>OZ026836.1:22723749-23323749 GCA_964023205.1 Lutraria lutraria
GCTTCGGAAATATTGTACCCCCTCCAAGTGTTGCGAATGTTTATCTAGTCTGATATTTGTTTACCGTGCCAGAGATCCGGTTTATTGTTGTTTGTCTTTGGTTAATCACATGTCAAGCTAGAAATGTTATTCGTTCCCAGGAGCTACGAAAGTTAAACTTTGAACAGTACTATAATCTTTTGTATGCCATGTGTTAATCGTCGTCATACAAATAATAGTGTTTCGGGTTTTCAACGCGGCGACTCTTCTAATAACCGAATGACATTTGACTATATTGCAAGTCACTGTGACCTTTAACCTACTGACCTCAAAATAAAAATGGGTCGTCTACATGTGAAGACCAACTTCTTTTTTTATTTTTTTATTATTATTCATTATTCAACTTTCATTAGATTACAGCATATAGTTATACAAAAATATGTTACATACAATCAATTTTCACGCTTTCACCTGTTTCCAAAATGTAGTTTTTTTTAAATATTGAACACATACTTACAATTTTCGCACTTTTATATAATTTACAGTATAAGTTTACAAATATATTAGAAACTTACAAACCGTTTTCACACTCAATGTATAGTTATGTAAAGATAACATAACATAACATATATTTTATTGACATAAAATTGCATAGATACAATTTATAATCAAACAAATAATCAAATATACCAGAAAGAGAAAAACATGGAAAACCTGAAAGATTAACATTGTTTTCTGAAGGGTCTTAAAAAATAACGGATGATAACGGTCGCAGAGCTATGAAATTATAGTAATATGAAAAATGTGAAATGTCTCAAACAGAAATTCTGATTTTATTTGCAAAATAAATAAATTTT
This sequence comes from Lutraria lutraria, assembly GCA_964023205.1. Classification (NCBI taxonomy): domain Eukaryota; kingdom Metazoa; phylum Mollusca; class Bivalvia; order Venerida; family Mactridae; genus Lutraria; species Lutraria lutraria. The sequence continues at coordinate 22,724,586 of OZ026836.1, forward strand.
GACAAGTTAATTATTAATAGATAATTTGGAAGTAGAATTCAGCAATGAAATAAATTTATTATGGTTTGGCCAGTGACAGAAATAAGGTTTAAAATATTTTATAAGTCTCTATAGACGTTGTGTTCGTGGGATATTGTTGTGTCTGTCTGTTTCTATTAGGAGTTCATGTGCAGATACTCGAAATCTTGATAATGCTATTAAATATTTTCTTTCATGTATGCAGTCGAGATATTTCTCGCGTATGAAATTACGTTTAAATAGACAATATGTTAGTAGACTCGGAGAATTATTTATATCAGAATACCAGGACTGGTGATAATTATCGAATATTCGTTGTTTAATTAGTACAAATGTATGCTTATCCATTATTTGGTTTCTCCATATGTACGCAAAGCCAGTTCTTCAAGAATCGTTTTAACATGAGAGGCCCAGTTTTTGTTCCCATACGTTACATTATTTTCAGCATCATGTTTTAAAACACTATACAGTTTATAAGTCAATAAAGAATCGTTCAGTTTTATGAGTTTTCCCCAGTATTTTAAGATATTCACTTTTCGAAAAATGTATAGCGGTATTCTCCAAGTTCTCCATAATAGCGGGATAAATAAAACGTTCTTTTTGGCAAAATAGTGCAAAATTTCATACAAGCACCAACTTTGGTATGATGATGCATACATGTGTCGGTGTTAATTTAAGACCGTGTGCCAACGTGTACCTGGTCAGGAACGCTGTGGTCACGTTCGGATTCGAACCCACTGTCTCCAGGCTATATGACGAGTATAATAGGAGTGAAGACACATTGTCATCTATAGTTTATGCTCATAATATCATTCTTACCGTAAAGAATCGGGTTTATAACCAAACTGTGGTATACTAAAATATTTTTTGACAGTTGTATAGGCCAAGGGAATAAATAAATAGGTTATTGGAGCCGCTAAATTCTATAGGTTGAGTTCATCATGTTTAACCCGGCATATGTAATTTTGATGGTATTTTTAAACAACTTTAATGCTTATTTTAAGAAAATTAGGTCCAAAGTCTGCTTTAAAGTTTACGGTTCAACGAGTACTAGTATATAAACAACCGTCTGTCATAGAAGTCAAAATGCGTCCGTCGGTGGTACGTGGCACTACTTTCATTTTATATACGATGAACACACTTCGTTCAATTAATCAGTAGTATTGCAAGTTTAGGTTCGTACATACCTGCATTTTCAAAATGCCTTTTGCTGTTTTCAGTATTTTGTAGCAGACATGTTTATCTAAGAACCGTGCCTCAGAATTTTGATGCCTGATTTCATTTTAGTCTATTAGCGGGTTTCAGAATACGGAATATCTAACGAACATAGGACAATATAAAACACCTGAGGTACGGTTCCCTGTATTATTCATTTATAGTAATTTATTTTAAGGCTAATTGTTGTAATATAGTTCTAAATACTGAGTAGTTTATATCGTTGATATTAACGTTTAATATTGGTTTATAGAAGGCCAACCAAATATGTGTTTCAAATCACTGGCAATAGACTTAATACACTGGATTTATTTAAGTATATACTTAGGGTTTTGTTTTTAAATCTATAAATTGATGAACTTGATGTGACCAGTCATCGAATACCGATACATTAATGAGTGTGCCAAAAACATTCAATTCTTTATTGGCCAAACTCAGTGCCGATTATGATGTCGCTCTTGAACTGATATAGTGTTAAAAGTCTTACCTCTCTTAGCAATAGAGAAAGGCGTTCAATATAAAACGTTATGTGAAGTCGGTCGAATACTCGGCAGGCCTTCGAGAAAAAAACATTTGCTCAACTAGTTACATACATTATTCGAAACACAAACTTTGTCGCACGAGTGTCATGGTTCAACTGTCTGAGCAGGCACCTGAGGCTGAAACAGTTGGAATTAGAACCGTATTAACGCGGTAAGAAAGTCTTATTGACTTTGAAGAATGATACAGGCCCTGCATGTGCTTATGACCCATGAAAACAAATTCAGTGGTAATTTCGTTCCAGAAGTCAATTGATATCAGTACCCAAACCATCTCTTGAATTAGTGAGTAAGGTACAATATGGGTCAAACAATGGAGAAATTGCAAATTGAACAGTGCAACTCTAAGTCTCCTTTGCAATAACTCAATTACTTCAGTATAACTGTCATACAGGTATTCACAGTGCAGCAAATGTCCATCTTCAAGACAAACGAACCCCCATTTGCTATTTACATTGGCCTTTTGATTTTGTGTTGACAAGGAAACGACATCTAATTGATATCTTGTTTCAGTGCGGTATATGTACATAATATAAACGTGTCCTTGGAATTTCCACAATGGTTGGAGGAGATGTTGTACAATGATGTGGAGTAGTTTGTTCACCAGGGCTACACCGTGGACTCCTCACAATATAACATTGATCACAATTCTGGCTCCACTACGTCAATATCAACATTTCATGGGACGGGCATTTCTTTATTTCAACATACGATACGAACGTTGACGGTGAAAAACAACCACGTTGACATGTACATTGGTGATAAGCCCGCATCAATCGGTGTACCATCTATACCCGAACAATACGCAAATTTACAAATTAATCAACCATCTTTATTGTCTGATAATTATCTTGACATGGAGACCAGCATTATCAAACAAAATATGAACTTTAAATATCAATGCCTTCAAAAGGTTTTGATTGCGTATCTTGCGTGGGCGACTTTCCATACCAATGAAAAGTGGGCGTCCTCGTTTCAACTATCGCTGAATGCTGTCTTACCCATCTTACATGAGCAAGCTCATTCCGTTGCCATCATAAAAAATTCCATCTATAAGGTCCGGGAAGTCACCAATTTCAACAATCCATTTCAAGTTCCCTTGTTCGCTCTTGCCAAACAAATTCAGTGGCAATGACAAAATTTCGTTGTTTATGTTTGGTGGTTGGCCCGTTGAAATTATGTCTCTGAAAGTTCATGGTATTATTTGAAAGATAGTGGGTGGATACCGACACTTACGGTGGCCAATATCGCTACCATGGGTGTTGCTGAATCATCCTTTTTGGCATCCAATGTTTCTAGAACACGATTTGCCCACCAGACCACAGCGTGTGCTCTATATAAATTAAAAGTTGGTGAATATATATACGGGATAAATCTGAGACCGTTCTGAATTTCCATGTCTCTTGATTGAAGACCGGCCTGACATACGAGAAAAGATAAGTTCTTAGATTTTGGTTTGGAACCAGGTTCTTGCACTCCAGATAATAACACTTATATATTTGTCCAACCATACAGAGAAGCAAACTTTGTACTATACCGGAAAATACTTGTTCCCTTTATTTTTGCATTAGACCATATAAATTATGTTAGTTCGGGTCCTTATTCATTTACATGATATGGTTTTAATAGTTGATAATACTTTTATCTTTCAATAAATACACCTTGTGTTTTTATGGTCTTTTTACGTCGTTTTATATCTTGCCAGAATCGTCAGTGCGATTTGATTGATTGTTTTTGAAGCACGAAGACCATGCAAAACTTCCTTCGCTTTCAAACAATAGCATTTTGAATTATTCGAACTAACTCGCAACTCTTTCAAGTACTCTAACAAAACGTGACAACCCCAATAGACGAACCTCTTGCCGATGCTCTGATTTTGTATTAATACTTTAGGTGCTGCGAAAACGTTTGATGGCTACATTATTGTTGTTTTTGTGCTATTCCTAATTGCTGCATTCTAAGACACCCTCGGATAGAATGTGTTTGATCTTTATCTTCCTAATTTAAAAGCAATTGCAAGAACGGCTCGTTGATCAGGTATTAGACAATTGTTAGTAATGGATTCGATACCTTTTTAAAAGTGGATGATAACACAACGGAGCTACTGAGTTTGGTTACTGATTAAAGCACCTGATACTATATTTGAGACGAAAAACCAAAGTGAGATAAGCAGTACTGAGCACTACATAACTATATTGAATGAAGAAGCTGACACTAGGACATTTCGCGTATGAAACACACTGTGAATAACGGCTTGAAAAGGAACGTGGTGAGGGGTATGACACAGACATTATAATCCTTTCAGTGTCTGTTTTTAAAGAAATAAATACTGACACTATTTGGGTGGAGTTTGGTATTTAAAACAAAATACTTCAGTTGGTTTCCGGTGCATGAAACTGTCGAAACAATTGGGCAAAAGTTTATAAGTTCTTCCATTTTTCAACGCATTTACCGGGTGTGACACCGCGTGTCTGCCCTCCGTGAAAAGGACAAAAAAGACTTGGAATGTAATGTCTATTTAGGTAAGCAGCCCGGGCCCCCTCCAAATAAATCCGGATGACTTCTATCCGCAAACAATTAACGGTTAACTAATGTATGCCTATACTGCACTAAGGCAAGTAAGTCACGTTCTATACAACTACTATTAGAGGGGGGGGGGGGGGTTATTTCACAAAATTCGTTTGAATTTACTTATATACATGTATAAACATACTGAACATGTTATGAAAATGATCTAAGGTAGTATAATTTATTGGTATTGAGAGTTTTGATAAAAAAATTCTTTGACTGGAAAAATATTTGGCGGCCATTTTGAAAATTTGGCGGCCATCTTGAATCGAGGCACTTGAACTTTGGCACACACCCTAAATCGTTTCTACATGTCATTCCCAACATGTGTGGAAAATTTGGTGCTTGTATGACAATTTGCACTATTTTTTCGTTATTTACCCCGCTATAAAGGGTAGATGAGTTTGTGGAATGTCTTACGCCTAGTAAGCCTCGTAGAAATTTTGTATGAATAATTTCAATGTCATTTGCGATATGGAATCCCCAAATTTCAGAACAAAAATTGAGAACAGAACCAACTAGTATATCAAAAAGCTGGATTTTTCTGGATAACGGTAATTCAATCTGTCGAAATACTGAATACAATGTGTGCAATGCAAAAGAAGCGTGTTGAGCTGTATGTTTTTGTGTACGTGACCAGTTTCCGTTTTTAAATAAGTTGATACCCAGATATTTAAATGAGCTCACGTTCTCTAATTTTGTAATATATATGAACATGTCAACAGAAGTAGGTCTTCCATTTTCGAATATCATCACCTTAGTTTTATTAACATTGATTGTTAATCCCCATGTGTTACAGTAATGTTCGACATCATAAAGCATAGCTTGAAGCGATTCTGGTGAGCGTGCGAATAATGCCATATCGTCTGCGTATATTATTAGAAAAAGTTTGAGACCGTCAATGGATACAATATCATCTAAATTTGAGTTAATATTTTCAATAATATCATTAACAAAAAACATAAATAGTAATGGGGAGCTCGGGTCTCCTTGTTTTAACCCTACTTCTGAATTAAAAAATGCTGAGACATTGGATTTGTATTTGACACATGATTTGACTGTATTATACATGGCACGTAGTGATTTGACAAATTTTCCACTAACATTTTCATGTAATAATTTCTGCCATAAGTGATGTCTATCAATCGAGTCAAAGCAGCGTTGATAGTCTATAAATACGCAGTATAATTTTTTTTTCGCTAAGTACTTTAGATATAATTGCCTGTAAAATAAAAATACAATCTGAGACAGACTTTCCTTTCTGGAAACCAAATTGATTTTCAGAAAGTTTATCATATTTTATGTTATGTTTTATGTAATAATAAGCCACACACACACATTCAGCTACAGTATTAATATCAAATACATAGAAAATACCTACAAAAATATAAAATACATACAATGTCACATAAGTTTCATACAACAATTCTAATGCTTTTACAGTTACAGATGTAAGATTCCTTTAACCAAAATATTCAAAGTTACCCTAGTAATTAAAATGAATAAATACTAGTGGTATGAACAATTTATTGTTAATTTACTACGTGAAAGAGTGTTCATGCAAAACAGTTAGTTATATTTATCTTATGTACGAGATGTATTTATCTTAAATTGATTTTACAACAAAACATACAAACTTACGAACTAGTGTTATTTCTTCATTAGTCAACGTTTCGGCGCAACCGCCTTTATCAAGACATAATAATAAAATAACGGACGTTACGTCATAATAATTATCATATCAAGCGTAACGTATATTTTTGTATTTATCTTAGCAATACAGAGGAGAAAATATGAAAGTTTACTTTTTTTGCTGAAGGTGAAAATAAAATGATTTTAGTATGTCCAGTGTGTAACTTCTACTGAGCTGTTTTGAGAGGGGCACTCAGTTCGATATTAAGTGCATTGGATGGAAGTTGCAAATGCCAGTTGCTGCAAAAAACAATGTTGTATTGATCTCTCAGTGTTGGTCAGTTCTCCAGAGGTTTGTGAATTTGTTCCAGGTTTTGTAAAAACTAGAAAAGGATCCAATTTTATTTGCATGGTATTTTTCACTTAGGATGTAATGTTGAAGATAACTTTCAAAGTTTATGGAATTAGGTTTTCTATTTTTTCTTTTACAGTTAAAATATGATATTTTGCTAATAAAATCACCTCATTGCATGAAATTGACCATCTTCTATTACCAAATATGGCATCTGATCTAGAAAGAGATGGATTAATCATTTAAAAAGTATTGTTCAATTGTGATGACCAACTTCTTAACCCTTCTTCGAAGATTAAGAGCATAATGAATAAAATATCTCCAGTGCTATTTCAGTAAAAGAAATAAAAAGAAAAATGACTGCATTTTGAAAATCAAAATGGCTGCTTGCTTTTGGGGTAAAAGGATACCTTCAGCTGTGCAAATTTTGGTGCTTGTATCACCAACTGAAAGATTTTGAGATATTTTCTACTTAATAATTATGCCGGGTTATATTCTTACATTATTGTTATTAATGATTAAACGGTATGAATAATTTTACGGAACATATATGTATGTATTTGATCTTCTAAGCATAGTAGACATGGCCATCGTTAAAATGGTGGTTTGCTGAGTTCTTGATAAATAGTGATACATTTATTAGAATTGAAACATTTCGACTGTTTTCTAACTGAGGTATTTCATTAACTTTGAACATAGATGGATAAATGAATGTAAAAATAATGCTAATTCAATTTTCTTTTGCTACGGATCATGAAAAAATGTTCACTTACATATGACATGATATTCATCATCCAGATCATTGAATGACAAAATTTACCGTGAATATTTTGTTTCGTTGAACACTATTTGTTGAGTAACCACCAGTATAAATTTATGTCAACCAAATCTTAAGCGACAGAAATAAGTTTTGTATTTTGTTTGCTTTAGATAATTTTCACAACAAAAACTTGGTTTATTTTAATAATATATTGTAAACATGCTGCTACGTTCATCTTACCTCTCTTCCTTTAAATCTTCTATTATTTTTATCTGAAAAACAACAATAGTATCATTTTCATTGACTCAACATACTCAAAACCATAGTTGTTCAATAAACATTTAACACCGTAAACGACAAGTAGAAATTTAATCCTTATAGTATTCTTTTTGTTTGTAGAGTATCTAGAATTGTTTTTTTTACAAGCGATATGCGATTATAAACAATGTTTGAACTTGTCCTAGATATCATTTAATATACAAACATTCTGATAAAGTTTGATGAAGATCCAATAAAAACAGTGACCTCTAGAGTGTTCTCAGTGTTTCATTTGATTTGACATAAGTTGCCGTTTATTAAATTCTGATCTAGTGGGTCAAATGAAAGTCAAACAATGAACGTCGCCTTAACTTCGTATATCTCATATGTCATCATATTAATTATCATGTGGTGACATATTTTAATTAACCATCTGAAATACTATCTATGTAAAACATTTTGACTACATGTGTGATAGTAAGGGTAACCATCAAATAAATCATATACAGACTCAATCTGTGTTGTATCATCTAGTGATACAGGATTTATTTTGTCTGGTTGATCCAAAATACTGACGAGACATCTACAGGTAATCTTAGTTTTTCATTTTATCTTTTTCGTATATGAGTTGAATATTACTTCATTGCAGTAACCTTACCATCCGTTTACTGAAAAATATCATGCTTTATAATGGAATTTACATTGATCACACATAGAACCGCGAACTACGTTCTAGATCACAGTTCGCAATTCAAATAGAGCTAAAGTATTTGAGAGAAAAGCACAAAGTTGGTATAGAAACTTATTAAAACAACAACTGTTTATTGTTGTCAGTTTCTTAAAAATTGAATCTCATATAAGTGTTGTGTTCTAAATATTATAATGTAGTGCTTTATCTGTTAGGACCAGTAAGGGACATGAATTAAGAAGTGATAATAACGTAATAATTTGATTTTGCAGTATAAAGCTTTACTAAAGATTACATTTTGTCACAAACTTTCATTATATCGATAAATTTGAACTTACTACGTCTACTATAGTAAAATTTATTAATGTATGATTTACGTATCTCAGAGTATAACAGGACAAAATTAATGATGATAAAATGATACTCATCCTCATTATCACGTGTATTACAAATTTGACATTTTTTTTGTCCCGAGGAATTTTATTGCTAGAGACAACTATGGATTTTTAATGAATGTGCTGATATTCTTAAACGAGTAATGAACAGATGTAAATTATATGGCAAAATCTAAGTATAATTCATATTCAAAAATAAATTTCGTTGGTTATATAACATGAGCACATTGCTTGTTTCCTTAGATGTAAAAAAACCAATCAACACGTTGCTTAAAGGCATAAATATATTGTTTAAAATTCATAATAAGGGACCTTGTCATACACAGAGAAAACCATGTTTATCTAACAGTTGTTTCAAATATTCTTATATATATCTGAAATATTGTTGAAAAACGGCGTTTAACCCACTGAGAAAAAACACCATTCATGACTGTATAATAGAATGCATGTCCAAGTCTATCAAAATTATAACACGTGTTGTATCTTGTTTCATTGCGTGTGTAACACGATGCATCAGTGATATACATTTTGTATTTTGACAGCATATTTGTATGTAGTTGTGTTATTAATTTAATATATTTAGCTGCTGTTCAACGGCCCATTCGACAGCTATGGTCATTTCAGAGCCACCTCAGAGGGAGGGGAGGGATTATTAATTATGACGTGAACTCTAAAACTATATTTTGGTCAAGTATAACCATCACACTCAGTGGGTATCTACCTAAAGAATCGCATACTTAAAGTCCCATTAGCTTTTTGCTATAACAAATGTATGCAAAAAACAAACAATTGCTTATATTATCCCAAGTTAATTATTACCGACGAAACAAGTCCTTTTTCTTCTAAAACACTAATTTCGATGTCAATCTTGCTTTTGTAAACTTGAAAATTATATAGAGGGCGTGACGTCAGTTCATGCCGTGTGCATAATATGACTGCGGGAAAACACAGCTGTTCTATAAATAGTATTTTTTCAATGATATTGAAAAAAAATACGATAGTGGTTTTGGAAACATTTTTTCTTGCTATAAAGTACGCACGTGGGGAAAACACACCGGATTCCTATGTTATAGGGCAAATAGAAACCACTACACTGATAAATTTATATGCATATGGGACTTTAATGTAACGGGACTGGCTAAAGTCGCTAAAACTCGTAAAATAAAAAAGTTATTTACAAAGATTGAATATCGTACTTTAAATCCATGCAACAAAAAATTCTAACCGAACGCGCAAAAATAGTGTTTAATGGATAAACTGAAGCGTTTTTCTAACACGATATGACATATTCCATTATATTATTGAAAACATATTTATAAGATAAACATCGTGCACAGAAGAAAGTCATTGATCAAAGTGTAGTTTGCCAAAAAGTTTGGCATTTAGACGTTGATGTGGATTGGAAAGAAAAGACAACTCTGGGTATCTACAGGTGGTCTCAGTTTCCTTATAAAAACAGAATAAAAGAATTCTCCCTCTCAGTACCGTTTTATTCGAACAAATAATTAAAGGTTCAAAACAATAACGAATCATGCTACATAATGGCATTTACTTTGGTTAAGTAGGACAAACACCTTGTTCTACTCGGACGCAATCAGGTAATCTGAGTTTCTCTAAAAAAACACGCTTCGTTCAGTTTGAGTACTTACAGTATCATTTTATTAGCACATTTTCAAACCTTTGAATTGATGAACATACATGATAAGTAACCTGATGTTTTTTGCATGGACTTTTATAAAAAAAATTCAAATCGCTTATTTTCATCAGCATTTCAGTTATTCACCGGCAGTTTTCCTGGTTGTATACCACTAACATTATAATTCGAATTCAACAGTCAACCTCCAAAATCGTCACAGAGAAAATGCACCTCACCCTGGGTATTACCTCAAGAATTCTTGGTTTGTAGACCTAACCCTATTGCCTAATGAGCTGGGCCGGCGGGGTTCCACTACATACATGTTCAAATCCAGCAAAATTATAAAACATTTTGTACGTTCTCTCCTTCTGTGTCTAATACATGAAATCAGTGGTAGAGTTTTATATCTTTAATAGTCGGGAAAACACTATGTAGCAAAAAGGTAGTCGTTATACCCATTTGAAGGAACAAGAATCTTTCTGGAAGTATTCAGTATACACGGTAGTTTGATGTCTAGTATCATCAACGCTAATTGATGGTATTTCTTCATAAGTTTATTTTGTTACTCTCCTTAGAATACAACTTGATTCGACAAACGGACACTTTAAGTTAATGTTCATAACAGAGTCATGGCGAATTGGATTTTTCTTCTATCATACTTCATGATAAGCATTTATAAAATGTCTGTTGTGACCCCTTTCATTTATGATGATTATTATGATGGTTATTATGATGATTATTATGATTATGATAACTTTACATCGTATGATAACCACACGTTAGCCCAGGAATATAAAGATGCCGTTAGAAAAACACTGCCACGAGTATTGAACCTTTGTCCAGAGATGCGAATGACTGACACTCTTGAAAACCCGCCGTCCAATGTCACCCATATGGATTTAAACGGAATATCCTGTTGTAAGCCGTGTTCTGTTTTGCAAGACTGCAACACAATGCATAATTTCAATTTTTGCTGCCCCCAGGCAGAAATGGCTTTTTACGATGTGTATACTAAAGAAACAGCATTTTGTTCGTCGACAGGGGTATACTATCCTACAGATTTTAAGCGATTTCCCGAGTACATGATAGTAGAAGACTGTCGAAAGTATGAATTATACCCGGAAAACGCATTTGATGATATTGTTATGGTACTCTCAAACGGAGTTCTTTACCGAAATAAACACCTAGCTAAATGTAATGGAGAGACAGAGTTTATAAGGTATGTTTGAGATTTTGTTCTTTTTTTTGAAGACTTAATCAACGTTTTATACTATGTTTTCTACATAACTGAGACGAAAGAAGATTTCATTGATAGATTAATTTTAACATTTATACAATAATAACTTTAGCTGAACAGTCCTATAGAATGCGTGGTGTGTTTGTACCACGGAATCTTTCAGCTTAAAAAAAGTTGCCACCTCACCTGTAATTTTTGAAAGATCAAGAAACTTCAACATGCAAAATCGTTTAATAATATGCACATAAAAATCATTTCATAAAATAGCGCCAGTTACTGAAAAATACCGCCGAATACTTGATTCTTTACGAGGTTTTGGAATATTTAAACCATTTCAGAATTTCACTTACATCTGCTATTAAAAACAATATATTACATCGATTTGATGTTCTCCCAATAATGACATTAATTTTATTGTAAAGTTTATAGTCGTAAATCATTGGTGAATGTTTCACATTCTTTATCTTTCTTTCTTTACTGTTGTTGTGTGGTGATGTCTTCAATATAAATATATATGTCCAATTATTATATCAGTTGTCAATGAACATATTCTTCTGATGTATTAATGTTCACTCTAATGACATCTTCGGTCGACTTACAGACGTATGTATAAAAAGTAGTTCTTGACGTCTTTGGCCACTACCATTGCTAACTTACAAACGTATGGGTAAAATGAAACATAAATCCCATGTTTTATCTTGTGAAAAAAATGTAGGTTGGTTTCTTACACATGTGTACGCTAATACTGCCATCGATTCATGAATATATCATGAATCTTAGTATGATCTAACTGTAATAGTAGGAGGAAATAATGTACCATTACCAATGACAGTAAGACAAAACTAGATTACTCTTTCAGGTGGCAATTACTGGCGGCAGGATGTGACTATCCTGCAATAATACAGAATACACGAAGAGACGCGTTATTAACATCTATCATGACACAATGTATTATCTATTCTGCCCCACCGAAAGGATTTGACCCATCACATTTCCTATGTTACAATGGCTTACGTATGGTTCATGAATGCAACGTTACTGGGCTTTGGGACGAGTATGACAAGGATATAGAATTTTTATGTGAATTAGCTAGTGAGTAAATATCGGTTATTATGCTTTCCGAAGGGAGGGCGTGTGATGGTCGCCGCTTTGTCCGCCCTTCTTTCTGTCCATTTTTATTTATCCGGCGCATAATTCCAAATTTAGTAAAGTTAAAATCATATGTTCATAGTTGGATATATCTCATTGACAGAAGTGCAGTGCACAATAATCTTTACTATGCACTTCTTTATTTTGGAATCATTGCTCATTGTTAATTTTCCATATTTATTTTTTGTCAGGAGCATAAATCTTAGACTTTTCGAGCTATGAACTTAAAATTCATCTGAAGAATTAACATATGGTTTCTTTTGTTATAAGATCGTAATTGTGTGACATTTTTTGCCACAGGCTACCGGCGGGTGAACGTCCCCCCTCCCAACAAGATATGGTGATTCTTTTCAAAATTTATTTTGCTGTTATAAAACATGTTATAAACATAATATTTGACAGTGTTTCAGAGTGTAAAAAGAATTCCCGGGTAGTAGAGGGTCTGTGGGGCGGGGGGGGGGGGGGGGCTGCACACGCCGGTGGCCTGTGATTTTGCCAAGTTGTTTAGTATTAGTGTTTAAATTGGGTAAACACACCTTGTTTGTGAATGATGCTACATTGTATTATGTTGCAACACTCAATATCATCTTCGTGTTATTAATTCATTATAGTTTCCGCTGCACGTGATAATGATGGGAGAGTCTACCGTAACGTGTTTTGCTTAGCTTGTAATCAACCGTCTTCGTTTTTGGAGACCCCTCAAACGTGTGAGAGTCCTTGGTCACACAAACCTGCTTTTAACGGAAGCGTTTACACAATTCTTCCTGATGATTATCTACACAACAACATGGACTCTTTTTGTGACACTATTGATGTTTTAGATATGTATCAGGTAATTAGCCTTTGAGCTTGATAAAGTAAACATTGAATACAATGTATTGTTTTCGGTTACGTTTGTTCCATAGATACTAGTATGCACAGTACGAAAGCTGGGTACAAGTGCACAAAAATGTTAAAGAGTCAGGCATTTGGTTGAAAGCTATATGTTAACAGTCCGGTGATTGGTTTACGCTAACTGTGTGAATCGTTATCACATGACTTGAGTGAACCAACTTCACTGTGCAAGACTATTATGAAATCAGGGTGTTTCACTATAGATCGGTTTGTTCTATTAACATTAATTACACGTAAAGGTACACTTTTTAAAACGTGTCAAGAATTGTTTTTCTGTTACTATGTACACTATGTTTAAATAATCATTTCTGTAAGACATATTAATCAGCGGAGGATTGTTCAAGAGAATTTAAAGAAGTCCCTTTTATTATGTAACCTGCGAAACGCTATTGCCGCCAATAATGTTGTCACGTGATTTTGGTGTACATATTTGCGAGTCCATTAGAAAATCGGGGTGTTTCACTATAAATCGGCATATTCCATCAACCGTTATGACACGAAAAGATAAGATATCTTAACACAGTCTCAAATTTTTGACATTACTTGCTCTTTGTTTAATTATCAACATAGTTGCTGAAAGTAATAAGCAGAGGCTTAGTTAATTTAATGAAATACACCCCTACTATAATTTAACTTGCGAAAGCTTTCTCTGATGAAATTTTGCCGCCAATTCTCTTTAACGAGTGCTTCGGAACAGGCCAGAACTGTTTTCATTATGCGTATTTATTTATTACCTGGATATAATCAATATATTTTAGGAAAAGATTTAGTACGGTCAATTTTACACCGCGCATGACATTGTTCTCTTCTCAACACGAACGAAGATATAAGTAACCCTATGCTTTATAACATGTTTCATCAATGTGTTTGTCCGATGTTAGATTGTTAGCTAGTAAATTAATTCCGAGACAGTGCCCTCTATTTATGCATTCTAGTACTTCTAGTGGTGTCCTACTAGCTCCCTCCATTTTTTGTATGTGTCTTTGACTAAGGTACGTATATACGCATTACATTGCAGTTCATCGTCAAACCCACTTGTTCTTAAAAAGTTTACAGATAAACGATTCAAACTGAGTCGCGTTCGTTTTCCTATTTAACGCACATATTTCTTTCAAACTTGTTTACAGTACGATGAATTATAGTAAAATCTATCAACATGACTAAAAATATACATTCAATGGGCGAAAGGTATCGAATATTTTGCCGATGTTTCAGACTACCAGTTGACTTTGAAAGAGGACAATTCCATAACTAAAATGGTCAACTGACTTTTATCAGCAACAACCAGCCCAGCCTTTGCTTTTTAAAATGAAACTTTATATTTTTATTTGCCCATTCTTAGTTTTATAATCAATATGGGTGGTAAATAAGTCATGCTTAGGATGACTTGACCAAAGTAATTGTGTAGGTTGGTTCGAAACTTTCTTTTCCCTTTTCCACATCTTTTCTAAACATACCTCATGTATGTTTGGACTTTGTGTTTGGCATGGTCCATAACAATCAGAAAAAATCGCAGGTACAGTCTTGGATAGATCAACTGTTCATCACTACTTATTTAACGGACCAAAATTCATCAAATGTCAGCCTTATCTAATTTACTTCAGTAAAACATAGTATGAAACACAAACAATTCCTGGTTAATAGTACGTAAAACTTATGCAGTTTTTGGTAAAATGTCGATCTTGGTTGGCATTTTCGTGCCTTTCGCAAGGTAAAAAGTCTATGTGCCGTTTTGGAAAGAGTTATGGAAATGGTGAAACATGCTGAAAGACATTGCTGTGACTTTGCGAATATATATATTTGTTAACCGTTGACTTTGTAGAACTAAATTGTAGTCGGAGTATTTTGTTCATACGAATCTGTTCTTTCTGTTTCAGAATAAGTGTCGGTCTCTGTATTGTCCATCTAGACAACTACCATATAACGGAAAGTGTTTGGACACGCCAGATGAACCATCGGTCTTTGAAATAGTTCTCAGAATCTCACCATCATATTTGTTGATGGGAATGGCCGAAGATATTTCGACAGACAATCATGAGGCGAATAATGCACAATTACTTAGTTATTTTGGTTTACTTCAAGTTTGTAAAGTCCAAAGCAATTACTTGTACTCTTACAGAAGTGTCGAAAGTCAGATAAGTGCAGATTTTGTAATATATGATTTGCGGCTAAATATTTCCAGCATCTGTAATGAAAGCTTTTTATCACTAAAACTTAGAAAACCCATCGATAAGTTTCAACTACAAGTTGGTCAGACATATCTCAATGTAACTGTCCAAAGGACTATTCCCTTGCTATATGACCCATTAATTCACACAATGGAAACAATTGCCACCTTTCACGATAACTCATGCGGAACGTGTCTGATTAAAAGACTTATTCCACTGGATTGTCCTTACATCAGCTTGCAGCTAACAGAGTTCTGTTATTTGTACAAGAAAAAACATGACAAGACGTCATGTTGGGATATTAGTACACAGGATTGGTTTAAGGAATATGTTGCTTTCGGTGATGATATAGTCGATGGGGTCTGGAACAGGGTCTTTTTTATATGCGTTCACCAATACAACACTATCTTCTCAGACAAAAGCTCAAACGAGAATGTCGAAACTTTGTCACCTTCATCACAATCGGCTTCATTGAATGTAAACGGTACATTGTACATCTTTGTAGCTTTCCTGGCGCTTTTTTTACTGTGAAACATTGTCTGTATTGTTAGTGATGTTATGTTGTCAATGTTGATTCTTTTCGAATGTTTAGCATACAACAAACGTAATCCCTGATATGGATAGGGTAACTGTACAAATTAATGCTTGGTAATATGTTCGATTAAATGATAACCATTGCCTAGATTTTTTTACAGTGAGATATGTCTGACCATTTTTTATGAAAAGCGAAAGCCACGACAAGGCGTATGTACATACATAATACCTAGGTTAACGCTTACAGTTTGCGCAAGAAGCTTGAGAAATATATACATTTGTAGTGAATAAATCACATAGTACTCGGTCATATGCATGTCCTTTTTTATGTACACTCGTCCATTATTTCCATAACAAAATGACATAAGGATGAATGTAAAGATGAAATTATTTGAGTCTCCAGGAAGTCACTTTACCCTGCAGTATTTTCTTGGCCGTCTCGGATATCGAGTTGAAGACTGTTTTCATTAGTTAAAAAGATGGTTTGTTTAAATTTAGTACAATGAAAAAAGATTAAAGGATATATGTATGAAAATGAATAAAGTAATGTCGAAAAAAAGGTCTGATGTCCGTTTACCATATTACTATGTTTTTACTTTTCATTTTGTGTTTTCTATTTTGCTACATATACATGTACATATTTGCGTTGATAAATTTCACATTATAATGAAATTGCTTATGTTTATGAAATACCGAAACAGTTATATTCATTTGTTATGTCTTACAGTGTTCATATACTGTCAATATAAGTATGTTGTTGTTTTATAAAATCGTGTTAAAATGTGTTTTAAATGTGACTTATATAGGAAAATTAAAAAAATCTTCTTCTCCGAAACCACAAGGCCTAGAGCTTAGATATTTTGTATGTGGCATTGTCTAGTGGACCTATACCAAGTTTGTTCAAATTATGGTACCGGGGTAAAAATTGGCCCTGCCCTGGGGTTTATTCTATTTTATATAGGAACATTTAAAAAATCTTCTCCGAAACCACAAGGCCTAGAGCTAAGATATTTGGTATGTAGCATTGTCTAGTGGACCTCTACCAAGTTTGTTCCAATTATTGCCCTAGGGTCAAAATTGGACCCGCCCCGGGGGTCACTTGATTTATATAGACTTATATAGGAAAATTTAAAAAATCTTCTCCGAAACCGCAAGGCCTAGAGCTTAGATTACATTATTTTGTATGTGGCATTGTCTAATTGGACCTCTACAAAGTTTGTTCAAATTATGGCCCCGGGGTCAAAATTATCCCTGCCCTGGGGTTTATTGTATTTTATATAGGAAAATTTAAAAAATCTTCTTCTCCGAAACCATAAGGCCTAGAGCTAAGATATTTGGTATCTAGCTTTGTCTAATGGACCTCTTTTAAATCTGTTCAAATAATGGCTATGGGATAAAAAACGGCCCAGATGGGTCACTTGATCTCACTTGGACTCGTATAGAAAACTTCACCAATGTTCATCTGCAAATGACCTTTTCTCCTGGTGAGCATTTATAGGGCCATCATGGCCCTCTTGTTTAGTATAATTATTGGCTTCGAATATATTGTACCGTTCCAACCATTGTTGTGGATATGTTTATCTAGTTAGTAGTTTGTTAACCGTGCTTATTGTTGTATGTGTTTGGTTAATCTCATGTCAAGCATGGCGACCATCAAAGGATCATTCCAGCAAATTTTGATAAATACGAACGCTACTTCACGACGCACGACGGTCGCAATGCAATCCCAAAAGCTCACCATGAGCATTGGGCTCTGGTGAGCTAAACTAATGCATAGTTTGTCATATTACTATAATTGTGCAAAATTGAACATATTTCCATGCCAAAGACTTATCAAAACGATTTTAAATGGATTTCTACGAGAATTATTGGTACAAACATGTTTAGTTTTGTGAAGAAAACAGCCCGTTAACATTGATTTTTGTACCAATTTATTATGACTAAAGCTGGATTTGCTATTTTGACACAATTCAAACAATGTTCTCGAAAACCATAGAACGTACGAGATCGCACTTAGTACCGCTGTTTGCAGAAAGTTAGTGCGCATATAATAGGCTAGGTCTAGTTTGGGTTCTGGAAATGTTTGTCACCTAAATTATACAAAATAATGAACTTACCGAGCCTCAGCAGCCGCCATTACTCGTTTGGATTACTATCCGAAGTCACGTGATTCCCCCTGTGACTATACTCACTTTGTCTTTTAATATAGAATCTTTGTTTTTTAACTTCTTTTTCTTGCACTGATGGGCAGCTGTCAGTACTTAATACCAGAAAGGGGAGTGAGTAGGCAGTATCAAAAGATAGATGATTAATAAACTTAAAAAAAAAAACTTTCTGAGACGAACCCAACGATGTGAAAATATGCCATATTTAAAAGAAAATTGGCATTGGTTAATGTGAAGAAAAAAGAAATACAAAACCATTCATAAATAATTCTTGAAATTTTGGACAATGACATGTAGGCTACATAAAAAGGGAAATAAATAAGGCCTTGCTTTATCAGTAATTTGAAGTCAGTGACCACTCGACCACGGAGGCGGGCGCCTAGATGACTCGAACCAACGATTTTTCGTTCATTAGTCCAGATCCACCGATCACCCCCATAATCGTTAATGCATGTATTATTTCCAACATAGATCATGCATATTTTCCGGTTTCAAGGCATCACTTCCAATCTTTTTATAAAATTTGATGAAAAGGAAATACAGTGCCCCTTTTGTTTGCCTATATCCTTATTCTTGTGAGAATGAATGTATGTACCAGGTAAGTACCCAGAACTGTGTTTAGAAAATCACAGAAAATGGGTGATGTATGTATCGGTGCTTTACACCGGCCACGAGTAAGAACCAGCCAACAAACTACATGTATTCAAAAAAAAAGAGTAGTGATATAAATACCCGGTTCTCTTGTGTCTTATCTCCCGATGCTGTAGGCTGGTTCTGAAATGACCATAGCTGTCGGATTGGTCGTTAAACAACATATACTAGTTTTAGAGATTAACATACAGTTTTTGTGTCGCCTGACTACTAGTATATACAGGGATTACTTTGTCGGCGGTGTCGTCGTCTGCGGTGGCGTCCCCTTTTGCTTGTCCGGAACATAACTTTGTCACCATAAGTTCAAATGACTTCAAACTTGGTGTGCATGTTTCTTGCAATGATACAAAGTGCAGTGCACAAGAACCATAACTTTACCTTGTGCAGTTTTTGAATTATTCTCCTTTGATTGTTTAATAATAGAGGATTTCTTGTCTGTCCCCCTAAGTTGGAATGACTCGAAACTTGGTTTGCATGTTTCTTGCAATGACATGGAGTGCAGTGCGCAATTACCGTAACTCTAAGTTGTGCGATTTTTTAATTTTTCCACTTTGATATATTTTATTAGAGCATTTCTTTCAGACAGTGTTAACAGGCACATGTATTCTACATTAAAGCAAGGTTAAATGCACTTTGCAACATTTTTTTGCTCATATGTCACCTAAACTATCCAGCGTCAGGCGACACATCCGACTCGCGGAGTTCTATTGTATAGTAGTATGCACTTATACCTATCAAAACGCAGATTATTGGTTTATTATACTGTTTACAGTAATTGGTATGTTTTAGCAGATTTTTACATGTTGTACGGTACTTGTTGAAAACGTTGGCTTAACACACAATTTGTCGTCTGTCAAGTTTTATTTCACGTGGGTTGTTCTGCAATTTAGCTCACCTGAGTGGGTGACTTCCATCGTCGTGTGTCATGCAGTTTCGTTTGTTGTGTGTGTCGTCAATAATTTAATCCAAACGTCATCTCCTCGTAAGGCCCTGGGCAAGAATGTTCCTGACAAGAAGCTCTTTTAAAATTGTTCAATGAATTATATTGCATGTAGAACTCTGGTTGCAATGGCAATGGAAAGAAATAGCTTTTAATCTTCTTCTCATCTTCTTCTGCTAGGGCTAGAGCTAAAATACATGACATGAAATATTTACTAAATTTGTTCACAGTATGGTTCTGGGGTCAAAATTGGCCCCGCCCGGAAGGGGGGGGGGGTTCTTGTCTTTTTTTCTTATATGTTTATGTTAAAAACATACAAAAACCTTATTCTCTCAAACGGTAAAGGCTAGAGTTTAGATATTTGGCATGAAACATTGTGTAGTGTATCTCTACCAAGATTGTTCAAATTATTGCCCTGTGGCCAAAGTATGCCCCGCCCCGGGGCGAATCTGTTTTCCACATATTAAACTTAAAACGTCCTTATAATGTAAAAATATGATCGCTCAAAGTATGACATCAGACTCCTATCTACATGATCAACAATTCCATTCTTTAATGAAATTTGTTGTTCATACAAGGAACATGCTGCTGATTGGGTTTTCTAACAGTAACACTTTCAATGTTACTCAGGTGAGCGATATAGGGCCATCTTGAACCTCTTGTTATTGGTAAGCCTTCTGTTTACACAGCACATTAATATGTTCAATTTGAAATGGTTCAGTGCTTTTCTATCCAACCCTTTTGTCAACTAATTGTATCGTGAAATGCTCATGCTTCTTGAAAAAGTGAACACATGTTTGTAAGGAGAACCAGTTTTCTATCAGATGGTTAGCGGACAGGCACATGGTAGGTAGTTATTATTTCTGTTTAGTTTTTAGCAATTCTTTAGTTTAAGTAATGATTTTTTAGTCAATGGCATGTGAGTTGTATACAGTATAATTATATTGAATTATGTCGTTTGTATAATTCAATTGTTAGGATATCGTTTAATTATTGTCATTTTAACACATAGACAATTTAAATCAGTTGCACACTTTACAGTGGCTTTATAAATTCTGTAGGCGAGAGTTAATTTGGAGGCATTTTCTGCAAGTTAATATTTGTTGGCAAATGCCCTTTCTTACTAAAGTGAAAATAATTTATTTTATGATAGATCTAATGTACTACAAAAAGATACATAAATTTTGACCCCTTACATTTTATCTGAAAACAGATAGATTTGGTTCAATACACTACCCACGTGACATCTGTCATAAAAATACCATATTTATTCATTTCAGTATTGCGGCAAGTCTCCAGTGCATGTTATGGACATGGACATAATACTACAGTATTTTTGTTATCGAGTCAGATTTTTGATAATTTGGCCAAGGTACATTAGGAAACCCAGGTAATTATTTCTGTGTTACATTGAATTTTTTTTATTGATATCTAAGCTGTTAATTGAACCTAATAATTGATATTTTGAGGTTGATTTAAGGTGAATTATCAGAGCACAAATTTGTAACAAAATGGCCACCTGGCACTTTTGCAACACATCCTAAATAAATGGCATTGTTCAATAATTACTAAAAATACATAACTGATATGAGTTTTCATCAATAGCTTATGATTTAATGCACATTTCTGTATCCGTAAAATATCTGATGATTAACAATTATCGATATTTATGAACACTAATTTCAATCGTCAAAATAATGTATTATAATTTCAAAATTACATGTAATTTTCACTATAATGTCCAACAACAACTTCAGTGTGTCATTGAAGGTTTCCATTCTTTAGATTTTCAGTTTTAAATGCTTTCCCATATGTGTTGTTTCCAATTTATCAACAGTCCTCAAACTTGCACATTGTAAAAAATTCCTCCATACATGTGTATACAGTATACACATGTTTACTTCACAGTAGCTGTAAAAAATATGGATGGATATTTTCTGCCATGTTTGTTTAGGCTACTGTGTAGTACATAGTGTAAACACATGTGTGGAGGATCTTTTTACAATGTGAAAGTTGAGGGTTGTGTTTAAAATTGAAAATAAACATGGAAAATTATTTAAAAATGAAAATTTAAAATATGGAAACCCTCAATGACATAATTTATTATATTGTAGTTATTGTTGGACATTGTAGTTTAAATTAATTTTGATATTATGATACATTATTTTGGCAAATGGAATTAGCATAAGTTCAGGTGAGAGCTAATCACCAAATATTATTTTACTGATACAGAAATGTACATTTAATCATTAGCTATTGATAAAAACTCATATCAGTTATGTATTTTCAGTACTTATTGAACAATGCCATCTTTTAGGATGCATAGCAAAAGTGTCAGGTGGCCATTTTGACAAATTTTTGTGCTCTTAAGATTCACCTTAAAACTTGGGAGAATGTAAAACTGTCATTAATAAGATTTTTATTGATACCTATCTGTACGTAGAAAGTCGGCTGTTGCTTACGAAGGATTGAAGTCTAGTACTGGTTATTCCCAGGAACGATGGTTTGGTGAACTGTCTGTCTGATATGATTCTGATTAAAAGGGGCGTAAATTTAAATTTTAACTCGAAACATTCAAACTATCTGTACGTTGCGCTATCTGACAGCATTGCAACATATACATCATCAAATCATTTTCTAGACAGACACAACCGTGAGGCCTTGAACAAAACTATATTTCATAATATCATTAATTAGTTTAATCGAGAAGTCAATGATTATTTCTGACTTGAACCTGACATTCAGGACGGTATTGGTTAGTATTAGTTGTTCAAATATTCAACCATCTTGTTGTTTAACCAGACAAATTGATTTGTTGATAAATACTATTTAAAGCCAGAAACAAACAGATGCACCTTAGTATGAAAGATGACAACGAAAAAGCTCTTTGAATTAGATTTTAAAATATTTTTTTATTTAAATTTATTCCAATGCAGAAATAGTTGAGATCTACTGAAGACCCATGGGAGTAGTTGTGAAATTACTAACATGTTACATTGAATGCTGACACAAGGTCGATAAATATGCATGTGGAAGTGGTTAGTTTATATGGAGCTGACTTCAAACTGTAAGGAATACACTAAGGTATGTAATTGTTTTATTTTTTCTCCTAATAAACTCATTCATAGTCTGACAAACACACACATAGTCTGACAAACACATTCATAGTCTGACAAACACACACATAGTCTGACAAACACACACATAGTCTGACAAACACACACAACACACACATAGTCTGACAAACACATTCATAGTCTGACAAACACACACATAGTCTGACAAACACACACATAGTCTGGCAAACACACACATAGTCTGACAAACACAAACACAGTCTGACAAACACACACATAGTCTGACAAACACATTGATAGTCTGACAAACGCATTAATAGTCTGACAAACACATTCATAATCTGACAAACACACACATAGTCTGACAAACGCATTAATAGTCTGACAAACACATTCATAGTCTGACAAACGCATTCATAGTCTGACAAACGCATTAACAGTCTGACAAACACATTAATAGTCTGACAAACACATTCATAGTCTGACAAACACACACATAGTCTGACAAACACACACATAGTCTGACAAACACAATCATAGTCTGACAAACGCATTGATAGTCTGACAAACGCATTAATAGTCTGACAAACACATTAATAGTCTGACAAACACATTCATAGTCTGACAAACACACACATAGTCTGACAAACACACACATAGTCTGACAAACACAATCATAGTCTGACAAACGCATTGATAGTCTGACAAACGCATTAATAGTCTGACAAACACATTCATAGTCTGACAAACACACATATAGTCTGACAAACGCATTTATAGTCTGACAAACACACACATAGTCTGACAAACACACACATAGTCTGACAAACACACACATAGTCTGACAAACACACACATAGTCTGACAAACACAGTTGTACTAATACTGTGAGTAATACACATATACTGATAAAAAGTACGTCAAATTCATTCATTTCTTGTAATCATTGTGTTAAAGTCAAGTCTCAATACCAACCCTCAGGTATAGCTGCAAGAGTTATGTAAGTGTAAATATTATTACTTGATAGTTTTGTGTGTTACATAGTCTATCCATTTACGTGTCTGCAGTGCATTAATTTTTTATTTGTTCACATATATTCTTTGAAAAGTTGATGATTTTATAGACATAATATGTCCATAAAACAACGAAACAAAGATAAAATTATATTGTATTGAAGATATATGTATGAACAGTGCATCCTCTGTAGAGCAACACCCTGTGGGAGTTGCAAATATTGGCCATCGTTTAAAACAAGAGGTTTTTGCTTTAAGGAGGTTAAATTTATAATAAATATCAGCTTAGGGAAATTTTGAAGGTGTTGCTCTACTGAGGGCAGCTGACTATAGAGGTTGTACTGTAGTTATTTCTGTGTTATTTTTGCAGGT
Source organism: Lutraria lutraria (assembly GCA_964023205.1). Lineage (NCBI taxonomy): Eukaryota > Metazoa > Mollusca > Bivalvia > Venerida > Mactridae > Lutraria > Lutraria lutraria. The sequence goes on from OZ026836.1 coordinate 22,748,847, forward strand.
GATACTGGATATAATTTTGGATGTAGATGTTGTTTATACTGAAATCTATCAACTCAACAATGGAAAACAAACAACAAGGTTAGAGAAATATAAACATATATTTTATAAGACAACTTTTTTAAATGCCTTCTTTCAGTTCAATTATTCCATATCATTGATAAATGGATTTGTATTTGAGAGAAATTCTCCTCATACCAGTTTAATTCAAATCTAACACCTGGAAGAGCACATTTTATAAGCAAATCACAATGCAAACAGGTGATTATCAAGAAATTGTTTCAATTATGCCTGTTAATAATTAGAACTAAATCACTAGAAATTGTATTGTTATCACAATGTAAATTTTATCAGTTGTATATAAGGGAATTATTATATTGCAGATTTCTACCCCTGGTGTTGGATGATTTTGTTGAGCAAGAAAGTATTTGTCATGAGGATCATCACTTAAAGCAGAGATATTGTGCATTAATGATTTCATGTCCAGTATCGTAAGATGCTGATATTACAGACATTGCTAGAAACAAGTTTTTGAGATTGATATGTTCTGTGACTTATTACTGTCATAACGTCAACAACTTTGTGTAAATGAAGTAAACTTCAAGTGATGGTTTTTGTTTGTTATAGAAACTGAAAGACGAATAATAAAACAACTTTATTTACTTACAAGTAAATTTTACAGAACAATAAAGCATAAAATGAAGTCATGGTTGTTTGTTATTATATAATAGAGAAATTGAAAGATTAATCAAACAACTTTATATTCCCAGAAAGTGAATGAAGAATTATATAAAAAAAAAAAATTGCCCACAGAATCACGGCAAAATTTTCATAAGTGCATACACTTTACACATGGTAAAAAATGTGTAAGGGTTACCTATTACAACAATAAATTCAAATGTATCTGAAATCAAAGTGACTATTATACACATATTACAACAACAAAGTAAAACTAAAATCCTACAATACATTTTAAAGCATCAGAAAACTATTAACCATAACATTCGACATAGAGATGGAAAAAAGGAAACACAAGAAAATCAAAGTAGGTAGTTTAAGGTGAATCCATAACAACACAAAATGGACGCCTAACACTTTTATGTATCCTAAATAAAAATGGCATAATTAAAGTTCAATAATTACGGAAAGTACATAACAGAAATCAGTTTTTATCAATAGCTTTTGATTAAATATACACCTGAACTAATATTGAACAATGACCATTTCTTTAGGGAGTCAGATGACCATTTCTTTAGGGAGTCAGATGACCATTTTGTGCTTTTAAGACTCACCTTCACAAAAAGTAAGGTATCCAGTAAAGTAAGGTATCCAGTAAAGTAAGTGTCCTGTCAGTCAAGTTAGTCAATAAGTCATAAGTCTCATTATTCAATTGTACAGTAACTCGAATGTCTAGAAAATAAGGTGTCCAGTAAGTAAAGTGTCCAACAATGCGTGTGTCCTGTTAATAAAGTGTCATGTTAATAAAGTGTCATGTTAATAAAGTGTCCTGTTAATAAAGTGTCCAATAATCAAGCCAATAACCAAGTGTCAGCAAGGCCAGTGTCCTGTTAATCAAGTGTTTAGTAAGTCAAGTGTTTAGTAAGTCAAGTGTTCGGTAAGTCAAGTGTCCAGTAAGTCAAGTGTCCAGTAAGTCAAGTGTCCAGCAAGGCCAGTGTCCTGTTAATCAAGTGTTTAGTAAGTCAAGTGTTCAGTACATCAAATGTCCATTACATCAAGTGTCCATTGAATCAAGTGTCCTCAAAATCAAGTTTCCATTATTTAAAATGTCCAGTAAGGCAAGAGTGATCAGTTCATTAGTTAGGTGTCTCATTAGTTAGGTGTCTAGATGTCTCATTATTTAGGTGTCTAGGTGTCTCATTAGTTAGGTGTCTCATTAGTTAGGTGTCTGGTTAGTTAGGTGTCTGGTTAGTTAGGTGTCTGGTTAGTTAGGTGTCTCATTAGTTAGGTGTCTGGTTAGTTAGGTGTCTCATTAGTTAGGTGTCTGGTAAGTCAAGTTTTTAGTAGGTCTACCTGTAAATGAAGTTTCCAGTAAATGAAGTTTCCATCAAATCAAGTGTCCAGTAAGTCAAGTGTTCAGTTAGGCAAGTGCCCAGTAAGTCAAGTGTCCAGGAAGTCAAGTGTCCAGTATATAAAGTTTCCAATAAGGCAAGTGTCCGGTTAGGTAAGTGTCCAGTAAGTCAAGTGTCAAGTAAGTCATGTGTCCAGTAAATTAAGTGTCCAGTAAGTCAAGTGTTCAGTCAGGCAAGTGCCCAGTAAATGAAGTGTCCAGTAAGTCAAGAGTCAAGTAAGGCATGTGTCCAGTAAATTAAGTGTCCAGTAAGTCAAGTGTTAAGTCAGGCAAGTGCCCAGTAAATGAAGTGTCCAGTAAGTCAAGTGTCAAGTAAGGCATGTGTCCAGTAAATTAAGTGTCCAGTAAGTCAAGTGTTCAGTCAGGCAAGTGCCCAGTAAATGAAGTGTCCAGTAAGTCAAGTGTCAAGTAAGGCATGTGTCCAGTAAATTAAGTGTCCAGTAAGTCAAGTGTTCAGTCAGGCAAGTGCCCAGTAAATGAAGTGTCCAGTAAGTCAAGAGTCAAGTAAGGCATGTGTCCAGTAAATTAAGTGTCCAGTAAGTCAAGTGTTCAGTCAGGCAAGTGCCCAGTAAATGAAGTGTCCAGTAAGTCGAGTGTCAAGTAAGGCATGTGTCCAGTAAATTAAGTGTCCAGTAAGTCAAGTGTTCAGTCAGGCAAGTGCCCAGTAAATGAAGTGTCCAGTAAGTCAAGAGTCAAGTAAGTCTAGTAGGTCAAGTATCCAGTAAGGTAAGTGTCCGGTAAGTAAAGTGTTCAGTTGATAAAGTGTAAAATATATCAAGTGTCCAGTAAGTCAAGGGTCCTTTAGGGAAAGTCTCAAGTCAAAGTGTTCAAAAATCAAGTGTCCACTATATCAAATGTCCATTATGTGAAATGTTCAGGAAGGCAAGTGTCCAGTAATCAAGTTTCCAGTAAGGCAAGTGTCTAGTAAGAAGTCTAGTAAGACGTCTAGTAAGTCAAGAGTCCAGTCAATCAAGTGTTCAGTAAATAAGGTGTCCATCTTTGGGAGTGTCCAGTCAACTAAGTGTCAAGTAAGCCAAGTGTTCAGTTTATCATGTGTCCTTTGAATTAAGTACAGTTGACAATTGTCGAGTAAATCAAGCTTCATGTAAGCAAAGTGTCAAGTTAGGCAAATGAACAATTAGTAAAGTATCAAATAAGTCATGTGAAGTAAGTAATGTGTCCAGTAAATGAAGTGTCTGGTAAGTGTCGTCTCATTTTCGTCATCAATTATCTAATATAATGATTATTTTTTTATTGATAATTATTTCAAACATACACATGTATACGTATAGATAAATATATTAATAAGACATTTGATTGATTTAATACAAATGCTAAAATAGTAAAATAATTCAATAGACATAATATTGCATACAACTTTACAATGAGATTAACTTAATATTAAATACACTGTTTATGAGAAAAAAACACGAAATTCTAACAAAGATAGAGTATTTAACTTATAACTTATATAGGTGACAAATCTGTTAAGTTCTTTTCATTTTCGGATCGCAATTAAGGCTCCTTAGTTTCAAGGGTCTAAATTCATTGATAAGTTTGTATGTTTTAGATTTACCTGATGGGTTTATATCACAGTATTCCAGATGTTATATAACTTTATGTACTTTTACATCATAAAATTTTAGCTTAGGCTCATTTACAATATTACTCATGCCGGCAACAATAGAAAAATGTATTCAACAATGATCACTGAAAATATATGTTACATCAACAAAAAAAGTACATATTCTATCAACAATTTTTGTTCACAAAGTACATAATCAACTACTGCATGAGCTTAGTAACCAGCGGCTTTTACAAAATGCCATGTAAAACCTAAATGTATAACATAATATAATAAATGCAGTATCAGAAAATTGCAATACAATTTTAAACAGTCTAAACATATTAACAAAACAAAATACAGAACAATCATGAAGAAAGTAATAAGGGGAAAAATGCCCAAAATTCATGGTGAAATTTCCATAAGTCTATAGACTTTACACACAGCACCAAATGCAAGAGTTGTCCTTATGATCTAATTGGTATATCACATTATTATCATCAATCATCTAATATAACAAGTGCAGGCAGGATAAGACAAGAGTGCATCAAGTGGTGCCAACGCTTGTCTGTACATCACCCCGTTTACATCTATCCGGTTTCATGTTGCTACCTTTTATAGTTTCTGAGTTATGAGCTAAGATAAAGTTTTGGCACAGACGCAGATGATGACGCAGTGATCACAATAGCTCAACTTTTTCTTTGAAAACAGATGAGCTAAAATGACAATGCATTTTAGAACAATCTCAACATATGAACAAAATCCGCCAGGGATGTGAATATATGTTTATATCTCATTATCATCATCAATTAAACATGAATACAGTAAAACAATAATTGAAGAAGAGTATCCACAAATCTATACAAAATCTAATTACTGAAAACACTAATGGAAACTGAACTTACGTAAACTTACATTGCAACATGAAATGAGAACTACATGTATTTTAATATTTTTTAATGCATGGTGGATGTAGATAAATGTAGTACTTGGGTCTGCATAGAAATTCATGCGCGCCGAGCGAGTGATGGCTAAGGAGCTTCCAAAAACTGCAATGGACTTTTCAAAAACCACCTAATTTGAAAGTTACCATTGTAATATCTTGATAGCCATGTCATCTGAGTCTATGAGACTGTGTGTAAGTGACTGGCCAATTGTAAGTTTACTTAGTGTATATAACATCGTGACTGGCGAATTGTATGCTACTTAGTGTATATAACTTGCTGAATGGCCAATTGTATGTTAATTAGTGTATGTTAATTAGTGTATATAACTTGGTGACTAATTTATGCTAATAAGTGTATGTTACTTAGTGTATATAACATCGTGACTGGTTAATTGTATGTTAATTAGTGTATATATCTTGATGACTGGCTAATTGTATGTTAATTAGTGTATATAACTTAGTGACTGACTAATTGTATGTTAATTAGTGTATATAACTTGGAGACTAATGTATGCTAATTAGTGTATGTTACTTAGTGTAAATAAAATCGTGACTGGCTAATAGTATGTTAATTAGTGTATATATCTTGATGACTGGCTAATTGTATGTTAATTAGTGTATGTTAATTAGTGTATATAACTTAGTGACTGACTAATTGTATGTTAATTAGTGTATATAACTTGGAGACTAATTTATGCTAATTAGTGTATGTTACTTAGTGTATATAAAATCGTGACTGGCTAATAGTATGTTAATTAGTGTATATATCTTGATGACTGGCTAATTGTATGTTAATTAGTGTATGTTAATTAATGTATATAACTTAGTGACTGACTAATTGTATGTTAATTAGTGTATGTTAATTAATGTATATAACTTAGTGACTGACTAATTGTATGTTAATTAGTGTATACAACTTGGTGACTGACTAATTGTATGTTAATTAGTGTATATGACTTGGACTTGATGACTAGCTAATTGTATATTACTAAATTGTGCAATTTTATTAACTTGTCAAAACTGTATAATTTCACAGTCGATGAAGCATTTACTTTTTTGGGATGTAAGCTGTACGATAATCTTCATTTTTAAACCAGTTGCTAGATGTTCGTGTAAAACAAAACGGAATATTCCGAAGTCATGAAATAAACAGAAACTTTTGAAAGTGGTACAAACCTAAAAATAAATGCATTCAGCAACCAAGTAATTATTCAGCTTTGACAGTTTAACAAAATCACATTATACTTAGTCTATATAAGAAGGTAAGTGACTGGCTATTTGCCGCTAATTGTGTGTTACTTAACGTTATGTCTCAATTTGTAACTATTGAGTAATACTGCACTGAAACAAATGTCAAATCACTCTCAGACAAGATGCAACCATGGTCCTGCTTTTATGAGGGTCCATCAGCTGACAAAATTTCTAGTTCAAGAATTAACAAATAATTGAAAGATATACAAAGTAACAATTATACAATCTTAGCTAATACATGTCACTGAAACTAGACTTAAGACTAGTGTACATACCCTCAGGTAGGCATCTGATCGATACATCATACAGGAGCATCATGGGAAAACAATACCATCACAGCATCATACAGATGATACATCTAGTTAATGACTGATTTCCAAGTTCTCTGCACCATTGCTATAAATAGAACATTTCCAGTGTTAATAAAATTAATATCAACTAGACACAAATATAAAACAAGAGGGCTAAGATATATCGCTCACATGACAATCATTGTTTTCTCATTAACATTGTTATGAACCTGTGTAATGAGGTTTGTTGGTATCAAGTTTTTCCTGTGATTTGACCTGGTGATCTAGTGTCTGACCCCAGATGATCCATCTTTTGAACCAACATATCATTAAAACAAACATTCTAACAAGGTTTAATGCAGATCCAATAAAAACTGTGACATCTACAGTGTTAACAGTTTTCCTAAAAATTCACCTAGTGACCTAGTTTTTGACCCCAGGTGACCCATGAACTCGTCCAAGATATTATAACGACAAACATTCTGACAAGGTTTCATGAAGATCCAATCAAAATAGTTATTTGTAGAGTGTTCACAAGGTTTGGTCTGGGACCTATTTTTACCCCAAGTGACCCATTATCGAACTCGTCCGAGATTTATTCTGACCCAGTTTTGTGAAAATTGGGCTAAAATGTGGCCCCTAGTGTGTTCACAAGGTAAAAGTTGATGCCACACAATGCACGAAGCCGGACAAAGACAGATCACAAAAGCTCACCCTGAGCACAAAGTGCTCATGTGAGCTAAAAATAACTTAATTAGTATATCTTTCATGAAAAGTGCTTAACAAAGTATTAACAGGTTAACTTAGTTAGTAAGGACCTAAATACAATCAAATCTGTTTAGGGGTCACATCTGAATAAAAGCCATCCTCTGAATAAAGGCATCTATAGAACAAATGACCTTCAAATAAAGACCACCTGACAAGAAAGGCCATGTTTCCTCACATTCACACATTTCTTTCTAAAGTGTGGCATTCAAACTACACTTGTTTGGTTGAATGTAAGTGCCTAAGTATGCAACTGACTAGCAAAGAATGTAAGTGCCTGACTAAGTACGCAAGAGCCTGACTAAGTAAGCAAACGACTAGCAAAGTTATAATGTAAGTGCCTGACTAAGTAAGCAAGTGACTAGCAAAGTATATAAATGACTAGCTACTTATGTAAACAACTAAACATGTACATAAGTGACTTAATAAGTAAGTATATCACTAGCTGAATATGTAATAGCCTGGCTTGGTACGTAAGTGACTAGCTAAGTATATCAGTGCATGATTAAGTATATACAGTATAACTTAATATGTAACTACATGTTAAAGGCTTCAACTTCAGCAAAATCCACTATGTAGACATTTACGCCAAGGGGTGACTGTACATCGGTGTAGAGCGAGGTGTTTCGAGATTCATTAAAATAAATAAGACTAGTTACATACATGTATGTATAATATATTAAATATACACCTGTGAACCTGTGACCTAGCTTTTGACCCGAGAGGACCCATGTTCGAACTTGTCCTACATGTAAATAAGACAAACATTCTGACAAGATTTGAACTCGAGACCAATGTTTTTACCCCATGTGACCCATATTCAAACTTGCTCTTATTATCATTAACCTCGACCGACATATCATTGAGGCAAACATTCAGACATGGTTTGGTGAAGATCCAATCAAAACTGTGACATCTACAGTGTTAACAAAGTTTTCCTAAGATTTGACCTAGTGACCTAGTTATTGACCCTAGATGACCCATAATTGTACTTGACCGTCATATCACTAAGACAAACAATTTGACGAAGTTTGGTGAATATCCAATTCTAACATGGTATTTCATAAGATTTGACCTAGCGACCTAGTTCTTGACACCAGATGACCCATGTTTGACCTCGTCCAAGATAATATAAAGACAAACATACTGACAACGCTTCATGATGATCCAATCAAAACAGTGTCTTCTAGAATGTTCACAAGGTTTTCCACCATTTTGCCCTAGTGACCTAGTTTTTGACCGCAGATGACCCATTATCTCGTCCGAGATTTTGTTGATATTAACATTCTGACCCAGTTTTGCAAAAATAGAGCTAAATATGTGGCCCCTAGTGTGTTCACAAGGCAAAGTTGACGAAGACTGATCGCCAAAGCTCACCCTGCGCACAAGTGCTCATGTGAGCTAAAACTCACCTCAAAGCCCTAATTTCTAAATGACTGCCTAACTAAGTTTGTAAACCTGTACTGACTTGACTAATAATGTAAGTGACTGACTAGCTTATATGTAAGTGACTGACTTAAATGATGTAAATACTGAGCGAACTACATACATATTTGTCAGACTTTATGTGTGTTTTGTCAGACTATAGGTAAGTGTGTCAGCCTGTACGTGTGTACAATCAAAGTATTACATACCATAGCTTATTCCTTACAGCCAGTCAGCCACGGTTTACTGTTGCCATCTAGAGTTACAGTTTCCTTTCTCCTTTGTCAGTTTGAAGTCCGCTGCATGCCTTTCCTGCTCTTAATTCAGTAGTAAAATAAGCACTTTCCACGCAAATAGTGAATTTCTCACAGTTTTCAATGTTTGTGATTTAAGAACTGTTCTATTGGGCTCGTGCAGTACTGATCAAAATCTTCTGCAAAAGAATTATTCAGAACTTTATTTAAGACAATTTCTGGCCGAAGCCTTTTTTCATATATGTACTAGGAACGCCTCGGTCATACATAACTTGTCTCGGGTGAACTTAACGTTCAATCACCCTCTGTGGACATTACGTTCAATCAGGGATAATATAGCATCCCTGGTTCAATCACCCTCTGTGGGATGTGATATTTATATAACAAGTATGCCATGGATTACACAATCATAAAGTTACGTCTAACCTTGAATCAAACAGTTGTCACATATTGCCGACTGTCGCCTTTGTTCTAATTAAAGCTGATTTATGTTGGTAGTTCAGTGATGAGAAAGATTCGCTAGAATCTCCAAAATCTCTTATCAATTCTTCTTCTTCGATTGTTTTCTAATTTCAATCATACCTGTAATTACATAATGGTAAACTTTTATTTATGTTTAGTTAGTGATAGTCTACCATTCAAAAACATTTTCTGCACATAATAAAACTAGAGCTGTCACAAGGTGACAAATAACCCAAACTGCTGTATAGACCTAAGACCGACAACATGAAGTTACGCGCGACACAGGATCTAGTGGTGGTGAACATTTGTGGTAAATTATTTCAAAATCTTCCAATGAATGATATTTTCAGAGAGGACACGGCAAAAAGACCACAATTATGATCTCGCAAGAGTGACCTTTACATTGGAAATACAGGCATGGGAGGTGCGTGCCTCACATAGTCTAATGATGGTTAAAACATTTGTGGTAAGTTATAACAAAATCCTATAAGTAGCAATGCGGACACGATTGTATCATTAATAGTTTTTGAATCCAATTATCAATCCAGCAAGATTTGGTTGCAATTGGTGCAGTACTTCAAGAGATTTGAAGAAAAATGTATACGGACTTAAGACGGACGGTGATCGATTGGGTCCAAATAACTCATTCTGGCACTTTGCGGCAGGTGAGATTATAAAAACTATATACAACACTGCAGCATTAGAAATCAGATGACTTGATTTATATTACAATATTTCATACATGTACTTGTAATTTTACATATATACTTTTTAAAAATAAATTATTACTAAGTAAACAATTTCTTTTCTTCCAGTGTCACTCGTCCGTAGTAAAAACCACAGACGCTTGTTTAGAAAAAAATACCCCACCCACCACGTTCGCTCTTATGACTACCATACGTACATACATACATAGAAGATAACAAGCTCTAAACGAAAGCAGAACATATTTTTTTTTTTTTTTCAAACAAATATTGCACTTGCGTCATAATTTCTGGCTTCTATGCACAATTACATCTTTTTTAATTCTATCGACGCCGCTCTCACACTCAAACTTGCAAATACAAGTGTAAATTCCGACGATTTCCAATTATTTAGTATCGGGGGCTGCTGCGATCGAGAAAATGCTATTTTTAGACATTTTAAAGCGTTTCCGCCTGACCTACGGTCACGTATATGGTCAATATCTACACAGAGTTGTTGTTCCTGTGCAATATACACATACATCAGTTTGGTACCCAAATCGAATTTTAGTTCCGGACAGTCTTTTGTGTAATATGTGGAATTCAAAGCATTGTGCGTCTTGGTAAGTATTTTATAAAATTCTTTAGTTACTTATTAAATTTAAATACCTATAAATATTAATTACGAGTTATATTAGTAATAAAATTAAACAGGTTGGTGTCATATACACATTGTTTTGTTCATATCTTATTTAAAGAAAAAAATTACACTTTAATCGAGAAGTTGTGTTTAACCATAAATTAATTTTACTTAGTTAGGGGGATATGTTAATAATTAAGGTTCCACTATAAAGTCTGTCATCGCTGGTGTGACAATCATCTTTTATTGACATTAATTGCAATTAATTTTATTTTTGCAGTTATTTCCTTTCATATTATGTTCTTTTTGTTTCTCTATTATTGCTTAACGATTTGGACTTAACGGTTTAAATAGATTATCTTAACAGTATATGCATCAAAATATATATTTTTTACATTTCAATTATTACTTGTTATTTAAAAGAGTCTATGAACATTTGGTAAAGTGTCTGGACAAATTTACTGTTACATAGTATTAGTGTGTGTGACAGTGAGTCATTAGTGGAATTTATGAATTAGTGTTGTATTATTCAATGTAACATTGTCTGATTCGTGTTTAGAGTGGAGAAACTGGGCGTCCCAGGCAGTTGTGGTGTCTGTGATATGTGGCAATACAGATCACGCAACACCGGTGATTAAGTGTTTTTTTTATTTCGGTTTATATATTATTATATATAATGTCTATATTTACTACTTATTCTTGATACTAAATATAATGGCTTACTTTATAGCCATGTATAAAATATGTATACATTGTACTTATGATTTAAAACTCGTACAAATAGATATGCACACAATATTTCTTCATATATATATAGAAAAATTGCGTTTTACACAAATTTTCATTTCGTTTCATCATTACTATTATTGACCAAATACCAATTTTGAATTGTGTTTTAGACATCATCACCGGAACATGTAGATGATACTCGATTTAAGTGTTTAGAGGGAGATCACGGTATGGTCATTGAGTGTGAGTTAGCCAAAAATAACTTGGCAATAAACATTAAAAATATTCACCCTACAAGTGACGGCAAAATATCAATAATTATATAACACATAATTTAAAACTTCCTTGTATTCATATTCTGTATTTTCCTTACGCCATTGTTCTATTGCAAGGAGCAATCGATCGATTTTTATGTTTATTTTCATTGTATACGTAGCGTTTGTATACTTTTCCATTTGATTAAATATTTGATCAAGTACTGCCTTAAAGTACTTGTAATGTTGTTGGTAAATGTGACATGATAAGTACCTTTTCGTTAATGTAAATAATAATTATCTCGAGTGTAATATACGCTTTATGTTTATATGCATACTATCTGCAGCAACGTAAATACTTCATCAATTCATTAAAGTCCTCTTTATCATACTTTTCAGAATTGTCATATTGTTCTTCATCCTCAATGAATAATGTTTATCTTTATAGATCTATGTAATCTGCCTTTTTCTTCCTTTTTTCTCTTCACGTTTTTGTCATTGTTATGTTTGTAACAAGATAATTTGTGTATAAATTACTTAATAAAATTGTGTTTTGTTCTGTTCTGCTCTTGTTCCCAAATCATTGGGCAAAGACACAGACATTTGTTTAGAAAAACACCCCGCCCACCACGGTCGCACTTACCACTATAAATGCATATAATACTATCTATACTATAATACTATATATGCATTGATATATTTTTTTGGACATGTTACTACATTATTTAATCTGCACTATACGTTATGTGCAACTCCCATCGTTCTGCAAGGTCAATGTCACACGTATGCTTAAAAGTAATAATTTTGGTATTTTTGGTGTGTCCGCTCTGTAAATTTGCCATTCATTGAACGATTCTTACATAAGTCAATACATTTGTTCAAAAGGTCATCATTTAGTTGTTTTTGGCGTGTCCGTTTTGTAACTTTGCTATTCTTATAAATATTTGATATTATTACATAACATGCATTATACGCTGTGTCGCGCGCAACTCTCATTGCTCTAACTCCAACGTCAATGTCATAAGTAGGGTTAAAAGATAATAATTTTTGTGTTTTGGGCGTGTCCGCTCTGCAACTTCGTAATTCATTCAAATATTTTTACATAAATGAATACATGTGTTAACTGTCATTATACAAAATGTCGCGCTTAACTCTAAAGGTGAAGGTCACACTTTGAGGTTACAGGCAAAGCATGGATATTTTATCTTATGTGTGTGTGTGGGGGGGGGGGGGGGTATTCGTCAATCCTGTGACAAAACAATAATAACTTTTATTTTTTCTTCAATTTAATTACACATGTATATACAATGAAATTGAATGATATGAATGAGATATTTTTTTGTAATATATATATACTGTAATTTTATTTCCTCCACACAGGTTACAAGAAATATACGAATTCACATCTTCAATTAAGCAGTACTCTTCTGCTATAAAAAAAGAAGAAATGTTTTATGTAGGCATGTCCGAAAAAGATGTCTGCCTTCTCAAAAACAGTAAAAATGTCACTGATATAATACCATCCCCTATTTTGTCAGTTCTCAATGTAATGATGAAGTGCATGTTTCAATGTTACTAAACATAGTGAAATATTACAAAGAAAAGGAGAAAAATACTTACAAATGTGTATATTAAAGTCCAAAACACCTTGTAAAAATGACAAATAATAAAATACTTACAAATGTGAAATATTTAAATGTCCAAAACACCCGAAATTCAGCCGACACACCGTTTCAACACAACACCAAAATGTCCAGGTAATCGGCCCCTTACACTGCGTTATCGTAGTTACGAAATGAAGGGTACCAGACAAACCGCGGTACGCGCTAATAGTCTAGTTGTCGCCTGCTTACGTTTTTGTGACAAATGTTCGATCGCAACAGCCCCCACAGTACAAAACGTGAAAAAGTTGGAATTCTACGATATTCAGTTTAGTAGACCGTGGAAAGCGTGTCAGTTAATAAAGAAAAGCCGTTTTAAATAAGCTAAACAGGATTCCAATGTAAGTTTACCTTTCGTTTGTAAATAAACCCCAAAAATGTGTTCTGCTTTCGTTTAGAGCTTGTTATCTTCTATGTATGTATGTACGTATGGTAGTCATAAGAGCGAACGTGGTGGGTGGGGTATTTTTTTCTAAACAAGCGTCTGTGGTAAAAACCACAGGAGATTGAAATTATGACTCAGAATAAAGTTTAGATATAGCCTCGCACTATCAAGCTATATATATGAGTGATTTGATGTAGCAATTGACATATGGATAAAATTTCAATCTCCTGTGGTAAAAACATGAGCACTTGGTTCTATTAACTAGTATCTGGTCTGAACTCACAAACTTTCAATACACTCTACCACTGGGGGGGGGGGGGGGGCTGTAATACCCCTTCCCAACGAGTCATGTGTTCCTTTTATTTTTCTCCACTGTGTCCCGTGTCCCTCCATAATTTAAGGAGCGAGTCCCGCGTCCTATTAAGTACAAATGCGAGTCCCGCGTCCCCTTTCGACATTGAGTCCCGCATCCTGCCTAAATTAATGGCCCGAATCCTGCGTCCAAAAGGGGGTATTACAGCCACAAACCACGAAAACCCGCATCACTTAGGTAGCCTTGAAGTTCATTTCATCAGATATAAAAACCACGTGCATCACCATACATTTAATGGCTTTGTAATACATCTCAATATTAAGGAGGCAAACTGTCGCTCGTACTAATTAAAGCTTATTATAATACAGTGCAATGTAGCAGATTTACCTGTTCGTAACATCCTTATAATATCTTGGCACAAATTCACAAATAATTTTTCGCCTTGCAAGATAAAGACAGCCGCTCTGTTCCTTCGTCGTATAAATGACAAAATTTTACGTGTCACATGACCACATCTTATTTAATCTTACACATTGAATAACACAATATTATGAAAGCAAATGGCTGTTAAATCAACAAATGTTCACGGATGATAGAAATATGCAAGAAACTTGCGTGAATAGACTGAATGTACCATGGGCGATACAGGGTTATGATTGGAGGGGGCGTTAACCTACACCTTAATCACAGTTGGTGCTAATAACAGTTTTCATCTCCTTTCCTTTCTGGTAGTAACTGGACTAATCAACATACATCATCAACTGTTTTACTTTAAGTACTGTTTAACCGAAAACTGGCATCCATGGATTCATTCCGTAAGCTCTCCAGGTTTTAGAACATTAAGGCAACGGCTCCACTCCTCAAAATATTTGTGTACTCAATCGAAAACTCCGGACAAGCCAAAATAAATACATGTTGTTCAAGAGCGCTATTTCAAAAACATTAATAATCAGACGTTTCAGGAAGAAACTGTGTATACAGGAAAATTAATGGATTGGAATCACATCTAGCGCGTACTACAGTAGCAGTAATGAAAGATGAACTTGTCATGTAGGATTAATCTTAACAAAATAAATACTATTTATAGAACAGCTGTGATTTCCCGCAGTAAAGTTATGCACACGTCGTAAAGTGACGTCACGCGCTCTACATATTTCAAGTTTACAAAAGCAAAAATCACAGTGAAATGAGTGTTTTTGGAAGAAGTGCTTGTTTCGTCGGCAATAATAATCTTGGGATAATATCAGCAATTGAATGTTTTTGCATGTTTTTTTCTATAGCAAAAAGCTATTAAATTGGACTTTAAAACGATTGCAGCAATGTCAAATCTTCACTATATACTATTCCATATTTGATAAGGGCGACAGTTTTCTTCGATGATAGCGTCATAAATAAGATATGCAGGGACTTAAATTTGAGTAACAATAAAGTTGATAGTGTTGGCCTCATTGCCATATAAGGAAATAATTAATTTGTACACGTATGTCGAAACATGAAGCACGGGGACTTTAAGATTTCGTTGGTGTGTAAGCAAGGATAGCGACTGAGTGACAAATACAGGGCTGTCCGTCACCAAAGCCCGATGTCTTGATGGTACAATTGTACGTTCAGTGTAACCAGTGTTAATTGCCACCTGAAAATAAAGGTCACCCTGTGAATAAAGGCCATTCTTTAAAAAAAAAACTGATTATTTAGAACTAAATATGCTCCATGTAAAGTTCACCGTTCAATAAAAGCCATATCTTGTCTTGCCCATATGTGATCTTTGTTCACTGTTTTGACCGTACATGTGTAATATTGTACAATATAATACATGTACTGCATATTTAGTGCTTCAGTGAAATTTGAAACAAAACACAGTTGAAAGCTTTCGGAACTGTTTTATTAGTGTAATATCCAAGAATACCTTGCTACATAATAAATACATCCACTTGGTATACATTAATTTTTAGTAAAACGGACGACGGAAAATAGGTAAAGAAAAAGGGACACGGATAACACATGAAAGAAGAACAACCTAAGCCATCCATGTTTATTTCTCCCATCCAATAAACATTGTACTTTTGTTTGAGTATCCGACTTTAGAGTACGGTTCTTTAATTGAATAATAATAATCAATTGCTTCTGAAGCAAACATGTTTATCATCTTGCATGATGATGTAATAAACTATTAAAAGGATCAATATGGGTCGTTGTTTTCACAAACGAGTTATACAGGGTGTTTCATAATATCTGTCCCCATTACAAAGTAACATAGTTTGATAATTTTAAAACGTGTTGTAATTTTTCATACGTCAAATTAAAGCAGATGGATGAAATATTTTAACATGCATAAAAATACGGAAATACGTTGAAGTCATAACGTCATTGATGACGTCATTTCCTGTGGGCAGTTTTGCCCGATGTTGCCGTCTAAGGAAAAATGTACTGAAGTTATTAAACTTTATTATCAAAGTAATTCACCTATAACTGTCATCAGACTTATGAAAAAGAAGTATCATGAGTTGGGGAAGATGAGCAAGAAACAAATTCAAAGAATTGTACACATGTTTCAAGACACAGGGTCCATAGAAGAGGAAGGACTCACAAACTCTGGTCAACCAAAATCAGTGAGAATTGTTGAGAATATTGAACAGATGAAGGCAACCATCAAAGAAACTCCGCATAAGTCTGTATGTAAAGTATTAGGTGACATCAATAACTCTGTAAGCTGTACAAGTGTCTACAGAATGTTAAAATATGATCTAAAACTGAAGTCTTATACGATTTCTATCATGCAGCATTATAAACCTACGAACATTGCAAGTAGAGTGTCATTTGCTAATTTGACGATAGCAAATAAGCATATTGTCGATAACATTTGGTTCTCGGACGAGGCACATTCCCACCTGAATGCACAGGTTAACAAGATAAATTGCAGATGTTTGGGATCTGAGAAATCTGATTTTTATTTTGATAAGCCATTATATGCTGATAATTAATAGAGACAAGTGCGTCGCAGTGATACACAGACTTGACGTCGTTATTGTCCGGAACTGACGTCATTTGGGCATGTGCGAACATCCGTAATGTAATTAAAGTATGAAGGGAAAATAAATGTTTTATATAACAAACAAAACTTTATTCTGTCTGTGATATAACTCTTGATTATTATGATAATGTCAGAAACAAGTCATATTAAAATGACAGTTGTGTAAAATGGGGACAGATATTATGAAACACCCTGTATATCTAAGTAACGTACTACATTCCAGTTTGATTGAGAGTAGATAAATCAAGTTCAGCATCTACATACAGTAACTAAGTAATAAGTCTTAGTCAGGGGCACTCAAATAGAAAGACACTCGATAAGTCTAACAAGAGCGCAAAATTTCACAAAATACGCCGGTCTAAAGGTTTGAGATACCATGAGTGGCAAATTATATATCTTTTTAAATAAGCAACATTTTATAAATATGACATGTAGCACCATTCACATTGGGGCAATTATGCTAGAACTTTATCAAACTTGACCAATATCTTGTGCCCAGAAATATATTTACACAGTTTGGTGAAGATCGATTGGTAATCGATCAACTAAGAGAGTAGAGTAAGACACTGTATCAAGGTGCATAACTCACCAAGATCTTATGCCCATAAACATTTTCAATAAGTTTGATGAAGATTGATTGATAATTAATTGGTTGACTTAGAGGCCGGACACTGCATTTTTGGTCAGTTTTCAATGTATCAAAGGGCATTATTCAGACAAGAGGGCAAAGATGGCCCTATATCGCTCACACGACAATCGCTGTTCACTCATTAAAACATTGTTTTGAACCGGTGACCTAGTTTTTGACCCCAGATGACCCATGTTAGAACTTGTCCTACATATAAATAAGACAAACATTCTGACAAAATTTGGTGAAGATCCAATCAAAACCATGAAAACTACAGCATAGACAAGGTTTTCCTAAGATTTGACCTTGTGACCTAGTTTTTGACCCCAGACGACCTATGTTCGAATTTGTCTTACATATCATTAAGACAAACATTCTGACTAGATTTGGTGAAGATACGATCAAAATTTGACATCTACAGTGTTAATAAGGTTTTCCTAAGATTTGACCTTGTGACCTGGTTTTTGACCCTAGGTGACCCATATTTGAACTTGTCCTTGATATCATTAAGACAAACAATCTGACCAAGGTTTGGCCAAGACATTTAGAGCTTTTACAAGATTTTTACCTAAGATTTTACCTGGTGACCCAGTTTTTGACCCCGGCTGACCCATGTTCAACCTTGACCCACATCATTGAGGCAAACATTCTGACAAGGTTTGGTGAAGATCCAATTAAAACTGTGACATCTACAGTGTTAACAAAGTTTTCCTAAGATTTGACCTGGTGACCTAGTTATTAACCCCAGATGACCCATATTTATACTTGACCGTTATATCATTAAAACAAACGTTTTGACAAAGTTTGGTGAAGATCCAATAATAACTGTGAAATCTACAGTGTTAACATGGTTTTTCATAAGATTTGACCTAGCGACCTAGTTTTTGACCCAAGATAACCCATGTTCGAACTCGTCCAAGATATTATGAAGACAAACATTCTGACAAGGTTTCATGATCATCCAATCAAAACAGTTACTTCTAGAGTGTTCACAAAGTTTTCCAGCAATTTGCCCTAGTGACCTAGTTTTTCACCGGAAATGACCCATTATCAAACTTGACCTACATATTATTAAAATAAACATTCTGACAAAGTTTCATGAAGATCCAGTCAAAACAGTGATTTCTAAAGTGTTCACAAGGTTTTTCCCTTATTTGGCCCTGGTGACCTAGTTTTTTACCCAAAATGGCCCAATATCGAACTCGTCCGAGATTTTGTTGATATTAACGTTCTGACCCAGTTTTGCTAAAATTGAGCTAAAAATGTGGCCCCTAGTGTTGTCACAACATAAAGTTTGACGACGCACGACGCCGGACGGAGAGTGATCCTAATAGCTCACTTTGTGACATGTGAGCTAAAAAGCCAGGGACGATCGGGCTGATTTTCAAATTTGAATGAGATTTCATGCCCATAAACATTTCAATCAAGTTTAAAGGAGATCCGAATAAAACTGTTTGAATAAGTTCGAACTGTTAACAAGTTTGGTGCAGATCGGATGAATACTATTTGAATTAGAGTCCAGACATTATGCTGAATGTTTAAAACGCACTTAGTGACAACGTGAACGAGTTTTTCACCCTAAATAATCCATATTGGAAGTTAACCTAGATATCATGTAGATGCATTTTCTGACCAAGTTTGGTGAAGATCTGATGTACACTATTTGAATTAGAGTCGGTATATCGTGTTTAATGTTTAAAATGCACTAATTGACCCTATGACATAGTTTTAGACCCGGCAAGACCCATATTCGAACTTGACCTAGATATCATGCAGATGCAACTTCTGACCAAGTTTGGTGAATATCTGATGTACATACTATTTGAGTCCGGACAATGTACGTGTTTGACGCCGCCGCTGCCCGCCATGGGGTTTCACATAATACGTCCCGTTTTTGATGGGCGTATAAAAATGACATACTCGTACAATCAAACCTCAGAAACTAGCACTCAAATAGCAATTCCTAAAATTCACACAGCTAAGTGGACGCGGTGTACTTGAAGATTAGAGAATCGAAAGAGTGCTTGATCGAAGTACTGATATCTCGAACACACCTTAATTACTTATTTTGAACTTCCAGGAATAACATAACTATTCATCTAACTCTCAAATGCACACGATAAACTTATTTTTAGCTCCCATGAGCCGCGACCGTGGTCCAGAGCACTGTATTGGTGACGCAGCGATCCGGGTTAGATTCGCAGCAGGTCATACTCTTCCATGAAAGACAAAAATGTCGATTTTCCTTCACATGTGGATAAGTTGCCAGTTCCTTGTTGAAGGGTAAGTTAATAGTGCTTTCGATTATCCTCCATGAAAACTATCTAAGTTAACCGGCCGCCGTATATTTAACTGAAAAATTGTTGAAAAACGGCGTCAATTCCAAATAAATTAAACTTCCTGGTCGTAATTTAAATAACTGTTCATCTTAATACAGTAAAACACACAATTTTACTGAGAATTAATACTACTCAATTTAAACAGCTAAGAAGTGCAAAAGAAGCGTGGGTAGTTTTTCAACATATCGCAATAATAAAGTACGAAACAGGTTTACTTTTTATCTTTTTTATAGTAAAAACTCACTCACCAACCAAACCAAGTAATGATTCTTAATAACAAGACATTTATCTCGGGATACAAAAAGTGGTACATTTGTATTAAACGTTTTTTTAATTGTACACGTTTTGTGTTTGTAGTTATAATTTGTTCACTATATGAAAAGTAACCTGTCAACAATCAATGATCACCATTCATGATATAAAACTTGTTTGTTTCACTTGTGCATAATTTACCATAATTATAACGTCATATACTATCATGTGACTGACCCAGTGCTGCTCCAGTGGTCAGAACTAATTAATCAGAAGAGAGTAAACTTATTGAAATCTTTCTTCGTCGCGCTGGACATTATCAATAAATCAGAAAAGAAAACCTATATTTGTACCAGTTTACAAAATCTGAATATAGTTTGACTGAAGATAGTTCACTTCCAATAACATAAAAAGTGGTCATCAAGTTTGTTTCAAGAACAAAGTTAATAACTCGAAGATCACTTTAAATTATTTATACAATAAAATATGGATAGATATGCATTCATAAATTACGGTACACTTTCTCTATTACTCATATTGACCACATCTCTTTTGTGTTGAGTATCTTTCCTGCTAATTCCCCCTCTAATATTAGATAGTTATTATTATTATATGGTGAGTTTCATGGTATTTGGTTTGGAAAGTGCCACCGTATGTTTCTGAAGCGAAATCTAACCTTTTTATTGGTCCAGTCAGGGCGGGATAAGACTCTGTATTCCACGATGGATCCCATATTAACAGGGAAATCCTCAATAATCTAAGGTTTTTAGATACCAAGTGGTGGAATCAATTTTGATCTCCGTTCAATGACATTTTGAAAACAACTTGATGTCAGTGCATGGTTAAAAGGGTTTTATTTTAGTTTTAAAAAACCCACAGTGTGTTGCCGTCTAGAAACTAACCATTTGCCTAAGATGACGGTTCTCGGAAAAAACAATTATGTATGATTGAGACCCCTTAAGTTCGTAACATTTTATATACTCGGAATGGTGGGTTAACATGTCCGAAAACCTGAGAGAGGCGGAATAGGAATTGATGTATACCAAAGAGCTATGAATGTTTCCAAGATTGTGGATGCAAGATCAGGACTGTTGCCACATAAGTGGGAATTGCACCAACACTGAACCTGTTTCGTTATGCCAGAAGAGTAAAACAACATGGTGGACTTGAGACCACAATTCATCAGGACAGTTTTCGGCCAATATTCATAAAATAGCAAGGAACAATCCCTACAACAATATATCACAACAACGGCAAATGTGTATTTTAGTTTATCACCAAAAGACGTCCGTATACTAGCGTGTGGATGTGCTGATGTTTTAAAGTTAAAATGCCGACATACTGGGTGGATAACAAATGTGCAGGTCAGACTGGTTCTCTGAAATCCCACTTAAACGAAGCGACCATTTTGTCTAGAGCAAGTAGGTTTAACCGAATAAATGCATTCGAGCAAAGCGAACGTTTCGTGGCAGAAGGAACAGTGGGCTATCCGGCATCAGCGCTTGACACGTGCGAAATGAGTAAACATCATTTTACGGACGAAAGCCGTTTGACCTGTTACACAGTGACGGCCGGGGTTGAGTATACAGACGGCAAGGGAACGATTGAACGACGCCTGCATCATTTAACGTGATCAACATGTCGGCGGTTCTCTGATGGTTTTGGCTGAAGTGTCATGTACTAATATACTAATACCGAATTGATCATCCACCGCTGTGAGATGTCAGTAAGCCATTCTTATTCCTGTCACGATTCCCACATTCGAGCTGCTGGAGGGCGGTGTATGATCCATATCCACGATGGCACACCTGTACACATAGCTCGTGCCATACATCACCTACTCCAACCACAAAATATTCAGCAGCTCCCTGGTCATCGAAGTTGACATATTTGAACGATATGGAACATCAGTGGGACACGTTAAAGAGCATGTCCTGATACGTGAATGGAGGAACATTCCACGGAGATTGGTATGGAACTATGTGATGTATGTAAGACAGAGAGTGACATGTGTATAGGTTATTCGTGCCCAAGGAAGTCACATTGACTTTATCATTTATGATTCTTTTTACAAGTGCTGTGATAAAATGATAAAATAATAGTTTTATACCGTTATACCTTTTTGTTATGATTTTTCTTATTATTCCCTTTACAATCATCTTTTATTTCTGTTAGATTTTGTGCTTTTTGGTTGACTTCAATGAGATTTATTGACAACATGTATCACGGTGCGAATACCACGTGACTTTTTGCTAAGATTGGGTGTTCCAACAATGGCGGATTCCGTCTACTCAGATGATATTTTTTTCATTCTTGTAGTCTTAAATATCACGGGGGGAATCACGTGACTTCGGGTAGTAAGCAAAACGAGTAATGGCGGCTGCTGAGGCTCGGTAAGTTCATTATTTTGTATATTTTAGGTGACAAACGTTTCCAGAACCCAAACTAGACCTAGCCTATCATATGCGCACTAACTTTCTGCAAATAGCGGTACTAAGTGCGGTCTCGTACGTTCAATGGTTTTCGAGAACATTGTTTGAATTGTGTCAAAATTGCAAATCCAGCTTTAGTAACCCACACGAATCATAATAAATTGGTACAAAAATGAATGTTAACGGGCTCTTTTCTTCATAAAATACACAAAATTAAACACAATTTTACCATTAATTCTCGTAGAAATCCATTTAAATCGTTTTGATAAGTCTCTGGCGTGGAAACAATCAATACAGATATATAGTAAGGCAAACGAGCATTTCATGGATAGTAACTCACACGCGAGCCATATAGTAAGTTGCACGCATGTTCTCATAACAGGTTCGAAGTTGCTTAAATGTGGCGAAACTATCTCCTTCTCATGGTTTAAAACCATTTACAGGTAGCTACCCTATACCAGTAGTGTCAGAAAAACAAATTCCAAGAATGTACTGAATATGTATAACTAAATTTCTGATAATACAAATTTAATGTAGATTAAGAAGACATTGAACACGATCACTGTGCACCTTGTTTGACCTTTGCATGTCTGTTTCTCAGTAAAGTTCTGTCAAAGATGATATTTTTAAACAAGTATGTGTACTTATCTTAGCAAAATATTTCAGCAATATCACTTACATTGCTGTTTGGGGCAGTATTGACCAATATCGCGAGGTTCTTGACTCCAGACAAACAGAACACCACATCCCCGTGAGGCTGTGATATTGACGGAGGCCTCCGAGCAGGTGTGAATCTGTCATTCTTTACATATTTTGTATTATTTTACCTCAATTTAATTTACAATGTTAATCTTCCATAGGACACCGTGACATATACGTACTGTCAGACACAGCGGGAAAAAATTTACGACAATTTGTAGTTGTAGAGTTACTCGTTTTGTTTTTTTGAATATTATTATTTACAATAGTAGAATCTCCACCACAAGCTTTATTGCCATCAGCCTTAACTATCATCAAACAAGCTCCTCATTGGTGTTAAAACTAGATGGAATTCAAGTGATTTAATGATCGACCAGTTTGGTATTTCAACAATTTCTTCAGATGAAAGCACATGTATCAAGAAGCAGCACAAAGTCAAATCACTACAGGCTAGTAGTGTTTAGGGGAATATGAGGTTCGATGGTGTAAGGAAACTGAACATTGGTGGAGCAATGTATCAGGCTACCTCGACCCTGTCTGCTGAACAACACCCTACGGAAGTTCTTACACATCCTTTTATCATGAAACTGAAGCAGCAGTGTACTGAAATGGAGAATGATAGCGCTTGCCAGTAGAAAATCAAGAGACCTATTTTCACGACTTGGAGAAGAAGAGCCTGAGTGAGACATACCGCATCAACCTTCTTTGGAAGACTTTACGATAAAATAGTGGCCTTGCTCCCCAGCAGTTCAGGTAAAATCAGAACCAGTGGAGCCATCGGTATCTGCTATGTCAGAGCCGCCAGCACTCCCACGCCAGCCGCACTGACTGAAGACTAAGGACTAACACCGACCCCCTACCAAGGAAATGAAGTATGCTTTCAGTTTTTTTTAGAATTCCTTGCAGGTCTGAAAGGGAAATGACAACCGGTTTCCATTTCATTCCAGGCTAATGATGAATAACCTGTGCGTACAAGAATGTCAGATGCTCAAGAACAGATGTGGACATTTTCACAGCAACTAAATCATGTTTTGAAGGATCCTAAGCACGTTCATCCGTTGATCATTTTAAATATCTATTTATTCAATGTTAATTTATGGAAGCATCGACAACTAATAGTCATGTTGCGTACATTTAAACAAGAGGGCCATGATGGCCCTATATCGCTCACATGACAGTCACTGTTCACTCATTAAAACTTTGTTCTGAACCTGTGACCTAGTTTTTAACCCCAGATGGCCCATGTTAGAACTTGTCCTACATATCAATAAGACATAAATTCTGACAAAATGTGGTGAAGATCCAATCAAAACCATGAAAACTACAGCATAGACAAGGTTTTCCTAAGATTTGACCTCATGACCCAGTTTTTGACCCCAGATGACCTATGTTCGAATTTGTCTTACATTATCATTAAGACAAACATTCTGAGCATGGGGCCAAATCTGGATTATAAGGCGGTGGTTTCAATGTTTCTTTGTTGAAATTGCACAAAGCTTCTTGAACAAGTTTAGCCTCAAGTACTGGCGTATTATCCTGCCCCTCCTGATGAGATCAGAGTATTTATTCACGAACAGCCTTCGTCAAATTAAATTTGATAACCTGTGCATAGTATGCACCAGTGACTGTTTATTACCTTGCCAACGGGTAAAGAGGCA
The DNA here is from genome assembly GCA_964023205.1 of Lutraria lutraria. NCBI lineage: Eukaryota > Metazoa > Mollusca > Bivalvia > Venerida > Mactridae > Lutraria > Lutraria lutraria. The sequence goes on from OZ026836.1 coordinate 22,773,594, forward strand.
GGCGCTTTGTGAAAGTATACACAAGTTTTATGACATGTAACATTAACATTTTTTTCAAAACAATTCTGACCTTCTGACATAAAGTGACCAAACATTTCACGACATATTTGCACCTTACCCATCCCGGACGAATTATGTCATGGATACTAGTCATCATAGGAAATGCTGTGTCTGCTATCTGACAAATAGAAATATGCCTGTACACGTAATGGTGCAGACACATTACGATCAATCCTAGACGTGCTAGGCCTACCAGACTTCATTTTTAACATCTTTCCTACCGTCTAAAGCCTCTTCTACCAGTAACTAGATACAGTATATATCTACTGTTTTTTAGGGGGCAAAGTCCCCATATCTACAGTTTTTTGTGGGGCAAAGTCCCCATAAACAGTGGTTGAATCTAATTTGATGTCGGTAACAGATTTACTAGATGTTGCTACAATAGCTTGAGACATTTTGGAACCGGTAGGCAAGTATATGACGTCATATATAAGATGATGTCATAAAATTTATAACGAACCAGTATTCCTAAGATTTGACCTAGTGACCTAGTTTTTGATACCTGATGATCCATGTTCGAACTTGTCCTATCAATAGGGCAAACATTCTGACAAGGTTTGGTGAAGACCCAATCAAAATTTGACATCTAAATGTTAATAAGGTTTTCCTTCAATTGGCCCTGGAAACCTATAGATATATAGTTTTTTACCCAAAGTGACCCATTACTGTACTCGTCTGATATTTCGTCGATATAAACATTCTGACCCAGTGTTGTGAAAATGTGAACTAAAACTGTTGCCCCTAGTGTGTTTACAAGTTATAAGTTGACCACACAAGACCCCGGACAATGACTGATCACTTGAGCTCATGTGAGCTAAAAGGTTGTATACTTGCATTAACCAGGTTATATAGCTTTCACCATGTAGGCCTATAACTCATTTTTACATAGAACCAACAATGAAGGTATAACACTGTTAAACAAGCTATTCAAAACGTAGCAAATTTTCTAATGAAAGGGCTCACAAACCCTCGACGTTGTGGTCCGATTCCACACATAACTGGTCTCGTCCAAGACCGTAAGATCATACACATTCATTGTAAATATGACTAGGATCAGTGAATAAATAAAGGCGCTAGAGTGTAAACAAGCTAAAATGTAGCAAATTTTCTATGTCTAGGGCCCATACATCTTGACGTTCTGGTCCGATTCTGCCCATAATCGAACTTAGCCGAGACATTGTGGTCAGGTACATTGTGAGCAAGTTTGATCACGATTGGTTATAAGAGCAATGGATGCTAGAGTGTAAAAAACTAATTATGGACGGACGACGGACCAGTATACGCTAAAAACTTCAATTACGCCGAAACCCATGTAACTGTATCAGAAGCCCAACGGGGTGCAAACTTTAAATGTGTGATGTGTTATGGAGAAAATCCATTCTGAAGAGACTGCATGAAACATTTGTGTCGAAAATGTACCAAAGGACAGTGTGTAATAAACACTCGAATCAATATTTGCAGTTGCTATCCAGGTTTCGTAAGAACAGGCATATATACACCCATTAAAACGTCTATTCCATCAGACATAATAATGTCTTCTAGATACTGTAAAATAATGTCCAACTGAAGAATGAAGTATTTTATCCCTGATTTAAAAAATACTGTATGTTATAAAGTTACATTTGGGTACTTGGAAAAGCATTCGAAATGGGCAATATTGTACTTGTATAATTAACCAGATATAGCGTCACAGGAAAAATGACCAACAGATAATTATATAAGGTGACAAATTCCCCACATGCTGTATAGACCTTGGAGCTTCAGTCATGGGAGTTGTTGGCGATACATCATCTATTGGTATCAAACATTTGTATTTAGTTTTTCTAAATCCTCCAACGAATGACAAAGTGACGATTCGGGACCGACAAAGTGACTCCAGTACGAAAATGTTGATACCGTTGTTTTTCAACGATTACTTAGAGCGGGAAAGGATTTAAACCGTTGGGAAACTGGACCTGTTCTTTGAAGAGTAACTTTTAATACATACATGTATATAATTTTATGCTGATGTAAGATTCATGTATCTACATGTACATGTATTTATAAGTTATTATAGAAATATAAAAAGACAAGCTGTGCAATTTGATGGAAACAATTTTGTAACCATGAAACCTGGTACTATTCGTACCAAGGAACGATGGTAAGTGAAATTCTGTTGTAAACGGGCATAAAATCCAACAAAAATAACGAAAACCATAGAAAATTCGTATGCTATACGACCTGGTTCAACCACAGGAGCCTGTTATTCAATAAAAAAAATATACTCAATGAAAAATTACCTACGTATAGAAAAAAATACGTAGTTATTTGTTTATTCAGTATATTTTTTTTGATTGAATAACATGCTCCTGTGGTTCAACAAACGCTACCAAATCCATGAGCAGTTTAAACTCCGCCTACTTTATTGCACGGTTAAGGACGTCGTAATAAAACTGATGCAATTTGCATCGCCCTATTTAGCGTTTGGTCACGTAGCACTTATTTTCTGCATATCAGGGTTTCGGCACATTTTATGCGATATATTTTTCAAATGAAATGCGGACATTTCATCGGACGAGAAATTAGGAAAACTGTAAATATGTTTAATGCTCTTGTGAATATCAATAAAGGAACAAAATGTTTGCTTGATTTAATTGTTGGCTTTGACCCTTGTCAACTCATGGGCTATAGACGTCTATACATCATGTTAATAAATATAGACCAGGATTCTTAAGTATTTAAAGACCTGATTTTTATTTCAGCCTGACCCACTCCAGAACCAAGGACTTGAGAAATGCATTCCAGCTGTAGACAGCAGACAGTATTGAATACTGGTTTTAAAGAGGACGGGCTCTTGTACTATTTCAAATCTGATGAGATCTTTATGGTGGTCGTAAAACTGGATGATGTTATGAGAAGAAATGATAAGGAGTACAAGAGAACCTTGGTAACAACAACTGCACTATAGGTTGATGATATTTACTACTTGCAGCCCAATCAAGTGTTCAGACTTACAACAGGGAAGATGGTAAACAATACAAAGTATTATTATTTGCCTGCTAAATGAAAAATATTAATTTATAAATCAATGCATCACATCAAATATTACACCAAATATCAAAGTTCTAGGCATTGTAGTGTCTGACAAGAAGATTTTTATAATTTCTCTATGTAAGTCCATATAAAATCAAGTGACCCCTTTGGCGGGTCCAATTTTGACCCTAGAACAATAATTTGAACAAACTTGGTAGAGGCCCATCAGACAATCCCACACACCAAATATCTAAGCTCTAGGTCCTGTTGTTTTGGACAAGAAGAATTTAAAAAAATATTCTATTGGTTGCCCTGGCAACCAGAGTTTGTAATGAAAAACAACATTGGTAGAGCATCATGCGAGAGACTTCCGTGTAAAGTTTCGTTGAAATTGACCAACTGGTTAAGAAGGAAATGTTGTTTAAAGCAATTGTTGACGCACATACACGCACAAACGGACGACGGACATCAGGCGACCACAATGGCTCACCATGAGCACGTTGTGCTCTGGTGAGCTAAAGAGTGAACATCAGAAATTAAAATAAAAGCCGAAAGGACTAGAGCTGCCTCCTCTGCCAACACTACCAGGCGCATCAGAGCAAACACGTTGTACAGTCCTCCACCCAAAACTTGAAAAGTCTAGTGTGTTGACCGATTTGCTAGGTGATGTTTTTGTAGTTAAAGGGTTGAGAAAGCGGTTTCTCCTCTTAAGCAGGCTACATCCGAAATTCAGTTTTACAAAGAATCCCCTACCCATTACACTAGAAAAAGACCATTGGAGTAGTGGAAGAAGAATGATTATATATATCCACGTCTGTCTTGCCTAGCAAGAAAAAAGAAGAATGCTGTGCATCCCTAGCGTACCATCAGAGAATGTCTTCAGCACAGCTGGTGATACAGTTTCGAGCAAGTCTAAAACCAAAGAATTAAATTGGGATCTTTTCGAAATATCTGTTTTGAATTAGTTATCATTTTGGATATGTATAACTAGTGTTCAGGACGTTTTTATTCTTTTTTTAGCTCACCAGAGCACGAATGTGCTCAAGGTGAGCTTTTGTGATCGCCCTGCGTCCATCGTGCGCCGTGCGTCGTTAAAAGGCGTCCATGTTTACTTAAAACAACATCTCCTCCTACACCGCTATGCAGATTGCAACCAAACTTTGCTGGAATGATCCTTGGGTGGTCCCCTTTCAAAGTTGTTCAAAAAATTAAATTTCATTAAAAACTCTGGTTGCTATGGCAACAAATAGAAAAAACTTAAAAAATCTTCTTGTCCGAAACCACAGGGCCTAGAGCTGGGATATTTGGTATGTAGCATTGTCTAATGGAACTCTACAAAGTTTGTTCAAATTATTCCCCTAGGGTCAAAATTGGCTCCGCCCCGGGGGTAACTTGATTTTTACATAGACTTATATAGGAAATTTAAAAAATCTTCTTGTCAGAAACTACAATGCCTAGAGCTTTGATATCTGGTGTGTAGCATAGTCTAGTAGACCTCTACCAAGTTTGTTCAAATTATTGCCCTAGGGTTAAAATTGGCCCCGTCCCGGGGGTCACTTGATTTATATAGACTTATATAGGAAAATTTAAAAAATCTTCTTCTCCAAAACCACAAGGCCTAGAGCTGAGATATTTGGTATGTAGCATTATCTAGTGGACCTCTACCAAGTTTGTTCAAATTATTGCCCTAGGGTCAAAATTGGCCCTGCCCTGTGGTTTATTCTATTTTATATAGGAAAATTTAAAAAATCTTCTTCTCCGAAACCACAAGGCCTAGAGCTAAGATATTTGGTATGTAGCATTGTCTAGTGGACCTCTACCAAGTTTGTTCAAATTATTGCCCTAGGGTCAAAATTGGCCCCGCCCCTGGGGTCACTTGATTTATATAGACTTATATAGTAAAATTTAAAAAATCTTCTTCTCCGAAACCACAAGGCCTAGAGCTAAGATATTTGGTGTGTAGCATTATCTAGTGGACCTCTACCAAGTTTGTTCAAATTATTGCCCTAGGTTCAAAATTGGCCCTGCCCTGGGGCTTATTCTATTTTATATAGGAAAATTAAAAAATCTTCTTCTCCGAAACCACAAGGCCTAGAGCTAAGATATTTACTATGTAGCATTGTCTAGTGGACCTCTACCAAGTTTGTTCAAATTATTGCCCTAGGGTCAAAATTGGCCCCGCCCCGGGGGTCACTTGATTTATATAGACTTATATAGGAAAATTTAAAAAATCTTCTTCTCCCAATCACAAGGCCTAGAGCTAAGATATTTGGTATGTAGCATTGTCTAGTGGACCTCTACCAAGTTTGTTCAAATTATTGCCCTAGGGTCAAAATTGGCCCCGCCCCGGGGGTCACTTGATTTATATAGACTTATATAGGAAAATTTAAAAAATCTTCTTCTCCGAATCACAAGGCCTAGAGCTAAGATATTTGGTATGTAGCATTGTCTAGTGGACCTCTACCAAGTTTGTTCAAATTATTGCCCTAGGGTCAAAATTGGCCCCGCCCCGGGGGTCACTTGATTTATATAGACTCCCAGCAAACACACAACGTTATGACAACGTTGTGTTTTAGTTGTGTATTGGTTGTATTTTTTTACAACGTTGTCACAACGTTGTTGCAACGTTGACAACTATTTAACACAGTGTTTTGGAATGTGTAGGAGAAAGTATCATAAAAGCAATGCATTTATGTATTGAACAGACACTGTAAAAATGCATACAGCATTGTTATCTAAAACTGGAAATTTTTACAACGTTGGTACAACGTTGTGTAAACGTTGGGCTGCAACGTTGTGTAACAACCGTGCTGTAACGTTGTGAAAACGTTAGTAAGCAACGTTATCACAACGTTGTACTAATGTTTTAGTCGCAACGTTGTTAGAGTAACGTTATATCAACGTTTTGACAACGTTGCCAATTTCAGTGCAAACTAGTGTAGAACATAATGAAAGTACATGTATATTCAAAATGGTTATGAATTTACTCTGCATCGTTTTTATTGCTGCAAAAACTAAATTTCAATCACAATTGCATTTTTTCATGTGTAATTCACTAGTTGTAGACAGTTAACAGCACATTCAACTGTTTGTTGCTCTATATTTAATGGATAAAGTAGACCTGTGTTCTGTACATACATCAGGAACATAAAGTACATGTTGTATTCGTTTGTTCATATATGTATGTTATACATATAATGATATTCATACATGTATGCCATATCTTCAGACTGTCAATAAAGTTGAGATTTGCTTCAGAATCGTCATTCTTAAGTGAGATTTAGGTTAAAATAAGTTTTTTTTTGCATGCAAGATGGCGCTTTATGCATGAAAAAAATGCCTCTATTTACACCCATGAATAAATGCATCCTATGATGTATATCAAATAAAATAAAGTCGAAGTACGTTAAATAGAATTTATTTATCAATGCACATCGTACTGTTTAGCAGCAAATAACATGTTATATTCAAAGTATCCTCACAATCACATTGAAAAACGCAGCATCAAGTCATCTGCAGCACATTATGATTCATATATGCTTAGATATCGTGACATTGTCTATATAATATTAATTATGATATATAACACTCATTGAATATTCTTACTAGTCCTACTAATTACTGGCACTTCAAGCTGCTTTCAAAATTGCATTGTTTTGCAGATACTTATACGTCTCTGGATATAGTTATTGCCGTAAGAGCAACTTTATTGATATGTTCATGTTGTAGTTAACCACTGGACTGGGCAGAGTTTGTTCTAAATCGGATGTATCAACCCAGAAACAGGCTCGGTTTCTCTGAAAAATTCGGAGCTCTTCATTGGTCACAATTTGGTGAAAGAAGGTTTTCTTCTGCTTCTTCATAATTTCCTTGTTGTTGACCTCTGGTGCCAACTTCTACGCCAGGTTAAAAACTGAAACAAGATATACAATATTTAAATTTCAGCATGACAATGAAGTAAACATCTATAAGATACTGAAACCGGTCTTTGAATTAGTAATTTGTGACAGGTTGCCCTCCAATATACTTTATGAAGAAAACTTATCTTAACCTGCCCAGGACAACCAATTTTTTATTCGGACAACCAAAATTTTGGTTTCATTAATAAATCAAAACAAAAGCAGCTAAAATTTCTGTTTGGGACAACCACATTTCAAACCTTAATTTCAAAGACTGTTCAATGTAACTGTTAATAAATAATATTATTTTACGGTTTACCCCACCCACTGCACTGGTCATCTAAATTTAATCTGACCATTCAGAAATCATTCAACAAACAGATTATATCACCCAATCAATAAATATGATTATTAAAGAGAACTTACCGTGGTTACAAACAATAATATCTTCATGTATTTATGTATAGATCACTGAAAAGTGGATGATAATTTCTAAAGATTTGTTGTTGTAGTCAATCTCCTAGCAGAGTTGTCGTTCGTTATCTCTCAAAAGCTATTTTCATTGCGATAGATTCGAATGATATTTTTCCGTAATTATTTCGTTGATTTCAAATTAAGTTGTTTAACGTACTATACCATCATTAGAATTTAATATTTTAGTATGTTTAGGTACTATGTATCTTCTTTTTACTTTAAAAGAAACGTTAATTCGAATATACCGATCCTGACTCTTGAAATTAACCGTTGGAAATTAACGGGTACGCGCGCGCGCGCCGAATTGGTCAAACATTGGAAACAACATTAGTTTTAAAGCTTTTGGTGGATTTCGAGTGATAAATGGAATCATATCTGCCAGTGTCTGGTGTTTTACATTAAAATCGTGGCCATTACGCACAAGGTAAGTATTTTTTATTGTTTTGGCCACAAAATCTTGGTTTTAAAGAATGTCGGACGAAGCGTACCACTACCCGAACGTAACAGGGCTAAGCGTACCAGTTCATTAGTTTTGATAGGCAAAGCATACCACATATGTATTATAGAAATATGAAACATCTAATTAAAAATGTATCAAATCAAGATGCGTTTTATATAATGTCTGTCATTGTCTGACAAATAAATAATATAAATATTTTTTTTATAAAATCATAATAGGCCTAAGTGAGTGTTTAACAGTTTAAATAAGATAATCATAGAAACAAACAAATGTTGCTGTAACTAACCAATAATATCATTCTCTCTATATTATTACACAGGGCACTAGCTGCACTTTAGGGGAAGGGGCCCGGGGCCCTCAGGTAGGGGAATTTTGCGTCATTTTGAGGAAAAAGGGGAATTTCAGGGGATCTTTTTCAACTGCCGTGTAACCCTGCAATAAGCCTTTTAAGCTTAAAATGACTGTATTTAAATATACAACATACATTAATATACTATAAATCAAAGGTTAATAACTTAATATGAATCATTTAAGCAAAAAAAAAAAAATAGGGGAAAAAAGTATATGATTTTAGGAGGGGAATGGGGCCGAATTTCGGCCCCAAAAAACGTCAAATGAGGGCCCTGTTACAGTACAACATATGTGGTATGCTTTCACTAATTTTCAATAAGTCGATCCCATTAGACAAATAAAAATGCATTAATTGTAATAAATTTTAATCAGACAGCTGTTAACTTATGTTAAATTTGCCAAGGGCAAGGGGGGATTCAATACCGAAACAAAATCCTTGGGTAAGGTCAGTTCTGAAAGAAAACCGTATTTTATATGAAAATAAATGTTGGTGAGAGAATGTCGCTTTGTAACAGCGCCGACTGTAGGACTAGCGGGTTAAAAAAGCCTTGCCACAAAGACTTAAGTTAGTCTATTATAAGTTGCCATTTCTATGACAGATTTTTTAATCGAATCGGCTTTTTTTCACAGGTAGGGGAAGGGGCTTTTTCCTTAAATTTGGGGAAAATAACGCATAATTTTTGCTAAAGGGAAGAGAACACTGATTTTAAAGCATTTATTGGCCCCTGCTACAGAAGGAAAAAAAGCCCAGAGAATAGTAAAAATATTCTTTTTGTAATGGATCTATGCTGATAAAACTAGGATATTTTTCATTATAGACAAGAAAAAAGGACATATCAGAAACAATGAAGGAAACTATCCACTTTGGACGAAAAGTAAAAAGGCAGAAAAAAGCAACATGCTGCTGTGTCGCTCTTCGTGTCCTGATCAGTCAAGCACATCTTCAGAGTCACCAACATCAAATAGAAAAATATACCAAGTAAACAGTAAGTGATGGTGCTTCATATTGACTAATATAATGAAGATACACTTTTAATAACATACATATACATGTATAGTAAGCGACATGTAATTCAAGTCTGAAAGCTGTTTCTTGATTTTTAATTTTTTTTTATCAATCATCCGACCTATTTCCATTGAGAGGTGGCTTATACCTTAATATATCCTCATACCAAGTAGGACAGGAGAGGTGGTACAAATGCATATAGATAATAGATACCTAGACTTGCATGTCAAAACTTAGTTTGTCAAACATAGTTAACTGATTTAACTAACAAGTTTGAAAGCTATTGAATCATGCTTTTTTGTCAATCTTCAGATCTGTTTACAAGTAAGGATGGCAAATACCTCATCTGGTATGATTCTCTTGCCAAAAAGTTCTTGATGGCTTCTTCCTGGGTTCTGACCAGTACTTACTCCGAAAGAAGTTTGCCACTGACGGGATTCGAACCCATAACCTCCGGGGTAGCAGTCCGACACTCTACCCCTACACCACTGCCCCTCCCTGCATACTTATTTTGTAATTCAAGTCTTAAAGAAATCTCATGTATTTGTCAATTCTCAGACCTGTTTACATGGAGAGGTGGCAAATACCTTAAATGGTAAGATCCTCATGCTAAGTAGGACAGGAGAGGTGGAACAAATATTTGTAGATACCTTGTCTGGCCTTCAAAATAAACATTCAATTACTCTAGAAAATAAAAGGCGCCTTATGATACGGATGTTATTAAACACATTCAGTGATAACTCATGATTTAATGACTGAAAGGAATTAATTAAAAGCATTCCTGAATAAAAAGTAATTCATTTCAATGAATATGACAAAATAGGCAAAGTCTTCTCTCATGTCATAATGAAACCAACTCATGTGGAATATGATTGCTTTAGAACATGTTAGACCTACATTTTTACCATTGTTTTAACAATCATTTTGTTTCACTTTTACAAATTACAGCATGAATAATATAGTACATTAGATGTCAAAGATGTTGACACCACATGTCGTTTAGTGATGAGCTTCACAGGGTTTGGTCAGTCAAGGAAAGAAAAGGATTCTCAGGGAAGAAGAGATTGGAAGAACTGGCTATATGCAAATCAATATTAAGTAAGTTGTCCTTTATACTGTTTAAGTATGAAGTAAGTTTCTTGTTTGTTTGTTGTTGTTAAGAAAAAATGGTAGGTAATTTGGTAATTGAAAAAAAAAACATTTTCAAAATTAATATTGATTATTTAAATGAGCATGACTGATTTAAGTATTTTTTAAAGAAAATGAAGATAAGACAAATTGGCCATATATTCTCAATCCATTTTTTCAGTCTCATAATATGTAGTTTTATCTAAAACATTATCAAGCTAATATTCAGATTCAGAATCTATTTCAAATAGCTGTTTCGGATAGTTCTTAATCCTGTTTGTGGTTTCATTAGTAGAATTTAAAGTTTTGAAGAAACAAGTGTACAAATCGGGAACATCCACACATGTGCACAAAGCATACCTAAACTTAAACTAACATGGGGACAAATTTTTGCACATTGAAATTTTCTTTTTAAATACAAACATACCATCAATTCTTTTTTGCAGATGCACTCATGAAAACTCACAAGACAGCCAAAAGGAAGCTTTTTGAAACATGTGACATTCAACAAAGGTGGATTGAAATTTAAGGTATATTTACTATTCTTTTGCTTTTCTTTTCTGGGCTAAAGTCAGGAAAAATGGTTAGTGTTACTGCTTTTGGAAAAATAAAATCTTAATTTACAACATTAAACAGCTCTTGTTTGAAGGTCAAACTGACTGTGGTTACTAGTTCATTTAAAAATATCAATTTTCTTTAAGCTTTCATAATCTTTTGCTTTACCTCTTTGTTCTTTGTAGTGCACTAAAAAGTTCAGCATAATTTGATTCTATTCAGATTTGCTGCAGGATTAAGGATGGTTGAAGTGTTGTAAAAATAATCAATAAGTGCTAGTCCTAGAATCATTGTATCATTGAAATACTTAAAATGAATTATATTAAAATAATTTCAGAAGAGTGTGACAGAATCTGTAGTCCAGGAGGATTTGGAGGTCCGGGAGGAATTGAAGACATAAAGGAATCCTTAACTGAGTGTCACAAACTTTACAAACGGCAAAGTGAGCCACAAATGTTTGGATTGTTCAAAATAATTAAATACTGTCACATGTGTATAATTCGTTATATACTTACTACATACTAAAATAGTCACTTAAAAAAGACAAAAAGTGAAAGAAATCAAGGTCGGTGTCATTCGTTTCTGGAGGAGGGATAATATAGAATATATTGTCTATGTGAATACATGTAGTTTTTGACATTGTATTATATTTTTATGCTCAGATGTCACAAAGTGACAGGGTGAGCTTTTAGGATCAGTCTCTGTCCGCCGTCATGCATCGTCAAACTTTATGTTGTGAACACACTAGAGGTCATATTTTTAGCAAAAATGGGCCAGAACGTTAATATGGACAAAATCTCGGATGAGATCGATATTGGGCCATTTGGGGTCCAAAACTAGGTCACTAGGGCAAATTGCTGGGAAACCTTGTGATCACTCTAGAAGTCACTGTTTTGATAGGATCATCATGAAACCTTGTCAGAATGTTTGTCTTCATAATATCTTAAACTAGTTTGAACATGGGTCATCTTGGGTCAAATCTTATGAAAAAACATGTTAACACTATAGCTTTCACAGTTATAATTGGATCTTCACAAAACTTTGTCAAATTGTTTGTTTTAATGATATAATGGTCAAGTACAAATATGGGTCATCTCGGGTCAATAACCAGGTCACCAGGTTAGGCAAACTTTGTTAACACTGTAGATGTCACAGTTTTGATTGGGTCTTCACCAAACCTTGTCAGAATGTTTACCTCAATGATTTGTGGGTCATTGTTGAACATGGGTCAGCCGGGGTCAAAAACTGGGTCATCAGGTCAAATCTTAGGTAAAAATCTTGTAAAAGCTCTAAATGTCATGGCTTTAATTGGATCTTGGCCAAACCTTGTCAGATTGTTTGCCTTAATGATATTAAGGACAAGTTCAAATATGGGTCACCTAGGGTAAAAAACTAGGTCAAATCTTAGGAAAACCTTATTGTAGATGTCAAATTTTGATTGTATCTTCACCAAACCTTGTCAGAATGTTTGTCTTAATGATATGCAAGACGAATTCGAAAAAAGGGCATCTGGGGTCAAAAAAGAGGTCACAAGGTCAAATCTTAGGAAAACCTTGTCTATGCTGTAGTTTTCATGGTTTTGATTGGATCTTCACCAAATTTTGTCAGAATGTTTGTCTTATTCATATGTAAGACAAGTTCTAACATGGGTCATCTGGGTCAAAAACTAGGTCACCAGTTCAAAACAATGTTTTAATGAGTGAGCAGTGATTGACATGTGAGCGATATAGGGCCATCTTGGCCCTCTTGTTTATCTTTTTCTGAAAATTTACTTCAAAATTGATTTAGAGCTGAAGAAAATCTTTAAATGAACGAAAGGAATGGCAGCACTTATTGCCCTTAACAAACAAGAGTTGGTACTGCTTGTGGTGCTATTGTTTTCTTAAAATATCTATTAAAAACTATTGTTTTGAAACATGGATTACTCGTTTACCATATTAAGATGACTCAGTAGGGAAAGTAGGGTACATAACTATTGTTTTGCTTGAATTATTAATCAAGTTTTTGTTTGAAACTCGGAACACTTGCCATCATAAAATTCAGTTCAATGTTCTATTGTTTGCCTTGCATTTTGTCTCAATTATGGCTTTTTTGTAAAATGCATATTTCTTGGTTTAGGTAACTATACGATTTGACATTGAATTAAATATTTGTATTAGTAATATTACTTTGGCTTGCTTAAATTTTAAACCAAGTGTTTTCAAAGGTAAATGTTTATTTGTTTAGGTACTGTAAATTGACAAATATTCCTGTGGGTTTTATTTTCGTGAATGGCTAATGTCTCGAATTATAAATTTGGTAAAATATAAGCAGCATTACTTACTTAAAGTTTAAATAAGCTTCAATGCAAATTCAAGATCTCGCGAAAGTTTTGATAAAATTCACGAAAATAAGACCTGACAGATATTAAGTAATTTACAGTAATCTAAAAAAGCTGATACCTGGAGTGGATGGAACGATTTCCAACTGAGCCTATGGCAGGGTTCATTAGCTCCAATGCAACCAGTCGAAGCTAATACTGCTGTAAACATAACCAAGTTAGGAAATCACCCAGCACTGAATGTCAGCAACTGTGACGACTGTGGATCGAACTCGCATTGCTGGCACCGAAGTGCAACCAACTTACCACCGAGCTTTTAACAGAAGGTTTTGGTTTGGTTGTGGTTTGGTTGTTTCACAACGTTGTGCCACAACGTTGTCGCAACGTTTACACGACTCCACACTTTAACGTTGTCACAACGTTATTCCAAACGTTGTTGCAACGTTATGCAAAACGTTGTCGCAACGTTGTCACAACGTTACTGTGTTTGCTGGGCTTATATAGGAAAAATTAAAAAATCTCCGAATCACAAGGCCTAGAGCTAAGATATTTGGTATGTAGCATTGTCTAGTGGACCTCTACCAAGTTTGTTCAAATTATTGCCCTAGGGTCAAAATTGGCCCCGTCCCGGGGGTCACTTGATTTATATAGACTTATATAGGAAAAATTAAAAAATCTCCGAAACTGCAAGGCCTAGAGCTTAGATATTTTGTATGTGGCATTGTCTAGTGGACCTTTACTAAGTTTGTTCAAATTATGGCCCCGGGGTCAAAATTAACCCTGCCCTGGGGTTTATTCTATTTTATATAGGAACATTTTTAAAAATCTTCTTCTCCGAAACCACAAGGCCTAGAGCTAAGATATTTGGTATCTAGCTTTGTCTAATAGACCTCTTTTAAAAAACGGCCCAGATGGGTCACTTGATCTTACTTGGACTCGTATAGAAAACTTCAACAATGTTAATCTCCAAATGACCTTTTCTCCTGGTGAGCATTTATAGGGCCATCATGGCCCTCTTGTTTTAGATAATTGAACGGGTGCTTGGATCCAGTATGTACATTCCAATAAAATATATGAGAACATCTTCACTATAAGTTCGACCAGAACTGAAGAGATATGCAAACTTCTGAGAACTTTCTACACCGCAAAAGAAATAGCTTCAGCTGGAAAACTAAAAAATCTCACACATGGGATCAGTAGTCGAAGCCATATCAAGTAAGTACACAATTTTATGTCACAGTATGGTCAAGAAAAATATACCATTTTTTACCTTGAACCTCGAAGTATAACCTTGACTTTGGAGGAACTAAGTAGTGCTTATGACATTCATCTTATTAAATCCTATGATACATGTAATCTACATTTTAATACAGGTTTTTATTTCTGTGTTTGTTTGTTTGTTTGTATGACATTGACCTTGGGAGGTAAGGAACTGTGTATCGCATGGTACATCGCCACATATTAATGAACTTGTTTGCCATGCACTTATAGGATAAACCAATTATACAACAGGACAGATGCACAAGGTGACTCCATAATATCCCAAAACAGCGTTACAGCACATTTTCAGCAGTCCAGAATACACGAGTACATTATGTCTATTATATGTGTAAAAAACACATCATAAGTGGTCAGATATGCCTACAAATAAAATCCATGTGTTACAAATATGAATAGTAATTGACAAGTACATTTCCACTTTTCACTTAAAGACATTGAACAGCTACTATAATACTATATAAGTGACCCCCCCAAATCACGTGAGGTCTAATCTCTTAATTGTTTTATTGCCCCTAATGGGATTAATCCTGTCTTTTCAGGTCAGCTAAGTGTCTGTAGACTTGACACCTAATCATATAAGAGGGTCATAAATTGTATTGATCTTTAGTGATAATTAGTTTATGGATAAATTCCTGTTGCTTTTATAAGCATATTATGTACTTAATGAATGTTATCCTTTAATTACCAGATTATGTAAGAACAGTTACAGACCTCAACATATACTAGAATATAACAATTACTGTCACTACCATTTTATTCCTGCCATTTTTCTTCTTTATACATTAAAATTGCAACTATATGCTTAATTCTTCTATTTCTAAATAAAATCATTCTAATTGTACGTGAAATTATTTTTTACAGGATAACTATTATAATCTTTAAAATAACTTGCAAAGAAACTATGTTTATACCAATACTGCTTGAGAAAATATATTGGTTAGAAATATTTAATTTAACACGCAAAGGTGTTAGGATACGTTTAATTTATCAAGATCATCCAGACCTAACTAATTGGTGTGAAATAAATTTATTTGCAAATGTGTTTGAAGCGTAGAGCATTTATGTTAGTAATTAATTTCTTTAATCATATTAAATGTGCTGTCTTATTCTTCTTATTTTGCATTTAATATAAACATACTTTTTTAAAAAAGAATACATGTATATATTATATATTATTAATTAGAATCAATTTAAGTCCGGTTATCTTCACAATGTATATCGCTGCCTTGAACAAGGTTGTCCGAAAATACCCGGCTGACCTTTATGGTTACGCTGATGACCACAAGGTTGCATTTAGAATTAATGCTGGAAAGCATCAAAGTGAATCTTCCATCATTTGTCACTTAAACAGCTGTCTTGACAACATCATTTCCTGGATGACTAAATATAAGCTCAAAATGAATAATGCAAAAACTGAAATTATTGCATATGGTACAAGACAACAACTAAAAAAGTTGAACATTACTAGTGTGACTGTTGGTGGGTATGAGGTAAAGTGTGTTGATCACGTGCGTGACCTTGGAGTACATATGACAAGCACATTAAATTTCGATATGCATATTCGCAAAAAATGCCAAGTAGCACATAGTCAGCTAAGAAATCTGCAGTGTATTCGTTCACATCTGACACAGAAATCTGCTGCAACTCTTGTACATGCACTCATTCATTCCCATCTGGATTTTTGTAACGGACTACTTACCGAGATCCCGGCATATCAGCTTGAAAGGCTGCAACGAGTTCAAAACAAGGCTGCACGACTAGTTACAAACGCTTCTTATGAACAACATAGCTCGGACATACCTGTGCGAGCGAGGATAATTTTTAAGGTGCTTGTCATTGTTTTCCGGGTTGTAAATGGAACCGCGCCAAGCTATCTGAGAGACCTATTCACACGAGTACAAGGCAACTACCGCCTGCGATCTTACAGTTACATTCACTTCCTTGTACCGAGACAAAGAACCAAAATTGCTGACAGTTCGCTGGTGGTAGTTGGTCCTAAATGGTGGAATATGCTCCCAAGTGACTTAAAACAGTAACAACTGAAATAGTCAGAAACTTAAGACACACTTATTCAGACAGTTTTACAATGTTAAACTATTATCTGGTTCCTGGTGAAAAAAAAATAGTGTAATATAGAGCACATGATAGGACAATGTAAAGCGCAATTGAATATTTATAGTTTTTGCGCTATAGAAATGAATTTGTATTTGTATCTATACAGTAGATATATATTAGCCATATAGCCACTGATTATGAAATTAGAAGCTAGTCTTTCAATGACCCTGTCTGTTTTATTGGACTCCCTAATGTGGAATATACAGAACTGCTGGGTCTTAGTCACATGCCCCGCATTCCTGGTTCAATGTCTTAAAATACATGCAGCCAACTAAAAACCACGGGTGGCTAGCAACTAGCCAGTAGCATAGGAACCAGAGCTTTTTAATGTGTACTTAAGTAATAAATAAAAAGAATGCCAGGTTGATTGCAAAATACTCGATTGTTTTGATTTTATTGTTATTCCTCCTTCATGTGAATTGAAAAGAGCGATATACTCATAGCCCTCAAAAATTATCTGGAGCACTGCATTTTCTCCTATCTGTCAGCGTTTTGCAATGAGAATGAAGTCTCCGATGCCAAAATCGACTAAACGAAACTTAAGAAGGCACTGGTGAACGTTGCCACTTATGAAAGAAGGTTGCTGAGAATTTGAATATACACAGTATAAAAAAACAAAGGACTGTAAAATGTTGTAATGATTTCTAACCACTTGAGTAACTTACTCAGTATATAAACCTATTTAATTAATTTGTATTTATTCTACCTCGGATATGAAATATACGGGGGCTATATTGGATTTATCAATTTTTCGATCTGAAGAGCTTGATCAGGTTCAATAACCAGTACAATTGCTGCAGTACCTTCTTACGGATTTATTTTGTGACAGTTTGACACTCAGAGTATATTCATTTTATCGGCAATAATTGCCTATCCTGTTGAAGAGTCCAGCCAACATCAATGCGGATTTTGTGCATGTTTGCACAAGACAACTGTCACAACAAGTACATTTGGTGGCAAACTGGAGCCAACATAGTTTGGCCCATACAATGTAGTGTTTTAAGTAAAGGTAGAGTACGTCTGCAAAATAAAAGTTCAAAAAAGTGTTAAAGAACGTGTACCATTCCAGCAATGGCAAGCTGCACAGTCAAATATTTACTTGTCAGAAACAAGACCAACTTACAAGCCAGCACGAATTTCCAAACCATAAGAACATTGAAAGTCCAGACTTGTCAATTGAAGAGGATTAAACACCAAATTAAAGATCCTAAAAATCATTATCTAACAATCAAAAGAAATCAAATGCCTTCCATACCTCTACAAAAATAATCCACAGAAGGAATCAAAGACCTTCAATCCCCATACAGAAAAAATCAACAAAAGACTGTGCAAAAAAAATGAACATAAAAATTCGTCAAACATCCAAAATACAAGAAAAAAAAGAAACCCTATGATACCAAAGATGTTGCAGGTGATGGTGATTGTTTATTTAGGGCCATTCCCTATGCTGTTTCCGGTTCAGAGAACAGCTATAGAGAAGTCAGGGCAGCAACACTTGAACAAATGAAAAGTGCTTGTGCATCAAGAAAATTGGAAATGTATCTGAATAACAATGTTAGAATATATCTAATCCAAAGCAATATGATAGAAAATGGCACCTGGGCAACAGATGCATGCATCAAAATAATGGATTGGCATCCTTGTTAGACACTGACATTTGTGTTTATGCAAAGCATGGTTTTAAGCATTCATGGCTGAGGTATTCAGCCATTGTCAGACTGGGAAAATCCAGTGAGTGAGCATGCTGACTTTTCTTAGAAAACTTACAAACTTATCACTTTAAAGTTGTAATAGAAGCATTGTAAGTACTGGAAGATTTGGAAGAGAACAATTTGGGAGAGTATGAAGAAAGATTGGGAGAAGATCAATATTGATAGGAAATACCTTTTCAATTTTTTTTATTCTTTCTTATGACAAGATTCATTTAGATAGTAAATTTGCATTGGAACTGTCTAAGAATGTTTATATTATGTTACAAGAGATAAAACATACAAAATGTACTTCAATGAGGTCTTTTTTGTCATGAACTTTTTTATGTTGCTGTAAAATGTTAAGTGACACAGCCAAATGAAGATTTGCTTTACTTGTTAAGAGAACAGTTAAAAGTAAAATATAACATTATCTGTTCATGTTCGAGAGGTAAACTTCAATTTCTGCTGTTTTGTAATTTGTACTTGTACATATGTTGCATAAATATTTATTACCATTGTTTAACATGGAAAAAAAGTTTAATTTCTGTCGATCTGTATTTTATTTGCTAAGAAAGTAGTTCTATAAAATGTCTTTTACTATGTAGTTAACATAACATACAGAACTGGGAAAGACACTTTGTTGGATTTGTTAGGTGTCTATAAAAGAATAAAAGGGCCCCTATCCCGAATGATGATTGCCAGACTTAATTAACTGTTATGCGCGTATATTGAGCATTTGCAAGTAAAATATCATAATATTAATGATGTTAACTATCGTAAGATATTAACATTTTAACTGCTATTAAATATGATATTATAGTTATTAAATTAATATATATGTATAATTTGATTATTGGCCAGGCCTGGCACAGTCACGAACCCATTTTCAAACATCCCTTGTAATTTGTTCAATATTTGTTTTAACAGTCATTGTTAGCAATATTGTAATAAGCAGTAAGGTATTTAATTTTCAAACCAGAGCTATATGAACATTAAATGATGCAGGTCTTTTTGTACAAAAAATACCTGTTTTTATTTACTGTATTTCCTTATATACTGTAACTTTTGTACAATTTTACCTAAAAAGTGCTAAACCTGAGAATACAATGAAATTTAGTTATAAACATAAATTTATAAATTTGTTTGTTTTTCTTATTACTAAGGACAATATGAATGACTATCATGGCATATTTATATTATACTGAATCTTTTTATCTTATACATAGTTATGTTGTCTTAGTAAGTAAATTATAGAAGCTTGATAATGATATTTGCATTACATACATGTACATTTTCAAATTACATCACATGTATGTTTAAAAGCAAATGAAATTATATCATTTGTTTAGAATTAAACATAAAATGAGCTGTAATATGTAGATCATATAAGAACTGTAGGCGTTGAATGACAAGTATACAGTGGGCATAAACAATACAAGACCACACAACATAATGAAAAAATTGATCCACTTCAGTACAGCACACACATTTTAATAACACTGACAAAAAAGTAAGATTCCACTTACTTCCATTTGAATTATTAGACTTCAGAGTGGTGTTATTACCAATTCGTGAACTCTATTACATAATATTAACCATACAATCTGTCCCCTGGTCAACTCAACCAATTACCCCAACAACTTTTAACTGTGAACAAGCTTAAGCTCCCTTAGCTAAAATAGAATGAAAATATATCATTCAAATGTAACAAATGAGTACAATTTTCTTAAAGAGTTTACAAAGATTGATTTTTTATGGAATTAATTTATGATCCAATTTAGTATGTTTCAATCAATGGTTACTGCAATTTTCCTTCTGTGTGGGTGTAAGGTGCATTAATACCTTTAAATAAACATTTATACATCTTTTTATCGGACATTAAAAATTTACCTCTTGACATGTATTTAATTTTCAGTAAACATTGACATTGCTGTGTGCTACATAAGCATGCAGTACCATTTGTCTAGTGATTTTGTGAATACACAAACAAAAATAATACAGCAGTCAAAAATGTCTACAATTAGACAGATGAAGGTACATTTTTCAGTGTTTGTGTGTATTAAGTTTTGTTGTAATGGTTCACCAATAAACAAATTAAGATACATGTACTACAGTGGTATATTCCAGACTGATGTTGATGACATTCAAAGCCATATGTATAATAAAATGACAATACAGAGTTCTTGCTCACTCTAAAATTGGGATCAATGGATTCACATAGGAAGTAGACAGGGAAAACTATATAAATCCTGGTACTGAATTATTAACATTGGTTGGGTATTTTAAAGACCCAACCTAGGTATAAAAGGGAGATAATGGCTGGTGGGTGGTTTCCCTTGATTTTTAAAAAGTATTCAGCTCAGGGAAATATTTTATCAAATATTTGATGTTAAATAATGTTTTTCATCACTAAAAAATTCCTGAATGAACCAAGATGATTCTTTCATCAGTCCAGATAAAAAACTTCAAAATGTAAGAAGATTTAGGTTCTTACATTTTCAAAACAGTTTATAACAGAAATTCAAATTTGAATTAGGGGAGGAGTTTATTATATAAACACATTGTCTGATTCAGTTATTTATATATTTAGTACACTTAGTCAGCATCCGTTGTACGTCTAATAAAGTAGTGGAAAGAAGAAAGTTGTCCAAATAATTGGGACTGTCTACCTACTTGTTAGTCGAAGGGTTTTTGACGATGATTGCAGTTCATCGTCAAAGCCCCTTGTTCTTTTTAAAAGCTAACAGGTAAACGACTCAATCTGAGTCACGTTCGTTTTCCTATTTAACGCACAAATTTCCGAAAAACTTGTGTACAATTCGATAGTATAATCTGTCAATATGACCTAAAATATACCTTCAACAGACGAAAGTTATTGAATATTTTGCCCTTAGTTTCAAAATCTTCCTCGTTAACAAGGACTTATATACATATACGTACATGGATTCACAACTGCTAAAAATAGCTCAAACGATATCGTTAGACCCACAATTATCCCACAATGCATTGCTATACACTTGGCAATGTCCGACAGCTGTAATCGGGTGTTTATAAGTCAGGGTTGCCAACAACTATGACTAAAAAAAATCCCTTACTTTTCACTGACCAAATCAAGATTTTCACTGATCAAAACCACAATACATAATGGTCTGCTCCTCTCCTACAACTGCCCTATCCACCCATTTCTGTTATCTTTAAATCATTTTTTCAAATTATTTTAAACTTGAGTTATAAACAACCGTATAAAATAAAACAGTTACAAAATAATGAGGTGGTTTTAGTCAATGAGCTCAAATGTGTGTCACTTTGCTCTGTGGGCAAAGGCTGCGAACTTCACTTTGTTTCGATATAAAAGACAATTTACTCAAACTTGATAAAGTACATGTAGTACTAATGCTCTGCACATACATTTACCCTGTTCCTACAAAATAACAGAAAAGGTATGTTAATTTGCTCTGGGGGCAAGTGTTCTTTCAGTGTTCAAGTTCAATTGTAAAAATACATTATGTCTGAAAATTTGGTATCACTTATTTGACTCTTTTGTAGGCTCTATACTTGTGTCCAATGATATTGAAAGGGTACATTCAATTTGTTTTCATTGTTTTTTTTTTAATGTAAAAAAGAACACATGAACAGTAGGAATAAATGGTGAATTTGGGCGTTACCTATATTGTACCTTACGTGGTATGTTCGTATTAACATTAAAACAATATCATTATTAAAACTATGTGTTTGCAAAACGGGTTTGAAAAACTGGGTATGCATCGTTAAAACTTTACTTAATAACTAAGGATTTTCATATGTCTTCCATCCAATTCTTTGTGTGGATGTTACATTATTTTGTTTACTCTTGAGAATCAACCTCTAGATTGCTATAAACAAAAAATGGCTACTAATATTGATTGAATCTCAGATTTAAGTAATTAAGTGTAAGCATTTTAAAACATTGTTATTAATAATATTATGAAAATCTTGTCAGGTATTCTTTCAAAAGACCTTATATTTTTGTAGATTAAGACTTTCTGTACATCCTTTTATGATACAAACAGGTTGAACTTCAAAAAATTTCGTACCTTGTGGAAGAAGAATTTGCAAAACTTGTGATAAGTCAGATTTAGAAAATGAGTTTCATTTTCTTTTGCACAAGTCCAAAATAATTATCATTACATAAAAAATATGTTAAGATATTTCTATGTTGGGCCTTCCATGTTTTCAATTTTTTTTTAACTTTGAAATTCTGATTTGTAGTAAAAACATTCACTTTAGCAAAATATGTTAAAGGAGACCTGTTGTTAAAGATCTTCATACATGACTCGTTAATTAAGTTCTTTTTTATGTGTTGCTTACATAATATCTATATGTCTGTACATTTAGCTCTTTATGAATGATTATTAATTTAGAAATTTGGTTTCTCATACCCTTTGTGTAGTTACTTATGTATGCTTACTTCAGTATTGCGTATTAATTAAGTATATACAAAATGTATTTCTATGTGTAAATGAAGATGAGTCATGGCTCATTTAAGTCATGTAATACAGTAACTGTTCTGTTCTTCAAGCAAGGGCAATGTAGCAAAAGAAAATTAACACTGTACAAATTTTACTTTGACAAATGTCAATAATGAATATCTGAATCAAAACATTACTGATTTGTTACACTTGAAGACTGCCATAGCTACAGATTCCTCTGTCAGTAAGTATTTAAAAAAATATATATAACTTACATTTCGAGCTTTGAAATCATTTTTCCCTGACTTTTCACTGGATTTTTAGGAATTTTTATTTTTCACTGACGAATTTTCAAAATTCCCTGACAATTTACTGACTTTGAAAAAAATCATTTTTTCAGACAATTGGGCACGGGAAATTGGTATTTGGATGCAACAAATTCCTTAAAGATATTGAGATACATTTATAATCCACAAAGTCTAAGTATAAGCAGTGTTTGAATTAATTTTTGTGACAGGTTGCCTGACTATATACTTTATGAAGGGAACTCTCTAAAACTAGGTTGTCCCCCAAAAAGACTTAAAGAAGAAAAAAATCCTTTCGGACAGGGGGCAACCTACTAATTCGATGACTGTATAAGTATTGAAAAAGGCATCAGTGGAAAACTTTAAATTCCAAGATGGCGGACATCAATTATAATCCTTTTGTCTCCAAATTAAACATTAGGAATACCACGGATATTTTCGCTGTTATTAACATTCGGATCATCATGGATATGTTCGCATTTTCGCTTTTGTAAACAAGAGCATGAAATCCCGTTGATTCACGTGTTATTACCGCGGGATTTGATTACTTTTAACTGTTCATACGGAAGTTGCGAATCCATATATGTATATTTATAAGTCCTTGATGTTAATGCTTTGGATTAAGTCCGTAGCGTTTTTTGAAAGCATGTGAAATAATCAGATTCAGTAAACGCATGAACAAGCGTCTTAAGGTGTTGACTTTGAAAGAGGACAATTTCATAACTAAAATGGTCAACAAGACAAAATAAAAAAGACCAATTTAGTTTTGGGACCCAGAACTACCTACTTGTAACAACATCGATTTAACACCACTAACATCGATAGTCGCTGACCTCAACTTCAAGCTGTCAGCAACAATTATTATTACATCACTAAATATCTATCCTTGATAAAACAATGTAGTGAGAGAGAGTTAATTCCAATAATACGACCTGTTTTTCAAACGGGCGTTTAAAAATGAAATACGGCGACGTTTCGTTGATACCACGAAAACTGGTTACATCAGCATACCTTTAATCAGCGTTTATTGATTGAAACTTCGCTTACGGGTTTTCCAAGAACTAAGAACTTAACACTAAAACATTGTCAGCAAACGCCAATTAGCAATTAGGTTATTACTAAGATATTTTAACTTACCATATTGTCCTTGTAAATGCTGTGACAAGGATTTATGTACATACATGGATTCGCAACTGCTAAAAATAACTCAAACGATATCGTTCGGCGATCCCACAATGCATTGCTATATACTCGGCAATGTCCGACAGCTGTAATTGGGTGTTTACGAATTTGATTATATTAAAAAAAACTCTGGCAATTGGGCACGGGAAATTGGTAAAGGATGCAACAAATTCCTTAAAGATATTGAGATACATTAATAATCCACTAAGTCTAAGTATAAGCATTGAAAAGGCATCAGTCGAACATTTTAAATTCCAAGATGGCGGACATCTATTATAATCCTTTCGTCTCCGAGATTAAACATTGGGAATACCACGGATATTTTCGCTGTTATTATCTTTCGGATTATCACGGATATTTTCGTATTTTCGCTTTTGTAAACAATAGCTTGTATTCCCGTTGATTCACGTCTTATTATCGCGGGATTTGATTACTTTAAACTGTTAATACGGAAGTTGCGAATCCATGTATGTATATAAGTCCTTGGCTGTGATTATGCGCTTTTCGATGCTCTTTGTAAATGGCTAATTGAAATAAAGGGAAGTAACTTTGAATTAACAGAATAAAGTACATTCCGACCGTCCGAGTCACGTATGTATCAGCACACGGCGACTTAAAATTATGTGTTAAAACTTAAAAAGTTTTTTTTGTTGTTGTTGTGTAATAGGACAAAGACCGTCTACATTGAAAGAGGATGAATATGAGGAGGAAAACATTGTCCCGATGCGAAGCTCAGCCCCTGCTTGCAATTCTGATAGTTTACCTACTGATTTAATCGGGCTGGTTAATATCGATCATAGCCAATTTATCATAAAATATTAATTTACCATCTAGATTATGATTCCAGATATGATATGCTGCTACAGTTTATTTTCATTTTTAGTGTCTTTTCATATTTTTTAAATTTAAATATGACATGTAGTCTGTTGCCCACTGGCGTAGCTTCCTTTAGGCACTGCAGGCATGTGCCTACACTTTTCTGACATATGAAAATAATTTTAAAAAGCCCTAGAACTGGGCCTACACATTATTTTAGGGCAAGCTACGCCCCTGTTGACAATACCAGCACGGCTAAAATAATCAAAAAGAGTAAAATATCTCATAAACTACCCAGCATGTAATGCATGGGGCAAAATTTAGTACATGAAGTAAATACATTTGACCTACATTTACCTTATTGAGTTAAACGCGATATTTACATTAAGGATACCTAGGTTATCATGTATTGACTGTACATTGGGATACGATTATCTACATGTATCAATTCAAGCAGTGTGTTTCAAGATATAGGACATCGCCATTACTAAAAAGTTAAAAGACACAACAAACAAACGAATCCCTTTAATAGCGACATGGAGAGTCAGCTGGATAAGAAAAGAGTGATTGTTACTGGAGCTGGTAAAGGTAATGGTGTTTTATATTTGGTATTTCACCAAAACATAGTGTTAAGCTCGTACCGTTTCTTATTGTAATTGCCGGTGTCTTAGCTTTTGCTTTGTTTGTGTTAGTATACAGTTATTTACATGTTTCATAAACGACTTACATATTATCAGAGACCCGTTTCATGGGATAAAATAACTGACAATCCATTGTTCTAGATAAAACATTTCGTATCCTATTAACTGTTTGGACACCTATTGTCAATTCTTACGAATTACTAATGTCTTCGTTATGTTAGCTAGACGAGTGAAACCCAACAATTGTCTCTCTATAGCATCTATTGTCTGTTCTTAACGATAATCACTAGAGTTGAAACAAACAGTGTAAATAATAAAATTGACACAAACCGAGATTATTGATACCCGAGCAGATGTTTTGTTAGCCGGTGCATGCATATAAATATTTACTTTTTTGGATTTAGGTATCGGTAGAGCCCTATGTCTTCATCTTGCCAAGCTTAAATCTCATGTCGTCATTGCCATATCAAGAACTCAGTCAGACTTAGACTCTTTGAAAGAACAGGTATAAAATCATAGTATTATAACATAAAATTATTGAGAGATAGCTTCAGGATATTACCTGGACATCAAAATTACTGCAGACTCATACCATTAATAATATAAAAAAGATACTGCTGAAATGATGAATGAAAACCTACAGAAAGATATATAAAAGCTATGGATGCTGTTTATTACAGTAATGCGAACTAATTACACATTTATATTGTCGGATGACAGGATTAAGAACATCAAGTTACGCGAATGTGCAGATTACAACTTGTTTGATAGACCATACGATTATTGTGATCGAGCAGAATGTTTCTTTTTCAGGATAAATCTATCGAGGTTTACGTTGCTGATGTTACAGATTGGGACGTTATAGAAAAGCTACTTGTAGATATTGGACCTGTTGATTGTTTAATAAACAATGCTGGTATAGTTAGACCAAGTCCAATTCTTGATGTATCGAAACAAGATTTAGACAGGTACGCATGTTTTAAAAAACCTGGGTGAAACTTTTATTTGTCATGATTAATTGTGTAAATCCATGTACTACTTTTTCCAATAATTACGACCATATCTTGAAACTTTAGACATTAAGAAATCACAAGAGGTAATTATCAATAATTAAAATATAAAAGGTAAAGGTAAATGTTTAATTTGCTAGACGTTCATGATGCCCCTCGTGATGCACTATATGAGCTGCCATTTCTCTTTTTGTGCGAACAATTTTGAACTCAATTTGACAATAACATAGATTTTAAATACTACTTGCTATCTATTTCAGTGTAACAGACATCAACTACAAAGCAGCATTTCATGTTACACAGGTACATTATGAAATTGCGTTATAATAGAATATATTAAGTGGTATTATTTGAGCATAAGCATCTTATTGCAGATATATCGCACAATTATTGATTGATGTTTTGGGACAACCTACACACTGTTGAAACTTAGCTACGGACATTGACAAAGTTGTTGCACGCTACTAGTAAATAAACAATCAGATCTATCATATAAAATATATCATGTCTTCGAACAAATGAAAGTAGATTGTGTGAGTGTATCAAATTGTGAAAAATATTCTAATTAAGATACTGATTTTTAAAAGGTGGTTGCGAAGCAAATGATCAAACACAAGATACAAGGAACAATAGTAAATGTGTCAAGTGTTGCTGGAAAGAGATCTGTGGCAAATGTCTCCACGTATTGTTGTTCTAAAGCCGCTCTGGACATGATGACACAAACCTTTGCCCTGGAACTTGCTCCTCATAAGGTAGAAAATATTCTTTAGAACCTTACTTGACAATCAAATTAGTCTTAATCACACCCACACAAGTGTGCTTGAATAATGCAAGCTGTTGTCAATATTCATTTTACACGATATAGAGAATGTAGAGTTTACGACTGTTAAGGATTTGTGATTACGTTAGCGTTAGATAGTAGCGGCTATGTTTAGAGAATTTATAATAACATACATGTTTCAGTTCCTAATAATTCTTTTTCTATGCATACACTCATTCGATCTTATTTCTTATTAAGATCCGGGTAAATGGCATAAATCCGAGTGCGGTGATGTCTGGAATGACTTTAAAAGTTCCACAGGATAGAATAGATGCTGCAAAAACACGTATTCCATTTGGGCAAATCATAGGTAAATAAAAAATCATGAACACCTCAATAAGAAGATAACCGTAATAAAACGATCACTCATTTTCTGACTTGTTGTTTTTGGTTTAAAAACTGATATTTATATCGAAATTTCATCATATTCAAATGTCTTGGTGGGATATGTAATTACTTTATGCAAGCCAATCTACTCAGTTGGTATACATCTATTAGACTGTCTTAAGAAATCGAAAAATGGCAATATGTGGCATTGCATGACATTTTTATACAGCCAAATAATACCGCCTGACATCATGTAAAATGCTGAACTAATGTAGAATGATGAGCATAACTGACACAACTACGTCATAGTTTTTAAAAGAGTTCTGAACTATTGACAATGAGTATCAAAACAAATCAAAACATCGTTATATTCTAGGTGCGACATATGCATGATACATTCAATTTTGCCATAATAAGATGAATGGTAATGCTTTTAGAATTTGATCAGTACCATTCAGTTTACGAAATCCGTAAATAAATTATGTCTTTATTTGTTCTTCAGAGGAGGAGGATGTGATAAAGGCTGTGGTGTATTTATTGAGTGAAAATTCGTCAATGGTTACAGGAGTAAACCTAGCTCTTGATGGTGGGCATTTACTAACAATTGCTTAAAACACTATTTAGTGTCTGTTTTACGTTATGGTACATTTACCTACACTCTCAAAAGAACTCAGTTTGTAGTTTCTTCTTGCATGTTAAAAAATAAATTATTGCTTTTTATACGTCACATTGGAGACTGTTTCATGTACAGCGGTCCTACACTTCATACGTAGACCAGGGTAATAAATAAATCGACGATAACTCGTAATTATTTTGCTTGTTTTTGTTTCCTGTAAGTCATTGTCCACGAACAAAAACACCAAGTCATTTTTCATGAGCAAAAACACCATCGAAAGGCCACATTGGACTAATAAGTCCAAACCTAGTTCTGAGACTTTAATGCAATAGTCTAATTTGACTTGAAATAGAGATTTAAAAACGAAACGATACTGCATACTTTATTATAGTCTCATCATGACCGTACACAAATTCAAAATATTATAGATTTTATTCTACACATTTTAAACATTATCACATGACCAAAGTTTTCAATTTCTCCGAAATTGAATTCTCTGATACAAATGCCATGTTTAGTGAGCTGTGCTTACTGTGTGTGATATTGAATAATATATTTTAGCGTCATTTTCCACAAGAAATAGCTGTAATGCTATAATTTAGGCTGGATGCAGGACTCAGTGGGAAACGGGACGCGGGACTCACATTTTTCTTATGCAGGCGTCACACTGTCCCGAAGTAGACACCAGATGGACACACGATTTAGGAAATGTTCAAATTCGGGTGTGATCGTGATAACATCGAGCCATTCGTGAGGGCATCTTAAGCCATCGTATGACCGCCGGTTCATTTTCTCAGGCTTCGGCACTAACTTCGTGAGCGGTGACAAAATCTTTGGCATGCCAAAAAATTGCCGATGGTCCACGCGAAGTATCATGTTCGTGTTGAATTCGTGTGTTCATTTTACCCTTCGTATTGCCATCGTGAGAGCATCTTGTTTAATCGTGTCATCATCGTATTTTCTTCGTGTAATCATCGGTGCTATCGGGCATTTTTGCCATACGAAGACAATACGAAGGAAACAAGAAGCCGCCCGATTGTCTTAGGAAGGCAACACGACTACGTGAAGCCCTCTCAATGCCGTCGTGTAGCCATCGTATTACAGTACGATGACATCGAGATGGAACCACGGTGACTACGAAGACAGCCGATTTTGAGTAGCTCAAGCGTTTCACAAGTGTTATGGTAACGAAATATATAAAACGCCAATCATAGAGTATCTTCCTCGGTCAGTCCTATTTGCATCTCTACAGAAGAGCGTTGTGTGTTACTCTCAAAGCTTCAATCACATTTATCCATAACTCACTTCCTGCAGAATGGCATACTTTGAGGATGAGACTTCGATATACATCAACAACTCTTGCAGGCCAGTACCTCCTCTTAAAGGTAAAATTGTCTGCTTTTCGTCATTTCTTGCTATTTGCATTTCTTAGGTGATAGGGCTATCATGACCGTAAGTACATTATCTTATCATTATCATCATCAATACTAGCATTCTTTCAGTCCGAAATAGTATGGTCATATTTATCTTAATAATATATGATATATGACCCAACCTATGGTTCACTGTTATAGCACGCACTCGCCATTTTACTTTCATAGCGTATCTGATATGCACTAGGTAGTAAACTTTATCTGCAAAGTGAAAAGCAAGGTAACTTTTGCTTTGTGATCTAAATACCATTTATTACTGACTGTTGTTGTTTGGTATAATTTTATTTCATATCTTAAACTTGTTGCAACACACTTGTCATTTTGCTTCCGTAGCGTAGAGGCGAGTAAAAATCCCTTGGGTTTGTAACAAAATAGAGGATTACACTCGCATTTGATAATGTACTTGAATTCGTTTAGCTTTTTATTTCAAGGGCAAGGAAAACTCGAAGTGAATGAGGAAACAGAAGTCTATGTGTGTCAGGAAATGGCTGTCTGGTAAAAGAAGACAAAGCTATAACCAACCATTATAGCACTCTTCTAACGGAACTGAAGACATAGATAGGAATACCTTCTACAACTACATAAGCTTCCCAGAGGTCCGGCGAATGCTAGAAAGGTCGTTTAGAAGAGAAGGACACATTTCCCGGTCTCAACCTGTCTATCACCCTACGACAACTAGCCGACGGTTAAAATTATCCTAGCTTGTCCTACAACTTGTCCAAACATCATATCCCTTATCATAAATGAAGTATGTGAAGCCGAGTTTGCTGCTGAGATGATCCAGTGTCCTACTACAACTTAAAAGTTGACCGCCATTGCTGAATAGTTTCAGAAGACAATTTCTACGCTGCTGTGGTGCTCTGGATGGCAGGCATGTGGTGGTCACCTGTTGTTGGAACAGTAGGTCTGTCAACAGAAACTACAAGAGGTTCTTCTCATTGTCCTGATGGCCCTGGTCGACGCAGATTACAAATGTCTTTGCATTGATTTTATGCCCCTCTCTGTGGCTGGAGGCTCAGTAAAGTCTACTCATTTGTCTCTGAACTCTGCATTTACCAGGCATCCTCATTCCCCTGTTAGTCTATGCATTGGATGTCATGTTAATTAAATTGATTCCAGTTTGAAATAATACCAATTGAAATCCAACGATAAGTCGAAGGTTTTATACCATCGGGAGGTCACAAGACGCCATCGTGACCTTGTTTGAAGGCATCGTACTCACAATACGACGTCGTGAAGCCATCGTGTAAGCTTCGTGTGTCCTGCGGGTAAACATCTTAATAAAAAATTACATCATCGTTCTGACTTCGTAAGTGTTTCGGGTGCCATCGTGTCATATTCGGAAGGCATCGTACTTGATTCGGCTGTTGATTCGGCTGTTGACTAGGATCGGGGCCATTTTCGCGCGATTCTCAAAAATCCATATTCGTGTGGCCATCTGCTGTCAATATCGGGACAGTGTGACGCCAGCATTAATGCTGGCGTCACACTGTCCCGAAGTTGACAGCAGATGTCCACACGAATGTGGAATTTTGAACTTCGCGCGAAATTGGCCCCGATCCTAGTCAACAGCCGAATCAACTGCCGAATCAAGTACGATGCCTTCCGAATATGACACGATGATACCCGAAACACTTACGAAGTCAGAACGATGATGTAAATTTTTATTTAGATGTTTACCCGCAGGACACACGAAGCTTACACGATGGCTTCACGACGTCGTATTGTGAGTACGATGCCTTAAAACAAGGTCACGATGGCGTCTTGTGACCTCCCGATGGTATAAAACCTTCGACTTATCGTTGGATATTCAATTGGTATTATTTCAAACTAAAGTCAATTTAATTAACATGACACCCAATGCATAGACAAACAGGGGAATGGGGCTGCCCGGTAAATGCAGAGTTCAGAGGCAACTGAGTAGACTTTACTGAGCCTCCAGCCACAGAGAGGGGCATAAAATCAATGCAAAGACATTTGTAATCTGCGTCGACCAGGGCCATGAGGACAATGAGAAGAACCACTTGTAGTTTCTGTACCAACTGTTCCAACGACAGGTGACCACCACATGCCTGCCATCCAGAGCACCACAGCAGTGTGAAAATTGTCATCTGTAACTACTCAGCAATGGCGGTCAACTGGACACTGGATCTTCTCAGCAGCAAACTCGGCTTCACATACTTCATTCATGATAAGGGATATGGTGTTTGGACAAGTTGTAGGACAAGCTAGGATAATTGTAACCGTCGGCTTGTTGTCGTAGGGTGATAGACAGGTTGAGACCGGGAGGGAGAGACTTTTGTACCACGTGTCCTTCTCTTCTAAACGACATTTCTAGCCTTCGCCGGACCTCTGGGAAGCTTATGTAGTTGTAGAAGGCATTCCTACCTATGTCTTCAGTTCCGTTAGAAGAGTGCTATATAATGGTTGGTTATAGCTTTGTCTTCTTTTACCAGACAGCCATTTCCTGACACACATAGACTTCTGTTTCCTCATTCACCTCGAGTTTTCCTTGCCCTTGAAATAAAAAGCAAAACAAATTTAAGTACATTATCAAATGCGAGTGTAACCCTCTATTTTGTTACAAACCCAATGATGATTTACGTGGGTTTAGGCCAGGGATTCTGACTCGTCTCTACGCTACGGAAGCAAAATGGCAAGTGCGTGGCAACAAGTTTAAGATATGAAATAAAATTATATCAAACAACAGTCAGTAATAAAATGGTATGTAGATCACAATGCAAAAGTTGCCTTGCTTTTCACTATGCAGATAAAGTTTACTACCCTGTGCATATCAGATAAGATATGAAAATAAAATGGCGAATGCGTGCTATAACAGTGAACCATAGGTTGGGTCATAAATCATATATATTATTATGATAAACATGACCGTACTATTTCGGACTGAAGAATGCTAGTATTGATGATGATAATGATAAGATGATGTACTTATGGTCATGATAGCCCTATCACATAAGAAAGGCAAATAGCAAGAAATGACGAAAAGAAATAAAACAATTTTACCTTTAAGAGGAGGTACTGGCCTGTAAGAGTTGTTGATCATGTTTTCTAAGGTATATCGAAGTCTCATCATCAAAGTATGCCATTCGGCAGGAAGTGAATTATGGATAATCGTGATTGAAGCTTTGAGAGTAACACACGCCTCTCTTCTGTAGAGTTGCATATAGGACTGACCGAGGAAGATACTCTATGATTGGCGTTTTATATATTCTCGTTACCATAACACTTGTGAAACGCTTGAGCTACTCAAAATCGGCTGTCTTCGTAGTCACCGTGGTTCCATCTCGATGCCATCGTACTGTAATACGATGGCTACACGACGGCATTGAGAGGGCTTCACGTAGTCGTGTTGCCTTCCTAAGACAATCGGGCGGCTTCTTGTTTCCTTCGTATTGTCTTCGTATGGCAAAAATGTCCGATAGCACCGATGATTACACGAAGAAAATACGATGATGACACGATTAAACAAGATGCCCTCACGATGACAATACGAAGGGTAAAATGAACACACGAATTCAACACGAACATGATACTTCGCGTGGACCTTCGGCAATTTTTTGGCATGTCAAAGATTTTGTCACCGCTCACGAAGTTGGTGCCGAAGCCTGAGAAACTGAACCGGCGGTCATACGATGGCTTAAGATGTCCTCACGAATGGACCGATGTTATCACGATCACACCCGAATTTGAACATTTCCTAAATCGTGTGTCCATCTGGTGTCTACTTCGGGACAGTGTGACGCCTGCATAATGGAACGCGGGACTCGCTCCTTCAAATATAGAGGGGCGCGGGACTCGAGGGGAGGGGGTATTATAGCCCCATTTCATATTCCATTTACATATCAAAATATCTATTATCAAACATAAATGATGAAATTGGTCATTCTTTTCACGGACATATTTCATTTACCCGCTATTTACATATGGTGCAATAATCCTTCATTAAGTGTTTTCATCCAGTTTTGGTATATAGTTATGCGAGGGGAAATACATCCTGTTGGATATCATTACCTATGTTTCACCCATGCATCTAAGTCTGCGGGTTATGAACATAATTATTATGTTTGATTCAGAACGAACATTTTGCAAGGCAAAAACAATTTGATACTTGTCTTAATGGCGACATGTATTATTAAGCACTTATAATACATGTATACACAACCAGACTGCCTAGCTTATGGTCAGTTTCATTCACGGAACATGTTCCCGGGCGATTAGATAGAAGCTATATTGCGCCTATATCCAATCCTCCTCCATTACAGACCAGATTTAATACATAGAAGTAACTTCAGGAGAACAAAATTATTACAAGTGCAGCATCAAACTGTACTGATTAGATCATGTTTCCTCCGGTATAAAACTGAACACTATGGTCCACAAGAGCAAAACACGAACATGTATAAATTTTACAAACATTTTATTTTTTCTTATATTGTACAAAAGAAATAAAGTCATTGATCGATGTCAGACGTTTTCAATTGAACCTTCAAAGGTCCATACATTGAACGATAATGACTTGTCAAATGTCGTTGTTTTGGTTGTAAGAAGTACACAAATCGCTTGTTGATCATTGTACAGATTATTATTGAATACTATCGCTGTGTTGAAGCCGCTGCAATCACGATGAATCAAACAGTCAAAAGTAACACACAAATTATATAGTGGCTTATGCAAGTTTAAGTAAATGACCACCATCAAGAGCTAAGTTTACTCCTGTAACCATCGACGAATTTTCACTCAATAAATACATCACAGCCTTTATCACATCCTCCTCCTCTGAATAATAACAAAAAAGATATACATGTAATA
Organism: Lutraria lutraria; assembly: GCA_964023205.1. Classification (NCBI taxonomy): domain Eukaryota; kingdom Metazoa; phylum Mollusca; class Bivalvia; order Venerida; family Mactridae; genus Lutraria; species Lutraria lutraria. The sequence goes on from OZ026836.1 coordinate 22,808,374, forward strand.
CAACAAACGATCCACTGCCATTCATATTATTCATAAAACTATGTTACCCTCCGAATTCCCAAAGCGATCCCTTTTCTTATAATTAAAAGAGTTGAGATCGTACCTGAAGACTTAATACTTGAATAACAGCAATTGTGCATTCTTGTCTTCGTCGTTAGATCAGAACCAAAACTGCATATTGAACATTTAAGAGCAAATACATTGCCTATGCAAGTGACTGCCAACTTATACAGATGTATAGTCTGCGTTGAGAAAGTTTTTCATCGAAACACAGGTAACAAGGCTACAAACTCCCTAACCGGAGTCCCGTTGACTTAAAACGCTATGTATATCAAGCAAAACGTTTGTAATTAAGACTATATAATACTTGTTTAAATGAATTTGATCACGCTTAAAGCTTAAGTGATATACCCAAGACTCGTCCAAAGGGAATTCGTGAGTTCATGCCGTCAATCTTCTCCTGTGGGACGTTTAGAAACATTCCTGACATAATCACTGTTGGATTCAAACCATTTACCCGTATCTTGATGAAATGTAAAGAGATATGTTAGATTTTCTATTACTGCTACTACGATAAAAATACAGAATGTATTATTGTTTGTGTATGTACTATAGGCAGAGGATTAGCTTGGTTTAATAATGTAAACAGACAATTCACAGTCGGGTACGTATTACTTATATGAAATATTTACGCAAATGTGTTTCATTGTTTCAATTTTTATTTATGACCTATAAGATATTACACCATGTAAAACGTATTATCTACCTTATGAGGAGCAAGTTCTAGGGCAAAACATTGTGTCATCATATCAAGAGCGGCTTTAGAACTGCAGTAGGTGGAAAGGTTTGGCACAGGTCTCATACCAAGAACACTTGACACGTTTACTATCGTTCCATGAATTTTGTGTTTGATCATTTGCTTCGCAACCACCTTTTGAAAATCAACTTCATGATTAAGGTTTTCAAATTTTACTACATTTGAATAAGTTGACTAAGTACATTTCCTATAGAAGCTCTAAATGTTTCAATCTAAATTTCTTGCAACATGCTCTAACTTTGACATTGCTTAGCATAGCTTTGGTAATTACCGGGTTGTCACGAAACAACGAGCAATTATTGTACAGCATTTTCTCCTTTTGAATACTTATAGTTCAAGGAATAATGACAACTTTTCAAAACTTATTTATTTAGAATGACTCTTTACTTTTTTACAAATATTTCGTTCTTGATATATACGCTAATTCAGGCAAAATCACATGCATCACATGTCTACTATAATGCTAATATAAACGTACCTGCAACACATGAAATGCGGCCTTGTAGTTCACATCTGTAACACTGACATAAATATAGGTATCATTTAAATTCACATTCTAAATTACATGTTGTTGTTAATCTCATGTAAGTAAACTGTTCAGGCTGTGCCGTAAGCCTTGGTTATAATAAAGACCTTTTTTGCGATAACCTTTTGCAGTTTTATGTAAACCCATTCGTAATTTAACCACTCAAAGATAGTAATTAACCAATTAAAAATGATCGAAAATATACCAAATGTTTTTCAAACATGCATACCTATCTAAATCTTGTTTCGTTACTTCAAGAATAGAACTTTGTCTATTTATAGCAGCATTATTCACTAAGCAATCAACAGGTCCAATGTCTACAAGCAGTTTTTCTATGACATCCCAATCTGTTACATCAGCATGGTAAACCTTAATTGATTTGTCCTAAAGAAAGGTATTACATAATGATACGGCCACTGATTATAAAATAAAATTGACATTTGAACTTTCATCCTGCTACATTGAGCCCATACAAAGTCTAACAGCGATCTAAGACAGTATGTAAACAGACTCACATATAAATGGTATGATTGGCATGCTCTGTCTCTGCTTTCTAAAGAATAAGGTCTTAAACAGTGCCAGCTAAACAAATTTCAACACCGATGTGTTTTTCAAAGAATTCAAAGTTAAACCAGAACAAAACAAATGCCCTTTTTGCCTAGTGACATATTGAATGACAATTGCTAAAATTACTACGGTTAAGCACACAAAGTTTATCAAACGGCGTTACCTGGCGGGAACAAGACCAATTTATGGGATTTCCTTTTTTTCCGTTGTAGCATAAAATAGGATCAGAGTGTTTGAGAAACGAAATACCAAAGATCAGTAACAACGAGTAACAAAACTATATCATTGTGTTTGAACAACTTAGTGGGACACATAGACGCTTCTTGTTACATGCTAGCCTGTAGTCTTACGAAGGTTTGCGTTCTTCTTACATCTTACAATATAAGCACTAAGTAATAGAAGTAGACCGCAACCAACTGTAATATTAATCTTTTTTTTTTAATTCTAACATATGCAATATTTTGTAATTTTATATTTTTGTATCATCTTACAGTTTCCCATTACCCTAATATAATGTTTATTGTGACTTCACGTAACAAAAAATTAAGTAAATATCTTGTACCTGTTCTTTCAATGAGTCTAAGTCTGACTGAGTTCTTGAAATGGCAATCACATGAGATTTCATCTTGGCGAGGTGAAGGCATATTGCACGACCAATACCTATATCCAAATCCAAACAAGTGAGTATATAAATCAAGGTTTTATTTCACGAATCTTGCTCTAAGTACACATAAAATAACATAATTAATAATGTAATTTGATCCGACTTCACGATTTCAGAGAGATGCTAGGATTGATTCACTCAGAAAAACGGTGAATCGAGTTAAAAATGTTAACTTAAAATGTTTTTCATTTACGAAAATCAAGCATGCATATATGAATAATGAAAGATTGTAAATAGATTTTTGACGCCATAAATATTTTATTTTATTACCTTTCCCAGCTCCAGTAACAACCACTCTTTTCTTCTCAAACTTATTATCCATATTCCAAGGGGGAGAGATAGGGATGAGCGATACTCAATGAAAAGACAGCTTACAGCTAATGCGTCAAAGCAAGGTAAGATACATGAGCATCAATATTTTATTGTTATCTCCTACATGTAAGATTGTGTTTGACTACATATGGTTGATGTAGGTCAGATCTGTATGTTTGTAACAAGTTCATTAAACTTTCTTGAACTTATATGTCTGTACCGTAATATGATTTATTAATCACAGGTAGGTACATTAATGCACCATCATTATATACTTACTCCATCGAAACCAGTATAGAAGTAAACAATACTGCTAGATTGTTACACAATCATAATATGCAACTTTTTAATAAAGAAAAAGATTGCCCATGCTTTGTTCAGTCCCGTAAAAGCAACAAGGAATGTGGACCATACAGATACCTCCTACTAAAACATTGTTCCTATGAGTCCATAAATTCATATTGTCAAGTATTTAAAACTGTCAATTAAACAGGCTTACTATTATACTTGTTCATTGATGTGATGTTTTATGATGCTCCAGTGTTCTTTACCAGTAATATTCCTAGAAATTTCAATAGAAAAAAATGCCTGGTATTCTTAAATATTATTAAGAGGTCTATCCACGGACAAGTCTTAAACTCATTTGTATATTCAAATATAGGTAAATGGAGTTCATTGAACTTGGTAAATAACGTGGATTTAGTATTCATATCATTAATCCTAATTGTTGTTTGTCGACAAAACCGGCAAATATGTCATGAAACAAGGCGACTGCTTGAGTTTAGTGAAGTTGCTGTTTAATATGGGAAATGTATTTCCACATATTATGGAAACGTTCAACTGTACTAGAGCTGAAACTGCAGTAATCCATTCAACTGCCCTACATGTGTAGGATCTTGTTCAGGTAACTTCAATTTACATTAATTATATAATCTGTTATTTCAATATTATGCAGTATACAAATTCAAATACATGACAAGTTGTACAAGGCAATGGAGTTCATTGAACTTAATAAAATAAATAACGTGATATTAAAATTCATATGATTTATCTTAATTGTTGTTTGTCGACATAATCGCCAAAAACATGTCATAAAACAGGACGACGGCTTGAGTTTAGAAAAGTTGCTTCGGATCTTTAGATTGATTAAACCGGAACCGGAAATCTTCCTTTCACTTCATTGTTTCATCTTATCTTTTTGATGACTAAGCACTCTTGTGATGATGCAGATACCAATGTGTATTGTTGGAAAAAGTCGGTCGGATAACGACACCATTTCCTAATTTTAGTGCTTGGATAAATCTAAATTTATTGCATTTCTGTCGTTAATTTTGCAGCAACATTAAGTGTGAATAATAAACTACTGGAATAAGAGTGTTATCGGAGCCTGTATGACAAAGAATATGGTGATATTTTATTAAAGTCATCACACTCGTCGTAAATAGTTTATGTGATATTAGCCTCCTTAGAAGAATGCATAAGTACTTCGTATTCATCACGGGCTATTTGGTTAACTTCTTCGTTGTTGCCCTGATCTTCAATATGGGTAATATATTTCCACATATTATGGAAACGTTCAACTGTACTAGAGCTGAAACTGCAGTAATCCATTCAACTGCCCTAGGTGTAGGATCTTGTTCAGGTAACTTGAATTTTCATTAATAAGTTCAATAGTATGCAGTATACAAATGCAAATACATAAAAAATTGTTCAGGGCAATGACGTCCATTGGACTTGAAATGATAAATAACATGATATTAAATTCATAGCATTATCTTCATCATAATGACAATGTTAAGAATTACTAGCTAAACTTCAACTAGCCGAAGTGAACCCAAAATAATATTTCAGGAACTGCATGACAACATTTAGCATACAAGAAAAAGTATTGTTTAAATTGGACATTTCAGGCATTTTGGCTGGTTTTCTTGTACCTATATTTGGAACGAGGAAATGTGGTATTTTTTTCGCAACTCTCAACAGTGTCGGCATTTTAACTAGTTACTTTGCGACGAAAGTTTGGCATATGACATTCACATTTGGAGTAGTTCATGGTAAGTTCACTAAGATAAGTATTTTAAATAGATTTAACAGCCCTGTTTGTATTCGACTTATGTCTATACTTAGATTGTTTGAAGTGGTCCACAGGGAATACTCAACTGAATACGATTTAATTATATCAGAATTAAAGAGGGATTTATAACTGATTGATATTAACACAGCGTTTTAAGAGTTCGTCATCCTTTAGTTCATATGATTCCATTTATGAACTTCGTATCCATTCCTACCTTTCTGTTATCGATGTGTCTATCAGTTAAGTCTGTAAGCTTTATTGCTTTCAGGCTTAGGTAATGTGAACTCGCTAATTTGCTGTACGATGGCTATAAGTCAACATTTCGCTGGCAAGAAAATACTTTTTCTGTTATCCCTTCACGGTACCAGTGCAGGACTTGGTAGTATGACATTTGGTTATGTGTTACAATATGTAAGGTAAATACATGTAAATACGTGTTAGTTATTACCAATCTAATAACGTTAAGTGAATTGCATTTGGTATATAGAAATGTCCCTTTTCTAATGAGTCTTGTAATTCTATAAAAATACATGACATTATTGACTTAGATGTGTAATTGTATGCATGTTTATCGATAAGTAAAATTCAAAACATTTTATTACAATATCAGTATGGGATTTCTAGTTATTAGGTTGAAACATATCAAATGACTTTCATTTTCTCAGCGATAAGACCATCATCAAATACTTTCTCTTGTAACAGGCATTTTGTTTAAGATAACCTGAAAACTTGAATGTATTTATTATATTTTAGTTCGCTTTATGGGTTCAGGGGAGCAATGCTTATAATTGGAGGCATCTGCTTGAACAGCATTCCTTGTTGTTTCATCTGGACTGAACCAATCACTAATCGACAGAAGGGCAAAGAACTGCATGGTACCAATCAACAACACATCATGCAACCAGTTGAAAGGAATAAAGCTATTGTCGCTGAAAATCGAAAAGGATTTCAGATCAATGGACTTGGACACGAAAATAAAACTGCGGACACCACCTTATTTGAAAGATCTCCGAAAAAAGAGCAAACCACAACATATGTACCTATATGCCAAGCAACGAGAAACGCTGTAGATGAAGGAGATACAGTGAAAAAAGAATATCTATGTGCTAGATTAAAGATGATTTTCAGAAACAAATATTTTGTTATTTTTTGCTTCGGTTCAGCTCTCTCATTGACATCGCTAAATACCACAGTCATTTTCATAGCAGATATATTTTCTGACAAAGGACTGAGTGAAGATGATGCCACTTTTGGACTCTTTCTGCTAAATGTTTGTACTATATGTGGACGGTTAGCACCAGGATTAATTATGCAAGCTTCTCGTACACCGGTTTTCCTATGTCCATTGCTTGCCACGGTTACGGCAACTGGGGCCATGCTTGGTTTTCTTCTTAATACATCAAGATGGGTGATTTTTATGCTTTGTGCTTTTGCTGGGATATCACACGGGATGTTTTTTGTAATGACAAGTGTTGTAACTTCACGGCTTATTGGGGCACACAGTCTATCAACAGCAATGGGTATCATTTTCACAATATTTGGGATACTGAGTACTGTTGTAGGACCTATTAGTGGTAAGGTGTTTTTCATTAAGTAGTTATGTATATTCCATGCTTTATTAGGACAGATTTTTATCATTTGGATTATTTCATTGCCACTTTAATAAAATTATGGGTATTGATATAGCACGGAATTTAAGCGGTGTGGATCACTTTGGATTATAAAAACATCTTGAATGAATTCAAAATTTACGAAATCATTCACTGAGTAAGTTCACTGAATGATTTGTAAAAGTCATCCCAAACAGAAAGAACCAGTTGATATGTATTATACATTACTATATTTGGTCTGTTCACTTAGTAGCACGTTAACTTTATTTTTCAGGTCACGTAAGAGACACCCTTGCTTCACATCACATGTCATTCTACGTTGCTATTGGAATAACAGGATTGTGGATTTTTCTGTTTACATTCACTTTGGTTCAACAAAGAAAGGAGACGGTCCGATGTTGAAATTAAACGACCGCCTTTTTTTCATTTGACTAGTTTGTAATTGCTTCCATGTGTATTACTTCTTCATATATTTTCTACCATTGTGTTTACAATATCTTGTAGATATGTTTTCTTTTCGTTTTACTTTGTATAAAGATCATTTAACACAGATGTACAGCTATAAACGTCTTAGTCTGGAGTTCCTTTCCCTTACACTATGTTATCGGGTCAGGCAAAGCGCAATAATGGCGGCGTCCTGTGTACATTCTAAAGTATGGGTATTTTCTTTCGACAAATAGATAGTATTTTATCAAATTACTCGTCCAAGATATTATGAAGACAAACATTCTGACAAGGTTTCATGATCATCCAATCAAAACAGTGACTTCTAGAGTGTTCACAAGGTTTTCCAGCAATTTGCCCTAGTGACCTAATTTTACTACAGAAATTACCCATTTTCAAACTTGACCTACATATTATTAAAATAAACATTCTGACAAAGTTTCATGAAGATAAATTCAAAACAGTGATTTCTAAAGTGTTCACAAGGTTTTCCCTTATTTGGCCCTGGTGACCTAGTTTTTGACCCCAAATGGCCCAATATCGAACTCGTCCGAGATTTTGTTGATATTAACATTCTGACCCAGTTTTGCTAAAATTGAGCCAAAAATGTGGCCCCTAGTGTGGTCACAACATAAAGTTTGACGACGCACGACGCACAACGCCGGACGCCGGACGGAGAGTGATCCTAATAGCTCACTTTGTCACTTTGTGACATGTGAGCTAAAAAGCCTATGTGTTTAAACTGTTATAAATAAAGGGACATGCCCTGGAACTGCTGTATCTTGGTTTTCATACACCAAAAATACGTTTATCACATGTAAAACCAATTACAATGTATTACCGAAAAGTCAAAGAAGAATGTGTGTTCAAAAATGACTATAATGCACGCGTCGATATTTATATGTCGATTTGAATAAAAGGCTGTCAGCCTTTTATTGACAACATCGATATTTCCAATTCGTCTGAGAATTTTACTGAGCGCGCACTGTCTAATATTGATACTGATAGGATAAACATGATACCGCAGAAATGAATATACATAGAAATGAATGAAGCTTGAGCAATACTTACTATTTCCCAATTTGTTGACATTTTTTCCGCGATGTTTTTGGTTTTGACAGATCCCGAAAGGGTCGAGTTGTGAAAATAACGAATACATTCTGAGGCCGAAATCGGCAGGTTTGGCAAATCTTGAAATGTGTATTTTGAGTAAACTAGCGGGATATTTCGTAAATATTTTACAGGACTTTCATTAATTGATTTAGGCATCAATATGATACCAATTTAATTGCTATTCGAGACGCTTCAGTTCCAGGGCATGCGTCTTTAATTCGATTGCGTTTAATGGATTATATTGTATTCTGAAAAATGTAGCGCATAAGAATATAATTTCAAGTCTTATTTTTTGTGTGAAAGCAATAGTTGAATACTCAATCATACACGTTCGTTTATACATGTATATCGATACAGATAAAAACAAATTATTAAATTATTATCTAAGAGCCAAACACCGCATTCAGAATGATTTTGAGATTCTCGGATGTAAACCTGACTAATAGGACGACCTTCCTTAATGAAACGACTGTGTTACTGTATTTCCGAGTAAAACAAATTAGAATGCGTTTGAAAATGAAATGCATACACGCATGTTGTAAACATTTTCAAAGTCATGTCCATGAACACAACGGAGCATAAAATTGTTGTTTATACAAACCCATCATAGGATTTTGATCGTGCTCTTGATTAATTTACCAGCAAGTACATGTTTGTATTTGTATTTGGTATATAAAATAGTGTTTGATTTATTTCCACCCATGTTCGTGTTGACAACAATATGCTTACCCAAAAGTATACTGGCTTATTAATGCCATTAAATGTTTCTTAGTATATATTATATGAATATATGTATATTACATGTTAATTAAAGTTTCTTAACAATCTGAAGAAGATCATTCAAGTTTTTATACATCTAGTTCATTGAAAGTGCTACTGTGAATGTCACGAGACACAAGGAATGATCGAACCCATATCGCCACAACAACAACGCCTTTCTATTGCAAACCCAACCTCTGAAACACCCAATACAATCAACACTCTAATCTGAATCAGAATCTTTCCTCTGCTCTATCACTTCTTTAAGTTGTTCAGCATTCGCTTCATTAGTGATGTTAATTTTATCTTGTAGATTTGCGTTTCTAGTTTCAGGGATTGGTAGGATTATAAATATAGACAATGCTGCCGCAATCCCACACATCCAGTACATAATTCCAGCGAATTTCGTCTCCTGCAATATAAATTAAACAAAAGAACTGACGGCAGAGAATAGAGAACGCAGAATTTTTTTTTCTAAATAGAATGTCGATCTTCTGACGCTGTGTCTTGCAGGAAGGATGATGACGCCATCAGATAAAACTTAGTAAATCGAAGGGTTATAATAGACTCCTAGTCACCCAAATACATCATTATATCTATATATCGCCGTATCCATTACAATGAAATAAAGTTTAATGTGTTTAAGTCAGAGGGAAAATAAGGAGTTCATCGTGTCTGTTTTTTTTTTCGTTTTCATCTGAGCTCACTACATGATTATGTTTAACTGTATTCAATTCAGATAGTTGTAACTATGAATAACTTTGTTAAAATAAGTAACATTTTTCGAGTGAACTATTTTTCTACAGATTTTACAATATGCATACAATCATGTAGGTACAGTAGGTTCAGAAACGACTGTCAATTTTATGGACTCGTTTTTCGTATGTCATTCGTGACCTTTTGCTGTTTATTTATGACCTTAAATTATCAGTTTTGTTGGTCCATGACTTGCTAAGATAACTTGAAATTTCAATGACCTAAAAATCGGTCTTAACATTGAAATGGGCACGTGAGAAACTTTGGTTGAAATATATTTAATATAATTACCTAACTGGATAACCAAGGATAGATTATCATGTGTATACATGTATGCATATCACTTGTAACACATTACAATTAATTGCTTAAAACAATCTTCAGTAATATAACATTATTATACCTAAATTAGATGTTCAACTTCTTTTAGATAACTGAATACGATTTTGATGTCATTTTTATAAATAAAAAATGAACTTTTGGAGAGAGAATTTTTTCGTCAAAACTTAGAAGTATTTTTGGTAAACGTAAATGTAGAATGAATTTATAAATTCTTGTCAGAATAGAGATAAGTCCTTCTGGCTCTCACCCATTCATGAAACTTAAATGTCAAAGTAGGATATGAATCATGTAATGTATATACTACAATATATGCAATATACTCTGTATATAACATTTCTGTTTAAATATACTTTATAGCGAGAAAAAATGTTTCCGAAACCACTATCGTATTTTAAATATCATTGAAATAAATACTATTTATAGAACACCAATGTATTCCCGCAGTCATGCTATGCACACGTAGTAAAGTGACGTCACACACCCTACATATTTCAAGTTTACAAAAGTGAAATGAGTGTTTTCAGACGAAAAAGTGCTTGTTTCGTCGGTATTAATTATCTTTGGATGACATCAGCAATTAAATGTTTTTGCATATATTTTTCTACAGCAAAAAGCTAATGGGGCTTTAAACTTAATATGCATGTCAATATATAGGGCAAAATAGAAGGAAACCCTTTCCAAAGAGTGAGGTGATGGTAATATTTCAGTTGGACGCGTAATGAGGCTAAACTGTAGTTACTCAAACATGTATTTAATAACGACAAGCATTTAAAATACTAGAAAAAATGTATAAATCTATGTGTATACCAGAAACACCATCTGTGGTCCCACGACAGCTCCAACTCGTGCCATCGTGTTCTGGAATCCGTACCCCATATTTCTAAAAGTAAAAACAAAGAACTTTTGAGTTCATGCCAGTGTTTTTTTTCATTTTAGAATAGTATAAACACAGATATATAATGAATCACAGATAATAATTGAAGTAAACTCTTCTTTCGTTTAATTCAGTATTAATTGGGTGAGCAATTTGATGATTGTTCTTAATTTACATGTTAAATACTAAATCAAGTGTAATATTATCAGCATGAATATGTCGCATGTTGAATAACCTTTAAACGTGTCAATTCCCTAGTATTTTGTATTTACAAATTATGTTGTTTCAAAGAAACGCTTACATTTTTTTCGAAAAATCAAAATCCACGAATTTACGTCGTCACGAAATAGCCATTTCTGTATAAAACACGAAAATCGAACCCATCGAAAATAGATCGAACTACAGTAGTCAAAACTCGAACTAAACACTGGATTCTGTTTTCAGATTTACTTTATAAATACTTCAATGATCTCACCTGACAACTGTAGGATATGTTTCGATTGTTAGAGTTTGAACAGGAGACCATGCTGCGTTGATAGCAGTTAATGATAAAATTGCAGATATATTTATAACCAGTTTTTGTAAATTTGACTCTGAAAAGAATAATCAATAGTGATAAAAAATCACCAAGCACGAAAAATGATTAAATCATTTATTTCATTCCGTCAACGTTTCGCCGCATTGGCTTCGTCGGGATGAGAAAAAATCTAAGACCGTACTATATTTTTTTTCTTCTTATATTTCATATATTTTTTCATATTTCTTTATATTTTTTTAAACTGTATATTTTTTATATTTTTATGTATCTCTGAAAAGAAGAAATGTATTATCATATTGACAATTGAATTACCTTATGCATGAGTACTCAGCTTACATGGTCATATAATACATGCATACAATGAAAAAAAACATCACTTGTATAATCATTCTGCATTAAGTGTAATTCAAAAAGATGAACGAAAACTATATAATGTTACCACTGCTAAAGTTTCTCATTTTCGGATATTATGTCTGAAGGATTGGTTGAAAAATATTTCGGCGTCTAAATGCGTGTGAGATAAAATTTCCAAAATTAAACAAAATTGATGTATCATGTTAAGTACTTAGACACTCTTCGGGACGAAATAACTTTAATAAGTTTAAAGCATAATCAACACACAAAACATTAAAGTTAACTATGAAATTTGAGCTTGAAAACCGATTTCAAGTTTTCTAACTTCGTGGCCTGGGTATAAACCATCAGCAGATTCTCCGGCATCTCATAAACCAGCTGGACAGCTTCCTGTCATATGAATTTTGTCTGGTGGTTCCGGATGGGTCTCGGACTCAGAGCGGTTATATGCTAGTGATTAGTTACTATTCAGTTACCGACTAATAACTTAATTCATTATAAACATATTCACAAAAATAAATTAAACAATGTCGTTTTCGGGGCAAAATATTTACTTCAGTACTATATCAGAAATCACAATGACCGTGTCTTTTTATTCGTAAATAACAATTAAGGTTTGATAGGGGTAAATATGAATAACCATGTTATAAATACGGAAGAAAGATTCTTATAAAATGACTCACGTTCAAAACGATATGCTGCAGCAACGATAAGAGCCGTGGCAGCGGATATTACGTAAAACAAGATGGCTGTCTTCTTCCGGCCAAATCTAGAAAACAGGAGTATATTAGAATAAAATGGGGTAGGGTACGCCAGTTTTCAAATGGTCTTTCAGCATAAAAATTAGAAAAAAACATAAATGAGAAAATAGATTCGATCTACCTTATCTATTTATTTTAACCAAGCAACCCAAACATGACATGTACAATATATCTTAATTCAGGACAACTAAATTAGTAATATTTGTGCACATGTCCCACGTTGTTCCGTTTTCATCTTCAACATTCATTCCCTCGTGAACCCCCCAAAAACAGAAGTTCATACCCTTACCTGTTACTTAGGTAGATTAATACAAACTGAAGTGGACTGCCAATCAGACCAAGAATAAATACATTTATATACAGGTCCCCAGATAAAGCAGGAACGCCAAATTGTATACCATATCCTCCTACACCAAGAGTGAACCTAGAAAACAAAACAATGTCTGCTGAATAAGTGAGGTATAGTTTCCGACAACTGGATTTGCCTCAACGTGTGGTGTGTTGGGAGCCATTTTATATGAATGTTTTATCTTCAATGTTACTCCGTCAAAAAAAAATCACCAAAACAAGCACTGAACCAACAAAATAAGTTACTGTCTCCTTGATATAGCTTCGAATATTTCTATTTCTTGTTTTTGTATATAGTTTTATTTGTTTACATGTACTTTTGCGTTACATGTAGTATCCTCATTGTTCGAAATTTTCACGGGACTTACACGATAAACTAAGCATTTGGGTAACATTGTGTCACCCTGTAGCACAGGAAAACACACCTACGATTTAGTGGAAATGACTTTGGGTAGCAATTCTTTTGAACACAGATTAATGTAGCAAGAAAAATGTGAATTCAAAATCTAATATATTTACTAATAACGTCGTCTAGTCTGTGATATCCACAGTTATGTACAATGTTAAGACTTACCATAAAATGACAAACAACAAGCTATATTTCAGTAATGTTTTATCTTTCACGATGTCTAAAAATGTGTATTTCTTGCCACTGATTTTCTCCCTATCTATGGCGTCTTTCTGTGAGCGAAGTTCCGTCATATCGGGCACGGGTGCTTTATTCACTTTAGCTACTTTCTTAATTACGGCTTCAGCATCTTCTAGTCTGTCATGACTTACATACCAGCGAAAGCTCTCTGGAACAAACCTATCAAGTAATACAACAATGTTTATTAAAGAATCCACGTAAACAAACAAAATTGATATTTGTCATAATTCCTAATTGATTTCCATATGTATGTGGCATATTTCCCAATATATTTCATTTACTGTATATCACATAACATATTAACAATAACCAATTGAAAACTATTTGTGTAATATTAATAAATGAAACTAGTTTTGAATGGAAATGATTTTTTCTGAGAGAAATATTGTAAGTGCCTATGCATGTTATGGTGAACCACATTATGCGGATAAGATCTAAGTGAATTGCAGATTGATTATCAAATACTGCCACGTTACTTACCAATAGGTAAGCAACATCGGTAATCCGACGGCAGCTGCTGCAAAGTGTAGATGTTGCCAATCCTTTAGCAACCAAGCGACGAATGCAAAAAGGGCAATTTCTGTTGCCCACGATGGTACAGCAACTACCCAAGTTCTCCATCTTGCTAACGTAAATTCGGACATGATATTGTACTGTACGGTCAGTTCAAAGCCCATTGCGAGGCCAAGAATGAAACGGATAACGGTAAACATGACCCAAGATGTAGAAAATGCTGCCAAGATGTTGAACACTACCAAAGTTAGCAAAGAGAGAAACAAAGGGGGTTTACGACCAATCACGTCAGCCACCTGACCACACACTAGATTCCCAACCAAAACTCCGGCCATTTGTACGGACGTGATTGTCGACGAAATCCATTCTCTGTCACAAATGAGGCTCCACTAAAAACGAACGAAGACTGGTTAAATGCATATAAATTTAACATAATAACAGCTTTTTAGTCAATATTTTATACATACTGCGCAAGTGCTGACAGCCGAAATGTATACCTCAGTATTTAAATACAAACATTTGTAATTTACGGAAAAGAAATCATGGTTCAATTTATTATCCTCCATGGTTCTGAGTTTTTAAATTCATAACACTAGATTATTCTGCACCGATTGCATAAAAAAACGACAATTCCATACATTTCTAGGTCATCCATTGCGTCTTACATTATTGCTAAGTTTGAAATAAATAGAGTATAACATGAAAGTATTTTTATGCCAACCAAGTCCTTTCCTATTTCATCGTTCGGAATTTAGTGATTAGTGGATATAATCAAATGGTATGTAAGGTCCCAGGACATCAACTATAACCATGCTCTAAAATGTATTATTTATATAGGAAAATGCAATTGTAGAAACAGTCAGGAAAAAACTATGTTTTTACCTTCGATATGACTGTGGTCATAGAACTTTCATCGAAGTAAAACTTCGTACAACGCTCAGTACTGTTGATGATAGCGCACGATTTATATTGAGGCATGTCCGCTGTATATGTATCATTCTCGACTTCCGTACCTTCAATACACCACCAATCAGGTTTGGCACCCCCAAACACCATAAACACCATGGTAAAACAAACAGTGCATTTCATTAAATGAACGGTTAGTGTCAGGAGCACTTGGTATCTACCGCACCCTCCAGCTAACTTCAAAAGGTTTTCTAGCTGCATGTTTTATCTACAAGAAACCAGTTTGAAGTAATACATTTCATATACGAGTATATCTCCGAACTTTCTGTTTTGTCCTTCAGTATTTCCATATCAGTCATGGTAAAACTATAGTGGTAATATTATGCATTATTCCATCAGTATCACTGATCCGGATCTTTTCAAGCATAATACTTCGAAAATGAAAATGTGGTTTAAACTCAGAGAATGTTCATAAGTACCATTACCTCGTGGCAAATTCACTATTTAACTTTAATATGGCATAACCAATGTGGTTTCATGTCTGATATCTACGATCCGTTGAATAATACATCTTTTGAGACTATTTTTGTTTTGTGTTTTTTACCTTCGCTATTAAGTTGATTAAGCCCAATCGCCCTAAAGGCTATCCTTATCGGTACTAGTATGTACCTGCATCGTGTCCCTACACTTGTGACATACATTATACGCGGTGCCTATACCACGTGACATTCCATGGTACGTGTGGAACAAATTCAGCAAGTCAAAGTACAATGAACTGAAAGTACTGTCGGAACGTGATTTTTTCCATACGAAGAAAAATGAGAAATGTGTACCCATATCGTTCGTGCCCATGAAAACATTTTTAACATTTACACTAACTGACCGACTTTTATTCATATATAATGGAGGTCATATACATGTATGTGAAGGGCATACACTTTACTAGTATTTTGGCTTTTAAAATGAAAAAAAAACATTTAATGTTCAGCACATTGATTAAAGACAATTTATAAACGAAATTGCATTAAAAAATCATTGTTGTACACAAACTAGTGAACAACACATAAGTAAAAGTAAATGAAATTATTTGCGTTTCGAAATTAGCAGGAAATTAGAAATCGGGTGTAGCAGTCAACTGAGACGTTGTTTTTTTTGGTAGCAAACACTGGTAGCACCATCCGCCTAGAAACCTGTTTTGTTTTAGATAATCGCACTTGTCAATGTACTTACCTTAGTGTTTGGACAAAATGTTATGTATGAGTTTAATAATCAAATACCAAGCGTGGTACAAATTTTGATACGACGGGTAGATGATTCTTGGTTATGTTGAGCTATTCCAAATTTTATCCGAACAAGAATCCACTTTACTGTCTGTTACTGACTTGTTAAACTGATATTTGACTAGCTGATACAATGTCAAGATAAAAAAAATCAAGTATTTTTCAAATTTCCATAACATTGGCTAAACATTTTCGTTAGTTTCGTTTCAGAATACAGCCAGGTCCACTCCAAGTTTGCAGACAGATATACTTCGCTTTATTCGTTGTCGTATTGTTAAAAATCGAGAATTGCTTCCATAATACATCCTACCTGGATCGAGCGTTTTTTTCACGCATATCATGAAAGCCACTGTGATTATAGGGTGTTCGGTTAAGAAGCATAGGCGATTTCATGTCACACTGGAAGCGCAGATGAGCTATAATAATGTAGTGTTCGGCTTAATAACGTACACCAGACATGTTATGTATTGCATTAATAACTTGTGCAATTTGTGTTAAATCAACCAAATAAACCAAATATAATACCGCCATATACAAACATGTTTGGGACTCATTCAACATGTATTATTATAAAAGACAATGAAATGACAATAAATTCATCTAGGTACCCTTCAATACAATCGGGTTTACGTAACAATTAAACCTTTGAACGCGTAAAATACGACATTTAAAACACAAGTTTGGTTCTTCATATGAGAATTACTGTTGGTTTGAATTGGACACAAAATAGTATTTCATCGTATTTCACTTATTTCGTCCAATTATATCATTCTTAAACAGGGCTTTTTACGTATTTCAAGTGGTTACGTACATGTATATGTAAAATTTACGTTTAACGATATTCTGGCAACAAAAAAATGTTTCAAAAATATTTCAAGATGGTATTCAACGCAACGTATTTCAGGTATTTACCGACGGCCAGTTAATATATTAAGCAGATTTTTTCTGGAAGTGCCAGTACCAAGCATCTTCTCGGCAAATGCCTGCCAACATCTCCGCTGCAATCTTGACATCTCCCTTATATGTGAAATAGTTCTGTCCCTAAGAGGAATTCGAACTCATAGCGGTTCAAGTGCTGATTATTACTATACTTAAACAGATCTACCACGGAGGCCCCAACCACATGAATGACTAGGGGTAGACGACGAAAGACTTTTGACGTAATATATTCTTAGCTACCAATTCGTCACAGAGCCATGTGAAGCGAGCAATAGGTTCAAACTACAAACCAAAGGTCCATAAACATAAAGTCCAGTGTACTCAGCTCAGTAAGAGGTCGATCGAATGTAGAGATATACTTTGGAAAAAATACAGAAAAATAAATGTAATAAATAATAAAGCGGTATAATAAATCAACGTTAAAAGTAAACAAACCTGTTTTTTGTTTCAACTATTTCACAACAAATGTTAATCCAGTATATACTTTTTTGGCAATGCAAGTACTTCACCAGACCAACTCAGTGGCATGTATCGAAAAAATAACTTCTCCTGAGTTCTCTTAGGTACACATTTTATACCGCGGGCAAATCTTGAATGATTAAAGCGAAAAGAATATGGCACGCCGTTTACATACTATGTATATATGTAATACTACTGAGTCTCGTGCTAGTTCAGCAAACAATACATTGAACTTAGCTATTAAATGTGAAACAGACGTAGAGTTCAAGGCATTTTACACATCTTAACCAAGACGAAGACCTACATACAACCCAAAAATATTGTTTTATGCATCAAAAGATATAGCACGCACAATAGCACACATAACCCCAATATCGACCAGAATTACATTTAAAATACTTAGTACGTCTGAACACTGAAGACCAACGCGAACATTCATCTCAATAAATCTGTACATCTTTTCAAAACTACATCAAACAAATTATAGTGTAGAAAAGTGGAAACTTCTTGCGGACAGCGGACGTGAATGTTTTCGGGGTTAATTCCTTCCATTTTATCCTATCATCTTGTTGTGTGCATAATTATATCGTTGAATAATCCACGTGTAATTTTCTATACGCTCAGATTGAAAGACATCAAAGTAATTATGGTTACTTATAATGATTAGAGTTTTCTACAAATACGAAACGTATATTTTCAACATGATTTCTGTGCTCAATGCGACTGTGTTTACATAGTTGCAATTTATTCGTTGGCTCCTTTTAAATCTATATCAAGGCTCTATCTTTAATAGCTTTTGAAAAAAACAATAATTGTAAATATTTTCTGACATACGTACTGTTAACAAAACACTTTAGATGATTAGAAAATAAGTTCAAACAATTCAGCCGAATGGCACGAGCATGTTTAAGATCGCTTACATCAGTTCAATCCACATAACTTCCACTTGGTCAACAAAGCTCAGTTTTAGATCTGAATCCATTACAGATTAAATGATAAATCTATGTATTATGAAAACTTTTCGACCCGGTGATCATTCGTCATAACTTAATCAACAATGCATTGAAAAGCTAGGAAAACCCAACCAACCTTAGTTTTGGCGCCGATCCTAAAGCTTCCAACAGCAAATCTTAAGTACAAAACTATTTGGGACCGAGTCGTACCTTCAAAGTGCGAAAGGTATGTTTAATTGAAAGGCAAAAAGGGGTTTTAATACCAAACTACCAATTTTTGGGTAAAGTAGACGAAAACAATACCATTCTCTTCACTAAGTCTTCATATATCTGACTCAAGCCATTAACCCAATTTGCTCGCGTTATCGAGAAAATACCCGATATTTTATGTGCTTTCTGGTAATAACGATATAATATAGAACATGCATGTACGGATTATTCTTATTGCGACCTATAACAATTTTTTCTCTTGTACATTTATTCGATAACATACTAATGATTGTACGTTTTTATGTAGATTTTAGTTGTAAGATGTTCACACTTGAATTCATGAAATTTTGCCGTCTGCTATGTTTCAGCGTCACAATCAAATCGGTGTTTGTTCAAAGAAAACGCCTCGGACATAATAGGCACGCCGCCATATTGTTGTTGCTGTTGGTGTTAACGGGATACTTTCAATCTAGCTGACCCAGGGAATCCAATTATGGAAACAACATATTTTTCTTTCAATGGGAATCTGATGCCCATTTTTTGCGACTGATAAACACGTTTGAAATTTTGTCATTCTCAGAATAATTCTTGAAGACGAGAACTTAGTGTTGAAAAAGCAGTGACTGGAAACTACACAACCAAAATTTGTAACTATACACTTAAATACGAGGCGTATTCTTAGTAGCAAGAATGTCCGGGAATATCCGAGAAGTTATAATCATGTTTTGACGTAGAATGTAAAAAATGCTTTCATGTTTCTTCTCCAATGCAATTTTCTATTAAGACAGCTCACTGGGTGTCATTAAACGAAAAGTTCTTTTTTTTCCCTTCGAACTATTTTTGCTAACATATTTTAATTCATCTACAGGACGAAACTGCAGTTTTCGGCTGCAACATGTTGACGAAGCAGCCGAAACGCTATCCAGTCACATTGGCAGCCATGAAGTGTCTGTTTGTTATGTACAACTAACTACCATGGCAATAATACGCGATTACGAGTAATGGTTTTGGGGTATGCCCCAATCAACACATGATACGGGAGCATACACTGATAGCCTTGTCCGTCTGTAATAATAATAATCTAACATTAAGTATCAAGTATCAGTAAAACGTAGTTTTTCACAGAAAGAATATATTAAAATGGTACAGAAATTATTTACAATATGGCCTTCAGTTCAAACACATGTAATTAAATAATAGTAAAAGCAGTATTACAAGGTATATTTCAATGTTTACATTTTGTGTGATGTGATCAAATTATTATATTTTTATATATTATATTTTGTTCTTTATGCATTTTATGCTAGATGATGTACTTAAACTCTGTAAATAAATTTACCATGCCAAAAAAAAGAGGATCAACGAACAAAAAAACCAACATTATAGTATTACCACATAATCAATTCTTTCCTTCTTGTCCTTTTCTTTTTCTAATTCCAAGCTATTAATGCTTGAATCAGAGTTGTTTCTTTTACATTGCTATGCTTAAATCAGTCAATATTTAGCTATTTTTGTTTACATAAATGTAAAATATTTAATTTGTAAAATGGTATTGAGTTTACAATAATATTATTAAAACTTTATGTCTATAAAAAAGTATGCACGGGAAGAAAACACCGGATTCCTCTGTTATAGAACAAACAGAAACTATTAGGACCAATACATTTATAAGCTTATGGGACTTTAACACATTTACGTATTTAAATACTATTTTCAATGCAAAGCAATGTAAAGTTTCAATGTCACAATTCATTATAATAATATAAGAAGTATAAGTAGTTTTTGTCTAACATTGACAGACATTCCAGAGATGTAAAAAATAAACTTTCAGCTAAATCATACATCTAACCCAAAAAAAAAAAACATTTTTAAAAAGTATTTGCAATTGAAATAAAAGCCGTTGGCGATGTAATTGTAGCTGCAGAGCATACTGTGATATGTGAACCGTGAGAGTTTAGTTTTGATTTTTTTCATGGCATTGTCTTTATCTGTTGATGATCGTATGTTGTGATTTTCAATATTTGAAAAGGAACTAATCCCATTCATAAACATATTGGAGAACTTGTTCATTTAACGTTTTATAAATTAAAATACAACAATAGCATTTGACCCTATTTTCAAACGTTAACCATTTCATCCTTTTAAAAATCTCAATACTTGGCGTTTTTTCTTGGTTAACAAAAATGTTAGAGGGCATCAAAAATCAAATTTTGACATGAAATATATGAATTATAAAAATAAAGATTTCATTTTATCAGTTAAAAAATAGTTGATCCGTCCATACGAGGTTAAGTCAAGCAGGGACTGGGATCATAAACTTGTTATAGAACGCAGCATCTTGTTTTCAAATGAAAGTTTACGATAGGATTCGATGAAATATTTTATGACACAAACTAGCTGAATCAACATGTTCGAATAAAGGAACACGTGACCAAAGGAATTGATTTTTCCGGAGAGACACGGTTGATAGTACATAATGATTTATGCCCTGAAAGGGACATCTGAGAGTATGTTAGATAATTTAGGTTTGTATACTGTATATAAGTACCATTGTATTGGCGAACCATGGAGAATTGATGGGAACATGTACACGGATAGTGTTGGTAATTAAAAACACTTACCTACAATTATAAAACATATCTACTTGTAATCTATGATCTTATCGTTGAGCCACGAGGTTATAGTTATGCTGCAAAGGTGAGTAACAATGGTAATCAGGAGTCAGCTGTTAAACACGTAACACACATTTGTGTATATCCACGAGACCTGTAATCAACAATTAACCTATTTTTGTTATATACAGTAACGTCACGATTCGCCACCATCTCAATATTACAATCACCTAATTACAACGACCATTTTTCGGACCCCCTCTTTTTCAACCTATTAATAAGACCATCTCGATAATAAGATATTTTTTCGGGCCCCAAAGGTAGCCCTGATATTACTGAAGAATTTCTTGCGTGGTCCAGTAATGTAACCGACTACATTGACCTACATCACTCATAACAAAAGGTTACAGCAACAGACAGCCTGACCGTGCCAAATGGAGAGTCGTGGTGTCAGCTCTGTGCTCCTCAATGCGTGAGGAGGATTAAGTAAGTTAATTACTTATAAACTATTTACAAAATCTCCTTAAAGAAAACAGTAGCTTTAGAGAGATAGATCAAAGGGACAGATCCCTTAGAAAATAATTTCATAAAAAATTCTACCTATTTATAACAAACAAAAATCAACCCTAAATGTTAACGAAATCACCAAACCACATTGAACTTCAAATAGCCACACAACAACTTATCTAGGCAATGCCTTCATGATTTACTTACATGTGAACTATCAATAGATTCATTTATCACCATTAGCCAATCAAATGGCCAGGATAAATCAAACTAGTAATAGACACTACAGTAAGTATTCGCAAACAGCTATAATAAACAAATACAAATTATGTTTCCTTCACATTACATTATTATACTGTTTCTTAAAATGCATTTTGTGTATCACATAGTACATGTAGTTTCCCAAATGCATTTTTGTGTATGGGTTGGTGACAATTTATATAATAAAGTACTGAGTTGAATATATTAGCTAAAAGATTGGTTTTTAGTTACGCGACTCAGCTTTGAAGAATGGGTAAGTTAGGTAAGAGTATACGTATGTCATGAGAACAAAACACTAGAAGAAAATCTAACATAATAGGTACATGTATGTGATATTTGGATATGTATGTCGGTCACGAAACTAAAAACGAGCAATGTTTTAAGAACGGCGTACAATAGCAATACTTAAACTTTAAGTTCTTGTTTCCCATGTTTGAAAATAAGAAATACTTTATCCTATTAGTTTAATTTTGCTCTCTTTTAAGGTGTCTTTTATTAGAGTCTGAAAGCAATGCAATTTAAGTTTAGAACTGCTCTGTTAGAGAAGACTGTTATAAAGGTTCACAAAAACCTCATTCAGCGATCTGATACATGTAGCTATCCTACAAGTTAATGATCAGTCCGTATGTAAAAGCATGTACATAAGTATAATTAATAACGGATGCTTTGTAAGTAAAAACAAGACAACAACCGAGTATGACACAAACGGTACGTATTTCTTTTCTCACGGATACAAATTTCTCGGCTTACCAAACAAATGATAACATAACATAGTCCGTACTGTGAAAACAAGATGTACAGCAGGTTGTTATGTTAGAGTTCCACGAATCATTGGTTCTACGTAGGTTAAATTAATTCTTATATCTATTACATCGTGTTCAAAGTAAGCAGTGAGTATGTTATCTGTAAATCTTTATTTCTGCAGCTGTTGAGTCAGTATTAATTGTACATTACTTCACTATTTATTCGTTCCAACCGTATACTGATGGACGTATATATAAGCACGAATAGTATATGACATACTGATGGTGTACGGATGACGATTAAACAGCAGGTATCGGATTATGATAAAGCTATAAATGCAAATAAAAAATGCGTCTAAAGCGACTATGATCATATACACATGTCTAAATATTTATAAACTAGGTTTTATATTCATAAGTTCACAGAAAATGCTGTGTTGTTTGAAGTAATGAAAGTTTTTTCTAAGTTTCCTCTGCAGAGAATTTATCTATGTCCAGTTCTTTGATACCTGATAAAAAAGGGACATTTTTCAAGTAATCATTTATCTATGGTTTACTCGTAAAGACGAAACAATCACTTTCCTCGTAGCATATGATTCAAAATTACAGCATTGCGTATACTTTATAGTCAAAATTTCTTCCAAGAAATTCTAGCTGTTTAATTATCTCCTGATTTTCGTCGAGATCATGAATTACAAACCACACAGAGCTTACGTTATGAAAAACTCAAACTATAGAATTTCTTACCAAAACCACAACTGCATTGTAATTGTCATTTCATACGAAACAAAATATGAAGAGAAAAAAAATACAAGTATTAATAAATTAAGTTACGTGCACGTATGTAGCACGTTGAATAATAACTTGTAATACTGTCCGACTTTAGTATAGCATTAGTTCAGCTAGGTAACCCCTGTCAATTTTACTTAAAATAACAATTAACACGTTGAATATATACGTATTACCTAATTATGCAATTGCACAATGTAAAGTATAAAGTTTGCAATTATTGAAATATATTTAGCAGAACAGAATAATCGCGTGATACAACCTTGACGAAAAAATGAACATTTAGCTAGATGTTAACGTTAGAAGTGTTGGTAAATAATAGTTTGTCTTTCATCGCTCACATCACAATGCAATAAAGATCAAGAAATTTAAGATTTTTAGTTCTGGCGGCCATTGGACCGGAACCATTTTAGCTATTTCTTTTGAAGAGGACCATGCAAGTTTGATCAAAATTGCCCAAGCGGTTTTGGAGCAAATTTGAATCAAATTGTTGACGACGCATGACGAGCAAATTGTTGTCATACCCATCAAGGCAGTCGGACAACAGGCAATCCCAATAGCTCATCTTGTCACTTGGTGACAGGTTAGCTAAAATAGTAATGATAATAAAAAATAATAATAAGTGTTCGAAAAGAATCTCCGAATTATTGAAGTATTAGAAATACGGCATACAATGGAGGGTGTAATTTGTCGAAAATATACATTGCAAGGGCGATTCTACTGATTATCGATTTAAGGCAAGTTTTACGAAGATTGTACGAAAACGTTTCAACTTAAACTTAGAAAGCGGATAACTAGAGTTGACGACTCCCACCACAGGTGGTTCCCATAATACATGCCGTGAAAACAGGTGTATAAAAGATAAAAGCACAAGCAGTACTTTCAACAATGAGAAAATATCATTTTCGTATTACATATGTTAGGAGTTAATTTGACGAGGATGACGAAGAAACGGAACAAACAGAATAAGGGTGCTAATACAACCGTGACGGATTGTGACCCCAAATCTTACAAGCGCGAATATGTGTTTATCGACGTTTCCTTTAGAAATCATATTAACATTTTGAGTCAAGTCAAATGACCAAGAATTTTGTTTAAATATATTGATACCGAGATACCATAAGCAGGTAACGATATTGTTCCGTCATAAAAACATGAACACAGTTTTTGAAACTGTCAAACCTGAAACTATCATCAAGTATAGGACTTTACAGTAGACTGTAATAGTTTTATACACTTCATTTGATCTATTATAACTATTTAGTTAACCTTCCTTATCAACATTTGATTTTAAACTTATTCATGTCAGTCACCCCTCATTCTCATTGATACATACTTTTATTACATAACTTATATCTACTGATTTCCCCTTTTTAATTTTTATTGCGCACTACATGTATATGATTATTTGCTGTCGATGCGCCATAAAACAACACTAATCTAATCTAATCCGTCATAGCTATAAGTCTGTCAAAACACAACAGAAACAACAATACAGACATACAAGAATCACCACAGGTTTAGCTTACCACACTACTTACAGAAGACAATTTCATCACACAAGGATGAAAATTGACATTTTTGTCGAATTTCCTTAGATAGGTATGACCTGCTGCGACCAGGATTCGAACCCAGGTACTAGTAACTAGGTTACAAGTCAAGGGCAATAAAGACTAGACCACGTGGGTGGCTATCTTATTACGTCTTAGAACTCTGTGGTTTAGCGTCGAGCCAACAGAAGGGGCCATTTGACAACACTTCCAGGATTGACAAATGGAGAAAAACCATTCCTGTGTAGAACCACCGATCGAACTCCTGTAAGCAACCTGGTCAGCTTACTCAAATATGACTTTTCTTTGGTCCCGGGTGGGATTAGAACCCAATGTGACGAGTGCCCAGTGAATACTTGATATTTTAATCTATCACTTTTTGTTGCGATTTTGCCTGATTCATATCATTTTTAAAGATTGTTTCTGAAATTTTGATAAAATGAGCAGAAAGCTGAGGACGGAACTTTCTTTCAAACACAAAACTAATTAATAAAGTAGTTTCCCAAGTTTCTAATGTAATATTTAAAAGACAAACAACAAACCAATACACAGACATGGAAGTTATTATTTGACAATCTCCTTGTAGCAACTTATTTTCGCGGTTTTATGACAAGATGGTGATTCGCGGCGTTTGACTTTCGCGTAAATAATCCGACCGCGAAACTCGCTAATTTAAATTGCGCAAAATAATTTCCTGGTTTACAGAAGTAGATAGAGACCCGAACCACTCGACCAAAGAGGCGGCCCTTAATGACATACGGTATGCACAACACTTTATACGAGTATGTACAATATTGGAAACATACTTATATTATAAACAGATTATTTACTTTACTGCTAGGAGATCACACTTTTTGAAGTTTTCAAAGTTTGGCAAAATAATATTTTTCGCAAATTCATTCGCAACGATGCATTTCGCCAATGAATGGGGTATACAATACAGTTACATGTTGTTATTTTATAAAAACAACGTTGAAATCCATACTTCATTTGTATCAGTAATATGCGTGCTACTTACTTACGAATGTAACCCAAATTTCCTATTGTGACACCGATAGTGTCAAAAACTGTTATAAATTCTAATTTTCCTTCACCGATTTTTTAATTAAAAAATAAATGTTTCCAGTTTCTGTTATCAAATTGCGTGAGTTACAAAGATTGCTTACTTTATACATAGAGAATTCTATACAAAGACTAGAGGTTTGGATTTTCGAATTGTAATCTTATCTAACTAAAAAAAGTTAAAACTTCTGATCTTACTAACTATCGTACAAAATATATTTAAAAGAAAACAGTAAAAATACGAACATCGCAAGGAAAATATCCATTACAATTACACTGCGAAACATTAACTTGTACATGTACAAACATATATGTCAGTAACTGTTTCAAAACATAAATTGATATCTTCGTTTTACCCAGTAAGTCAAGGGAAGTAACTATTGGATACATAACCGTTATTTTATAAAAGTCATCTTCCTTAGACCCATTATTTGTTGTACACGACTTTAGTGCAATATGGCCTGTAAAGGTGCTTGTTATTTTTATTATGAGTATCAATGCTAGATTTTGATCCCTAAGTTCCGTCCCTATTACAGAACGACAAGAGACCGATAATCAATTGAGAGTTTTAACCTACGAGTCGAGGGGGAATTCATGAAGACTCGGCCTTGATAAGCACCATCAATCTCACTTAAACCGTCATTTTTTGTCCCTTTAAATCGGCAAATATTGCCGAGCGGTGATGTTAGATATCTCCCTCTCTTTTGGAGTTCGAATGCGCTTATAGTTTAGGGAAGTAACCTTTCTCATGACGATTCACACTTGTTTAAGACTTGCTCGTTTCTAACGTCGCGCAAAGCCATTTGGCGACATTTTCACCTTGGTGTAATCCTGGACAGAATCAACCAACCTCCATAAGTCTGTGGACAGCTTTCTCACAAGTGCAATTTGGTCTCAAGTTGTATTCTAACTAACAGCGAGTGGCTGGTGGTTAGTAGAAAATCAGAGATCATAACCACTTCACCATGGCCATACGAGACGATATTGAATGCTGAACACTCATAATAATTAGAGACCTAGCAGACATATTTGAAACAAAAATGTACATTACATCGTATTACATGTAAATGCATGAATACAACCGACAGTTTTTACATAAGGCCAGGAAATATGGTCAAGTGCCCGAGTACAAGACCAAGATATAAGTTAAGTAGGCGGCATCTGTTCTTCTAACCATACCATTACCTTTCGTTCCGTCCTCAAATATTTAGTACTTTGGATTTTTAGAATCGGCGCCCAAAATTTAAAGTCGGTCAGGTATCTGGGAACATGACAAATTCTTTTCTGGTCTTACAAGCCATTAAAAACAATCAACAGGAACGACTAACCAATGAGCAGCACCAAAACCTTTGAAAACTAATTTAAGAAATATTACCTATAATTTGTGATCACAAAATATTTGTATCAGTGCAATGCACATCATTTCAACGGCTTTGATTCGAACATCATTTATAAATCAAAAATAAATAAAATGATAGATCTTTATAGCTAGTATGACAATTTTTTAAAATGTATAAACATATATGTACATGTAGTTTTCATCTTACTTATATGATTTAAGTACATTGTAACTTTAAATTTACTAACTTTGACAATGACCCCTCTATATTTTTATGTTTTCTAGACGAATTATACTTAATAATATGAGTTTTAGTTTATTATAGCTGTTTGCGAGTATATAGTGTAGTGTCTATTACTAGTTTGGCTAATCCTGGCCATTTGATTGGCTAATGGGGATGACTGAATCTATTAATTGTTGACAGGTAAGTAAATCATGAAGGTATTGCCTAGATAAGTTGTTGTGTGGCTATTTGAAGTTCAATGTGGTTGTATGACAGTGCTCAGATTTATGGTGAATTCGTTAACATTTAGTGATTGATGTAGGGTATGATATTACCATGTGCTTGTGAACTATATACATGAATTTATTCATTTGTCAAATACTCATGATTGTCATTATAATGTGTATTACTCATATCATATAAATATTTTATACTCTCCTTAATGGAGGACTGAATAAAATATACAGTCAATATCCTTTATGAAAAGAGCAACTTGATACAAAAAACATAAACTAATATGCTTCTTGTAATTCGTCTACCTATAACGTTTTGTTATAGTTATCTTGATATATACATGATATATTATATTTTGACATTTTGGTGTGTAAATGTGACTGTAAAGCACCTTTAAATATATTAACGCTACTACCTTTACGGAAACAATTCGGTTAAAAAACGTCTAAAGCGTATTGATTCTTGTGATGGGCCTCCGTGTTCAAGTGGTTATGGACTAATAATGGTAATCATTAGCCACTTACAGCTGTGAGGTCGAGTCCCAACCGGGAACCAGAAAAACCACGTGCGAAAACTGTCCAGCTAGCCTGCGGAACAGTCAACTGTTCTACCCATGAGTACGCTTGGGATCTTTCTCTACCACTAGTGTTAAAGCCGAACAACTCGCTAAATCACATTGGCTGTTTGTTTGACGTTTAACCCCAGTGAAAAAATAGGGTCACCTATGTACATGTTCGTTAGAATGTTCTGAATGCACTGCTATTGTTCGGAACTAGAAAGCAGTCAAAGGTTGAATTTCTTTGTTGTGTGAGGTGTTTGGCTGAGTTTTGGAAACCGAACGCTCGCCGCGCATGCATTTTGGTGCAGACTACAGTACTGCGCTTTGCTACATCCGCCATGCAATTGTTAAAGTTGTATTACTCGATTAGGATTTTGCATAGCCATCTGATTTTGACTTAAATATACATAATATTAGAATTTGTATTAAGGCCATTGAATTGAAAAATTGGAACTATTTTCGTAGGCGGAAGGTTAATGGAAGCTCTTCGGTATGCAGGAAAACATTCCTGACCGACTGTTGAGAAATGGTCTTAACCTATTCTTTGTATCGAACATCAAAAACCAAGAAAACTTATTTTTTATTTGTTTTTACTTCATCACAACTATAAGAGAAAAGCACAAGTCATATTCTGTGGGTTAACATACAGGTGTAACTATCCGCTTCTGTGTTGTAGAAAGAAAAAAATCAATATTCTTATCTCAGCACATGTATGCATTTTATGATTTAGCTTAATAGCTTTTTATTGGACATAAATGTAAATGAATACAATACGATGCGATGTTCAATTTAGCGGTAATTCAGATGGTACAGAAACTGAGGACAAACAATGTTCAAACAAATACATTTGTACGTCATTCACAATTGCTTAAATGCGAGCGACAGTAAAATAATTCACTGTCAGCACTTGGTCATGTCACGGGATATCAATTGCTGTTACGTGATACCGCAAGTGAATTCAACATATCCTTATCGACATATCAATTTTATTCAAATGACAAATAATAAAGGTGTTTTAGTCAACTGCGCTCTTTCAGCAAGCAAAATAAATGATGTACGCAAATACGCCGACAACAAAATTGAGAGTCGAAGCACTAGTTACGCCATGAATAATATCTGCACGATTTAATGGCGTCTTCTCGAGTAATGACTGAACTTCATCGTCGTAATTAGTGTCATAAAAAGTGGGGACAGCACCTTGAGTGCTGCTAGACCGTGTGTTCAGTAGACCTTTATTAAGTCGGTTAGAAGTTGTAAACTTCTTTTGCTTGTATTCGGTAACAACAAGAGACGTTAAAGGTGTGACGAACCCGTACTCAAGAGAAATATTTAAAGCTAACTCCCTCGCAGCAAGTTTATTCATGTCGTCCGATTCGGTTTCAGATTCCTCCAGTAGACTCTGAACAAATTTGTAAGCAACTAGTCGAGAAATCACATTGGAATCAATGTCCTCTGTTACGATTGTTTGGACTGAATCAAACTCAACATTTTCCATTGCTCCATGAACTTTAACTGCAGGGAATATTATCACGCCAGGGCGGGTCCAGCCACCAATCACAAGTTCGCATCCGCAGTCATACTGTACAAATCTACTTTGCGTCACATTCTTGTCAGGTAATTCTTCTTTGACAACTTGATTTCCAATTTTAAACGAAAATTGGAGATCACCGTAATATGGGTTTGACATTTCCCCGTAAGTTTGTACCAGTTCGCCGTCAACGACGTCTCTATTAGTGTTTTTAATGACAGTTAGAGTACCTCCATGTTCATGAGCTACTTGGCGCAAAAAGTCTATTGACGCCTGTGATCCAAAAGCAATTGTGTGTATAATTGATTTACAGCATTTGTCTTCAATGTAATTATGGTATCTAAGATTCGAGCGCATACTGGATGGAGATGTTACACCTTCAGTCGCAGTGCCGTCTGTAAGAAAAACTATTACGTGCCCATATCGTCCACTGTCTTCGTCAGTATACTTTGGCGAATCAACAAATTGTTCCGTAGCCTGAATTAATGCATCGTTTATATTAGTGGCACCGTCCGCTTTTACTTTATTGTCAATAAATTGTCTTGCAAGGGCAATATTTTCCACAGTGGCTTGTTCGAAATTTGGTCGCCATTTGTAACACGAACTTTCGAACAAAATGATATTAAAATAATCGAACCGACGTAACTGTAAAAGAATTGTATTCATTGCCTGTCGGACCTGTTCAATGGGATTGCCTTTCATCGAACCGCTTATGTCAATTACGAAGACAATTTGTTTCATCATTATTTTTGTTTCTTCACAAATCGTTGAAAATAAATGTACAAATTGTCCTTGGTCATTATAAAAAACAACACCACCATCTGACGGTGGGTCAAGTTCGTATTCAACTTCAAATGGCTGATCAAGTCCCATCGTTGCATCTTCTTGTTCAGTTTCGCTCGGCCTCCATTCAACCTTCCTACTGTAATATCCATCCACTGAAATATCTTCCTCATCAAGTAACAGTTTTTTCTCATCAAATGGTGTAATGTACGTGAGACCTTTGAACCTTTGTACTTCTCTAAATTCGCAGTTAACTTCAAGATCAGGTATCACGTGGTCTGAATCGACGTAGATTTTCTGTCTGTATTTACCACCCCTTTTAAGCAAAAGTTCTTCATATTGAAGGTTGAATTCAGCTCTTGATTTTCCGGCTACATTCACAGCAATTGTAAATATGTCTACATCAATGCCATTAGCGACAATGGATTTTTGTGTAACCAAACCAGCAGTTATCTTGTCGTCCTTCGCTGAATTATAAACTTCCGCTGCTGCTTCCTTCTTCATTATAAATGCTGTTATATTTCGCTTATTGACGTGCATCCTCAAACCTGTGATGAACGCGTTTTTTGGTAATCTAATTTCGTAATTGACTTCGGAGTCTTCAACACTTTCGTTTTCTACATCACTAAAAATATTCACCGTGGCATACCTGGTTGAAGTACGTGATGTAACAGCCAATTTTTTTATAGTCACTTTCGATGCCCGACCTCTTCTTCTTAGAGTGTATGTTTCGTCACATAACAACAGCAAGGCGACTACACACTGAAATAGCAGTCTAACCATTTTCGCTGGTTTTACAAGAATAAGTTGGGCTATAATTCTGCTACTCCTTATAAATAGTGATTGGTATATTGATTTCTCTCACGTTTGTGAACGTCACTAGCAGGTAGAGTTTCCAAGAGGTATTGGATGATACAAAGGTAACCAATTTAAATGTACATGAATGCTAGTCATAATATCTTGTTTCTACACAATTAGTACATGTATATGAATAACTAAAATACAGAGATTTAATTATGAACAACGTAATGTGTTTTTCAAAGTTTTCTCATTAAACTAATTTCCAAGTGAAATTACCTAATATCAAAGTCTGTAACAGTCATTTTCAATTATCTCCTGAATTACCAGCACGTGCAGTCACTGCTTCAATTATATAAACACGCGAAGCCAGTAAATCATAGTAATTCGTTTGCTTTAAACAAGAGGGCCAAGATGGCCCTATATCGCTCACATGACAATCACTGTTCACTCATTAAAACATTGTTTTGAACCGGTGACCTAGTTTTTGACCCCAGACGACCTATGTCCGAATTTGTCTTACATATCATTAAGACAAACAATCTGACAAGGTTTGGCCAAGATCCAATCAAAACCATGACATTTAGAGCTTTTACAAGATTTTTACCTAAGATTTGACCTTGTGACCCAGTTTTTGAACCCGGCTGACCCATGTTCATCCTTGACCCACATATCATTGAGGCAAACATTTTGACAAGGTTTGGTGAAGATCCAATTTTTACTGTGACATCTACAGTGTTAACAAAGTTTTCCTAAGATTTGACCTGGTGACCTAGTTTTTGACCCCAGATGACCCATGTTCGAACTCGTCCAAGATATTATGAAGACAAACATTCTGACAAGGTTTCATGATCATCTAATCAAAACAGTGACTTCTAGAGTGTTCACAAGGTTTTCCAGCAATTTGCCCTAGTGACCTAATTTTACTACAGAAATTACCCATTTTCAAACTTGACCTACATATTATTAAAATAAACATTCTGACAAAGTTTCATGAAGATAAATTCAAAACAGTGATTTCTAAAGTGTTCACAAGGTTTTCCCTTATTTGGCCCTGGTGACCTAGTTTTTGACCCCAAATGGCCCAATATCGAACTCGTCCGAGATTTTGTTGATATTAACGTTCTGACCCAGTTTTGCTAAAATTGAGCCAAAAATGTGGCCCCTAGTGTGGTCACAACAAAAAGTTTGACGACGCACGACACACACCGCACGACGCCGGACGGAGAGTGATCCTAATAGCTCACTTTGTCACTTTGTGACATGTGAGCTAAAAATGGAAATGTTACAAAACCAAAGCTCAACACCTGTATAAATAGTTGTAGTTTTTATAAAAATGGGTATGTATTAATCAAGGACTTAATACGTATGTAAACAACTTTGAAAGGGGACCACCCAAGGATCATTCCAGCAAAGTTTGGTTGCAATCGGCATAGCGGTGTAGGAGGAGATGTTGTTTTAAGTAAACATGGACGCCACTTCACGACAAATGACGCACAATGGACGCAGCGTGATCACAAAAGCTCACCCTGAGCACATTCTTGCTCTGGTGAGCTAAAAAGTAAACACAGAATTACATACAGTATCAATTATATATTTAAATCAATTGACTGAAAACATTTTATAAACAGATATCACTGATTTAGTTATACACAATGTTCAAATTTACATAACTAAATTCTAGTCCAATTCTGATTCTTAACTATATCTATGTTCACTTTAAGGCCTTAAAAATGTTTGTTTCCTGTTATCCCACCTACCCTATTTTTCCCTGCAACACTTAAAACTTCATATTAAGCCCGAGGAACAGCACACCCACTAATTCCACAAGCCTTCAAGCTACCTACCTAATTTTCAATGAGCATGTTACCAGAAACAAGGACTTATATACATATGAATGTATATAAGTCTATGCCAGAAACAAACATATGTTTTCTACATTCAACCATTTTGTACTGTACATGTAACTATGGATGAAACTGCACTAAATATCTAACAAACAACATTACATATTTCACAAGTTCAGCTGTGAAAGACGTCCACTCCTCTCCCAATGAGCTGCCTTGGTGTTTGACAGTAGACCTGTGATATTCTAATCTTACCATCAGTATCTGTTCAAATCAGTCACAAGGTAACACTGCTGTGAAGTTTTTACACACCTTAAAGGTGCAACTTTTCTCTCCTTTCGACAAATCTGGTCTAAATAACATCAAAGGTGTAATAATGGATGATATTTCAACAAAGAATTGATACTTGAGCATAGCCACAATAATATCTTTAAATTTATCAATTTAAAGGCTTCTGTATCAAATTTATCTGTGTCACACCCACATGTACCACATATGTGTAACAGCATCATACTCTACTGTGCCAAATATGTGTTACTTTACCATACCTTTCTTTACCACATATGTGTAAGTTACCATACCTCATAATATCATGTGTTCCCACATATTACTTCATGGTGTCATATTATGTGTTACTTTACAATTATACTAATTTTGTTACATGCGGCATTATACAGTTCCTCATTGTATCACATATGTGTAACTTTACCATACCTCACTGTATCACATAAGCATTACTTTATAATACCTCATTGTATCACATATGTGTAACTTTACCATACCTTATCATATCACTTTGTTAATCTACCACACTTCACTGTGTCACATATGTGTAAGTCTCTTCCACTTAATATGTGTTACTTTTCAATACTTTACAGCCACGTACATGAATACTAAGAGACTTCACACTGTCATATGTGATTTCATACCTCATTGTATAGCATACATGTTTTTTGTATCACACTATACTCTGTCACACACATGGTATGGAGAAACTTTAACATAAATTCATGAGGACACTTCTTTCAAACAAATACGAAAACAATTATTTTTTCTCTATGTTCAGATCAGCAAAATTAGCCATCAGTGAATTAACATGATCTACTTCCTCTTTTGTGGTAGTACTTTCAAGTTTCTGACATAAACTATCTATTTCTTCAGCATCACTGGCTTGCCCGGATAACCTCAGATATGCAGACATCATTTCTGAAACCTGAATTAAATACATAATATAAAATAATCAGGTGAATGTAAGCTGAAATGCAAGAAAGGGCCCTTGTGGTCAAGTGGTTATGGTAGCACTCATTAGTACCTCACCGCTGTAAGTTCAAGTACCACTAAGTGACAAACTTCACAAGTTTATGGAATGTTGGTGGTCTACCTATAGTCTTCATCCACCTGGGAAAGTTGTCAAAGTACCCTAGCTATTGTTGCAATATTACACATTATTGTACCTCATTCCCATTTCAAATGTAAAGTCTCCTATACCTGAGCGGGCATTAATTTTTTGTAACACATGGTAATAACACATGCGCAGAAATAATGCGTGCGTACAGTTCAAACAGATTTTCGATTTATTAAATCATTTTGCATTTATTTGACTAGTTGTTCATAATAAAATATGTTCTAGATTGTACATTCTACGTGAAAACACTTTTAATTAGACCAAAACTTCGTTTACTGAGTTTGAAGCGCTAGTAAAAGCTTGGTAGTCTGTGTAATGTCACTGCTTATTAATATGTTGTGACGTGTAACACAATATTTTTCTTTTTATATTTGAAATCTTTGGTATAATATAATAAATATCACATTTCTGAGAGGTATTATTAAAAATCGCCAGCCTTAGAAAAAGTAATGTTGACCTTGGCACTACCTTGGTAAATATTATTCTTGTGCTGATGTAATTTTAGTAACGCCTTCTCAGAAATGTGATATTTATTTACTACAAAAAGAAACCTTTGAGTCATTATATTGTATTAAGACATTGCTTTGTTTCTTCATTATTCATGCTTGCTTATAAAATGTTCAATCATCCAAACTAGGGCTCATCTGTCCATTTCATAGGCGTTTAATGCTTAATTAGCCATATGGACAAATATTATATGTATAAACATTAACACATGATATATTCTCATGTTAGCAAAGTTTCATGATTGAATTACTGGTAGCATTCAAATGAAGTATATACAAAAATCAAGGTATTAACACTTTGCAACAATCATCGGCACTTTCAGAAGTTGTTTAAACAAAGTATTTCCAAAAATCTTGCTGCAGCAAGCTTCAATGAATTAGGATGCCTTGAACAACCTCAGTAGAGATATCATTTGCTTAAAATGCTTTCAAAATAAGATGAAGACTTTAAGAAAAGATGTAGTTACAACATTTTTATTGTAGAACTCATGCAGTCCTACAGTGAAGCCTAAGAGAAGAATTTGAAATAAGACTGAAGTTCAGTTAGGTGTAAAAAAATGTTTGTTTCTGAATACCAGCTCTACCTTAATTTTCTCCCAGAAACCCTAGACTTTTAATAGGCCAGAAGAATAGTCCCACTCATTTAATTTTCTGCAAGCTTTCAAAAATGATAAAAAAAATTCTAGTAAAATTAAGTCACCAACCTAACCATTTTTTAATCAGAAACAATTTTTTTACACCTAAAGAGATGCTAAAGAGGAAATAATTGGACTAATGAGGTATTAAGGCAGCCATGATTACCTGTTTTATCTCGTGTCTCATATTATCGCAAGCCTTGTTTTCTCGCACAATCCTCTGTAAAGTTGATTTAGCTAATCTAAAAGGTGTTCTACCATAACTATCCACTAATTTTATGTCTGTACCTGAAGATTGAACAACCCAAACAGTATACTTAATTCAAATGTTAGAGAATAAGGACTGCGAGTATGTGAGTTTGAACCTTTGGCATAGCACATGGTCTCTGAACAATGATCTAGTTCAATTGCATATGAGGCCGTATATCCTACATCACTAATCAATCATGTGGACAAGTTGGCAGTTACTTGTTGAGAACAAGGTATAGTACTGGTATAGAACCCAAGAAAATAGGGTAAGGATTACTGTTTGTAGGTATATTATAACTGAAAATACTACTGAAAGCAGTCAAAATATTAATAAATATTTATTTTGAAAATTAAACTGTGCATTAAATGATTAACATTACTAATCATTTATGTCCAAACAGGTCAATGTAGATGTTGTGTAACTTTTAAAAGTAGCATGAAAACCCTAATAACATTTATTTACACATAGTCTAGAAAATAATTTGACTCAAAATAATTATAGTCTAAATAATTATATAACCATCCTAAATTTAAAACTAATGTTGAGTCTAAAACAAGAGGGCCATGATGGCCCTATGATCGCTCACCACTCACCAGAAATAAAGACCTTTATAGGAGAACATTTTTCACTTTTTTCCTATAATATGAGCCTATATAAATCAAGTGAGCCCCTAAGGCAGGCCAATTTTGAGTCGGGACCATCACTTAAACAAACTTGGTGGAGGTCCACTAGACAATGCTACATCTTAGGTACTGCAGTTTCTGACATGGATATTTTAAACATTTTCCTATATACAATCCATTGTAAAATCCAGAAAACCCTGGGGTGGAGCCAATTCACACCCTGGGGGCACAACTTGGAACAATCTTAGTAGAGGTCCATTAGATGATGCTACACACCAAATGTCTAAGCTCCAGGCCTTGTATTTTCTGACATGAAGATTTTTTAAATTTTGCTATATAAACCTATGAATAAATCAAGTGACCCCAAGGCGTGGCCAATTTTGAACCCTGGGCCATCATTTGAATAAATTTAGTAGAGGTCGACTAGACAATGCTACACACAAAATATCGAAGCTCAATGTATTGTAGTTTCTGACAAGGAAGATTTTCAAAATTTTCCTATATAAGTCTATACAAAATTAAGTTACCCCTGGAGCAGAGCCATTTTTGGTGGAGTTCCATTGGACAATGCTACACACCAAATATCTAAGCTCTAGGCCCTGTGGTTTCGGACAAGAAGAATTTTACAAGTTTTTCCTATTGATTACCATAGCAACCAGAGTTCTAAATGAAATAAAGTTTTTTGAACAACTTTGGTAGAGCTTCATGCAAGGAACATCCCTGTAAAGTTTCATTGAAATTGACCAACTGCTTAAGAAGGAGATGTTGTTTAAATCAATTGTTGACGGACGGACGCACCTACATTTGCTAACTTAGGTGGTATATTTCCGTTGTTTAGGAAACAAACATTTTAAGTGGTCACTGACAGAATTCAATAGATTTCTTTTGTGTTTGGCCCCACCCCCAACCACCTAAGGTATCTTACGTATGTATGGACGCACATACTGACGATGAACACTCGATCGCAATAGCTCACTATGATACTCCTAAGAATGAACTTATCCAACATTTCCATGATAATTTCTCACAACATAGAATCTTTATTCACTAAAAAAAATTATGTTGCAATGGAAACACTATGGTACACTTACCAGCAACTAAAAGGAGTGTGACAACAGGAATCTGGCATGTGCATGCAGCTGTAACAAATCAAATAGACAATACATTTAGCATCAAGTATCAGCTCAGACTTACAACATATTTTCTTTTTATTTTTATTATCTTCATATTTCAATGGAACAAACTTTACTGACAAATTTATTTTCATCATAGTATGACATATCATGGAGACTGAGAGGTTTATGTGAAAATATGTAGTGGCTGGTTGCATCTTTGAATGGTGAAGCATCAAGGCTGACATCAAAATATGTAATACTGGTAAGTTAAAATAAATGCAAACCCTTGAACAAAATTTGAACTAGAGTGCCAGGTCACAAAATACGCCTGTTCAGGGGCATAACTCTGAAGTGCCTGGGCCGATTGTTTATCAAACTTGATGGAGATCTCATGGCCATAAACATTTCCATCAAGTTTGGTGAGGATCTGAATAAAACTGATTGAATTAGAGAGCGGACACTGTTGTGGACGCCTCCCGCCCACCCACTGTGGGTGTTCCTATAATACAACCTGTTTTTCAAATGGGTGTATAAAAAAGACAAAATTAGGGGGTATAAAGGAAACTGTAAAGAACAGTATCACACAAAATACTCTTCTGACATTGGATGTTTCGATTGTCACAAGGTAACCTAATATATCCTATGAACCATATGGTTTTCCACAGAACCATATATCCCGTATTGGGTCAGTAACTAACCCTGTAATTATTAGTATGACCCTTTATTGAAAGCAATAATATAGAAGTTAGTTATAGACTTACCTAAATGGAGAGGAGTGTTTCCAATAAAATCTTTCTTGTTTGTATCGGCCCCATGGTCGAGCAATACTTTAACTACAAAACAATAAGTTCTTGTAAATGATTTAAAGTCCCATTAGCTTTTTGCAATAAAAATATATATACAAACACAAACAATTGCTGATATTATCCCAAGATAATAATTACCGATGAAACAAGCCTTTTTCTTCTAGAAACACTCGCTACGCTGTGAATTTTGCTTTTCTAAACTTGAAATATATACAGCGTGTGACGTCACTTTATGCTGTGTGCATAATATGACTGCAGGTAAACACAGCTGTTCTATAAATAGTATTTTTTTCAATGATATTGAAAACAAGAGGGCCATGATGGCCCTATAAATGCTCACCAGGAGGAAAGGTCATTTGGAGATTAACATTGTTGAAGTTTTCTATACCAGTCTAAGTAAGATCAAGTGACCGATCTGGGCTGTTTTTTATCCCATGGCCATTATATGAACAGATTTAAAATAGGTCCATTAGACAAAGCTAGATACCAAATATCTTAGCTCTAGGCCTTGTGGTTTCGGAGAAGAAGATTTTTTAAAATTTTCCTATATAAAATAGAATAAACCCCAGGGCAGGGCTAATTTTGCCCCGGGGCCATAATTTGAACAAACTTGGTAGAGGTCCACTAGACAATGCCACATACCAAATATCTAAGCTCTAGGCCTTGCGGTTTCGGAGAAGAAGATTTTTTAAATTTTCCTATATAAGTCTATATAAATCAAGTGACCCCCGGG
This sequence comes from Lutraria lutraria, assembly GCA_964023205.1. Taxonomy (NCBI): domain Eukaryota; kingdom Metazoa; phylum Mollusca; class Bivalvia; order Venerida; family Mactridae; genus Lutraria; species Lutraria lutraria. The sequence goes on from OZ026836.1 coordinate 22,848,050, forward strand.
GCGGGGCCAATTTTGACCCTAGGGCAATAATTTGAACAAACTTGGTAGAGGTCCACTAGACAATGCTACATACCAAATATCTTAGCTCTAGGCCTTGTGGTTTCGGAGAAGAAGATTTTTAAAATTTTCCTATATAAAATAGAATAAACCCCAGGACACGGCTAATTTTGCCCCCGGGGCCATAATTTGAACAAACTTAGTAGAGGTCCACTAGACAATGCCACATACAAAATATCTAAGCTCTAGGCCTTGTGGTTTCGGAGAAGAAGATTTTTTAAATTTTCCTATATAAGTCTATATAAATCAAGAGACCCCCGGCCGGGGCCAATTTTGACCCTAGGGCAATAATTTGAACAAACTTGGTAGAGGTCCACTGGACAATGGTACATGCCAAATATCTTAGCTCTAGGCGTTGTGGTTTCGGAGAAGAAGATTTTTTAAATTTTCCTATATAAAATAGAATAAACCCCATGGCAGGGCCAATTTTGACCCCGGGGCCATAACTTGAACAAACTTGGTAGAGGTCCACTAGACAATGCCACATACAAAATATCTAAGCTCTAGGCCTTGCGGTTTCGGAGAAGAAGATTTTTTAAATTTTCCTATGTAAGTCTATATAAATCAAGTGACCCCAGGTGTGGGGCCAATTTTGACCCTAGGGGAATAATTTGAAGAAACTTGGTAGAGGTCCACTAGACTATGCTACACACCAAATATCAAAGCTCTAGGCATTGTAGTTTTTGACAAGAAGATTTTTTAAATTTCCTATATAAGTCTATGTAAAATCAAGTTACCCCCGGGGCGGAGCCAATTTTGACCCCAGGGGAATAATTTGAACAAACTTGGTAGAGGTCCACTAGACAATGCCACATACAAAATATCTAAGCTCTAGGCCTTGCGGTTTCGGAGAAGAAGATTTTTTAAATTTTCCTATATAAGTCTATATAAATCAAGTGACCCCAGGTGTGGGGCCAATTTTGACCCCAGGGGAATAATTTGAACAAACTTATTAGAGTTCCATTAGACAATGCTACATACCAAATATCTCAGCTCTAGGCCCTGTGGTTTCAGACAAGAAGATTTTTAAAGCTTTTTCTATTTGTTGCCATAGCAACCAGAATTCTTAATGAAATTTAATTTTTTGAACAACTTTGAAAGGGGACCACCCAAGGATCATTCCAGCAAAGTTTGGTTGCAATCGGCATAGCAGTGTAGGAGGAGATGTTGTTTTAAGTAAACATGGACGCCACATAATCGTAACGACGCACGACGCACGATGGACGCAGGGCGATCACAAAAGTATGCACGAGAGGAAAACACACCAGATTCCTCTGTTATAGAACAAACAGAAACTATTACGACTGACACATTTATATGCTTATGGGACTTTAAGACAATTCAATCAGTAAGGTTTCTGTTTATCCATCCCCATCTATATATTCATGGTTTTGGTGTAGTGACAAGTGCACAAGAGTAAACCTTCAGTCCTATAGGCACCAGATTTCTGGCAGAACAGAATTATTGATCAGGACCAATTATTATTCAATGGTTCCTGGAAATTGTATATTGTGAACTATTATCAAGATGTAAGAATGAAACTTGCGTAGGATATATTAATTGATACAAATCTATACACGTTATCTGATTGAAAATAAACTTCATATGTCCTGGACCTTGAGACATACCGTAATGTCATAAAATATCAAAGGTAATACAAGTCACCAAGCAAGCAGCAACAATTATGGTCTTATGTGAGTTACTGTATGAGAAGAAAGAGATAAAGAGCATTATTTCTAATAAAACCATGGCATGGAAATGACAATGTGTATGCATTGAATACCACTTTTATACATGTATTCATTAAACACACAAACAATACCTAAATTATGCTCCTATATATCTTATCAGTAGGTGTTTCTCACTCAGTAAAATCACTCAGTCATAAGGAGTATTAAGAACTAACCATACTTTATCAACAGATAAACATATGAACATATTTATCAAAAGTACATACTGAATAATTTTCAATTTCAAACACTTTGACCAAAAATCGACAAAAACATGTTTTCCGTTGGCTGTTAAAGATTTTTCTCCTCTGTGTAAAAATGATAATTAAGGCTGTGATTGCAAGTTTTTCAATGGAATGGGTAAAATAGAACAGCCTACAAGGTTTGTAAAAAAATACTGTATGGATTGATTTGCTATATGTTTATACATGTATTAGTAAAAATATAGATCAATTTAGTATAATTAACATATCTAAACAAAACATCAAAATAATATTTGTTGTTTAACTTTTTAACTATTGACTTGTTAATTCAATTTGTAAGAGCTAGCAGACATAAATTGACTCAAAGGTTTACAACTACATGGAGAATAAAGGTCATAGCAACATCTGACAATATCAAGCTATCAAAGCATGATTCTTATCTGAAGTTTCATACCGATTCGTTCATATCCCTGAGAGGCAGCAATGTGCAAGGGAGTTCTTCCTTTCTGGTCTTCACATGACGGATCAGCTCCCCCATCCAGCAATTCTACGACTTTAAAACATCAATCAGTTAATTAATACACATCTAAACGTATCAAAGACATAAAACATAGATACTTCCTAGTAAAATGATGGCACCATATTGAGACAAATATGAATGATCATCATAGCTAGTAGCAATCTCCAATTTACACAATTTCACATAATATTATTCCCTACATGAATCTTCAATTCAAAGGCTTTTTTCTCTTTGAATTTGAAACCAATTAGCAATATAATCATGACCATTATCTCAGAGAATTCCACATGTATGAAATACAAATGATTCTTTTTGAACTTTCTGATTAGTAATTTGATAATATACAGGAAATTTTTATATCAAATCATTGACATATGTCCAAAAACTAAGCCATCAGATCAGTACAAACAAGAACGCTGCGTTCAATAAATGGTGTATTGTTAATGATCATACACAACAACTGTAGAAGTATGAAAGCGTTCTAGCAAGCAGTATTGGTGCTAGACAAAACTGTAAAATCTACTTAACCTGGTACAGAATCATAAGTCCAAATTAAGTCAAGGTCAAAGTGGGATTTCTTGATAAGGGTGTGTTGAGAATGATCATATGCAACAACTGTAGAAGTATGAAAGTGTTCTAGCAAGCAGTATTGATGCTAGACTAAACGGTAAAATCTACTTATCCTGGTACAGAATCATAAGTCCAAATTAAGTCAAGGTCAAAGTGGGATTTCTTGATAAGGGTGTGTTGAGAATGATCATATGCAACAACTGTAGAAGTATGAAAGTGTTCTAGCAAGCAGTATTGATGCTAGACTAAACGGTAAAATCTACTTATCCTGGTACAGAATCATAAGTCCAAATTAAGTCAAGGTCAAAGTGGGATTTCTTGATACGGGCGGATTGAGAATAATCATACGCAACAACTGTGTAAGTATCAAAGCGTTCTAGCAAGCGGTATTGGTGCTAGACAAAACGGTAAAATCTACTTAACCTCCTACGGATGGACGGACGGGCAATCACTATATGCATAAAAAAGCAAACAGACTGACACCTATGATTCTTTCAAGGCATTATGAACATGGGTTTAAGATTGCGAAACTGAAAAACATGAAACAGGTCTTTGTAGGGGACAAGGGTATGAAGCTTTGAAAATAAGGGCTTTTCAACAATATTTGTGTTCTGAGACAGATGATGACCCCTTGGGCCTCCAAAAATATGGCATGAACTAGAAATCTTGCACCCCTGTATACAACACAAAATCATGATAGTCATAACATGAGAACATTTAGAGCACCATCATATCTCTACAGGAATTTAATTAATTTTAACTTGCCAAAGATACAATCTAGAAAACCATGGCTATAAGCATACTTAAAGTAGTTAATCAGGAAGATTACTACAACAGAAACAACACTTGAAATTCAGAAATAAAGCAAGAAAAAAGGAGACAGAAATTAACCCATGTTAAAAAAATAAAATGGCAAAGATAATCTGTTTTATGAATAATGTACTACTTTGATCAAAGGAATATTTTTCATACTAAACTATAGTTAATAATGGAATCATAATTTTTATTTCAGTTTTCTAGCCTGTTTTCAACTCTATTTCAATTATATACTGACATAATGTTAACCTATATATAAATCATCAGCACAGGTAGTATAATCTGGTACCAGGGCTTAGACACACAAACCTAAGGTCAGTAGACCAAATGCTCTATGAATAGTGCTAAGCTGGCTGGCTCAAAAGGGTTATGTATTATATTAGCAAATGCAACAAAACCCTACAAAAAGTTTGGGGAATTATTATATTTAACCCAACATACCTGTGATATAGTCATTGTCATTACAAGCACTGCGTAGTCTTCTTTCATCTGAAACATTATACCCATAGTATAACTATAACAATATATGCAAAAAACAAAGATTTGCTGATATTATCTCAAGATTATTTTTACCGACAAAACAAGCCATTTTTCTACTAAAAACACTCATTTCGCTGTGAATTTTGCTTTTGTAAACTTGAGCACATGACGTCACTTCATGCCGTGTGCATAATATGACTGCGGGAAAACACAGCTGATCTATAAATAGTATTTTTTTCAATGATATTGAAAACAAGAGGGCCATGATGGCCCTATATCGCTCACCTGAGCATTGTAACACTAAGGAATAATTTTATCAAGGAAAGGTTTTTTGACATGGTAAAGAATTATCTACCAAAACTGTTAAGTAGGTGTTGAAATCAACTGACCCCCAGGGCTGGGCCAATATTGACCACAGGCCATGATTTGAACATACTTGGTAGAGTTCAACAAGAAAATGCTACATCCGAAATATCTATGCCCTAGGCCTCGTGGTTTTGGACAAGAATATTTTTAAATTTTCCTATATGGGCCTTTATAAATCTAGTGACCCCGGGGCAGAGCCGATTTTAACCCCCCAACCAAAATTAAAACTAACTTAATAGAGGTCTGCTAGACAATGCTTAGACATACCAAATATCTTAGCTCTAGGCCATGTGGTAATGGAGAAGAAGATTTTTTAAATTTTCCTATATAAAATAGAGTAAACCCTAGGGTGGGGCCAATTTTGACCCCCGGTTAATTTTCCTACATAAGTCTATATAAATCAAATGAGCCCCGGGGCGGGGCCAATTTTGACCCTAGGGCAATAATTTGAACAAACTTTGTAGAGTTCCATTAGACAATGCTACATACCAAATATCTTAGCTCTAGGCCCTGTGGTTTCGGACAAGAAGATTTTTTAAGTTTTTTCTATTTGTTGCCATAGCAACCAGAGTTTTTAATGAAATTTAATTTTTTGAACAACTATGAAAGGGGACCACCCAAGGATCATTCCAACAAAGTTTGGTTGCAATCGGCATAGCGGTGTAGGAGGAGATGTTGTTTTAAGTAAACATTGACGCCACTTCACGATGAACGAGGCACGATGGACGCAGGGCGATCACAAAAGCTCACCTAGAGCACATTCGTGCTCTGGTGAGCTAAAAATAGCCTTTTTGCAATTAGGAAGTCACTGAATTTAGGCCTCTGTTTTAGAAGGAAAAAAGGCCCTGGATTATTTAAATACCTTTCAAGGTAATACTGGATTATTTAATTCTATGAAAGCTTAAAACATGATAAATCTGATTTCTTACACAATACATTAAATTATAGTGATTGTAATCAGTCCATGAAAATTTTGTTGATTAATCAGAGGCAAAAGTCAGTGATTAATCAATTAAAACAGATTAAATAAGATATGACCATTAATGTTAAGACTGCATATCCTTTAAACCAAATGATTAGTACATCATCAATAAATAAAAATTAAAAAAATTCATGCCTTAACTTTATTAATAAAGACTCATCTTTTTCAAAATATTCTCCTTGAAATGTTATGCACTTTTTACGAGGGGTGTTCAATAAATACGTGGAAAAGTGCTGTAACTCAAACAACTATTTATCTACGCTCAACCAAATTGTCATATTTTTTAGATAAAACAATTATGTATTACCGGGGAAAATAATATTTTCCAAATATAATCTAAACTACAACGGCGGTCACTATGACAATGGCATGTTTGAAAACCCGGCCCAAAATGTAATAAAAAGACAGCATTTGTCGCTCAGGAAACGGCGTCTCTCTCTTGCGTCTGATCAGATTTCGTCACCAAAATTTGTCATGATATGGCACCAACTCTTGGCAAGACGTCCAAGACCTCATATTAACGTTTGACGTCATTTGAGCATTAGCGGACATATTGTTCATGCAAGGTGCGTAAAAATGAGTGCCGAACAGAGAACGGCGGTGAAATTTTGTGTTTTAAATGGAAAATCGAGAAAAGAAACAATGGAAACGTTGATTAAGGCATACGGCAATTCTGCAATGAAGAAAACGGCTTTGTACAAATGGTATGCCCGTTACGAAGACGGTAAAGAAAGTGTGTACGACAACCAGAGAAGTGGGTGGCCAACGTCGATAACGTCACATAAGAATCAGGATATTAAGAAACTTCTGGATAAAGACAGACGCATTACCGTAAGAGAAGTAAGTGACAACCAAGCAGCAAACGATCATCAGACGATCCATTGAACTCTTGGAGCACCCACCATATAGCCCCGACCTGGCCCCTTGTGATTTATTTTTTATTCGCCACACTGAAGCGGTATTTACGAGGAAGACAGTTCGATGGGATAGAAGACCTACATATTGCAGTACAGTCCGCGATCGCTTCCCTTGAGTCTGATACGTACAAGAAAAGCTTCTACTCATGGGTAAAACACTGTAAAAACATTTCAAGGAGAATATTTGGAAAAAGATGAGAGTCTTTAGATGGTTATCTCACCAAGGTATGTGAAAAAATCAATAAGCACCGTAAATAGCGCGACGTAAAATTGACGCTGGATGACGTTGGGCCGGGTTTTACGCGATGACGTTACCATAAATATCGTATTTTTTTAACGTGTGAAGATATTAACATGAAATGTACACAATAAATACAGAATTGTTTAGTCTACAATATGTGCAAATTTCGCTGTGCTATTTCAATATTTGAGAGAATGACAACACTTTTCCGCGTACATAATTGTTTTATCTAAAAAATATGACAATTTGGTTGAGCGTAGATAATAGTTGTTTGAGTTACAGCACTTTTCCGCGTATTTATTGAACATCCCTTGTATATATATATATATATATAGCTTATCAAATAAATCATTTAGGTATTTTAAGTGCAAACTCTTTCAGCAAAGTGTAAGGTCTGCAGCACTATAGTCAAGAGTGACAACTCTGTACAAAATCAAAATTTCGTTGATTAAATGAGAGCATCGTCATCATCACGTCAATGACCATTCGTCATTGATTCATTGAATAAATGATTAATCGGAACATCACTACAATACATACCAACAACATTTCTGCATGATGTCTTTCCACTTTGAAATCCCTTCAGTCTTTGTTTACGATGAGAGGAAGATACCTTCGTCTTCCCAAACTGTGACTCTTGACTTGGTCCAGACGATGGAGTGAAGGGTACCAGTGACATATAGTTCAAGCCAGCAGGACCTTGTGGGTTCCATGACTCAACATCAAAAAGTGGCATATGAAAAACACTCATCTAGTAAAAGAAGATAGCGTTTCTACAATTTCAAATCACACAGACTGCAGGGTTTTCATTAATATTCAGTACAACAGATTTTCTTATGAAAACAACAGATTTGGCCGGGGGTCAAGGGGGCCGCCTATTTAAATATTGCTCTTCAAACTTTGGGGATTGTAACTGATTTTTGCAATTTTAACCGACGTTTTCATCTGCAATCGGTTTTTAAATAAAAAAACGAGACTGTATTACCCTTATATATAATATTATTATCCCTTCAAGAACAAAGAAAGCTGCAAGCAAATTTCCTATATACACCCAGCATGTACATTTTTCGGCATACTCAGTGACAATTTTTTCTAATTCAGTGACAAGCTGAGAGTAGAACTCTACAAGAAGTATACTTGTGTTTTAATACATGTTATTTTGTTTTATACGTGTATATACATTGACCATTTAACAATTCTGTACCACTGAGTTGTGATTATCAAAGGATGACAATACACAGTTCCCGAAGCTTCATTTTTTATTGTGGCTTTAACATCATTCAAATTAAACATACTACAAAAACAAATTGGTTATCAAATTAAAATACAAATGAAAATTTTTAGAAAACCATGCAGGAATCAGCTAGCATCCCATTAAATGATTAAATCCTTCCATGTGTATCCCACCCATTACTTTTTAAAAAGACTTCAAACAGCTATAGGTAAAATGACACTGCTTCTAATACTAAGTTCTATGTAGGTTTGATTGATTGAATCATTGGGCCATAAAAATAGAAATTTACATCATGATCGACAATCAACCAGCACTCAGATTTTGACTGATATGATTGTTTTGTTGGGTTTCACGCCCGTTTTCAACAGTCAAGAGTCATATGATTATGAGGCGGACAGTTCACATGGTAACCATCGTTCCTAGGAAGAACCAATACTAGACTCCCATCCTCCGTAAGCAACTGCCTACTTTCTCACATTATGAGACATGGTCGGTAGTGGGGCTCGAACCAAAAACGACCCTCTATGAGTGAGAGGTTACAGTGATTTGAAGTCAACTGTCTGAACGACCTTAACCACTGACTCGACCACGAATATGACTGATTATATATGAGTACAATAAAATATAAATCCAAACATACACTTACTACAAAATCTTGTAGAACTCCCTAATATTATATTTCTATAGAGTATGAAGGCATTTTAAAAGATTTCATTACATAAAAAGAGGAAAAATCAACAAAACACCAAATGTTGTTTTCTTTACCTGTCTCAATGACACAGGCTTTGAAGCTTCCCCGTCTGAATCAGAGTCCGACTCCATAGTTTGACGTTATTGCACAAAAATTAACGTTATCCCTTTTCGCATGCGCAAGAATATTGATAAAATGCTAAAAAGTATTTAGAAGTTTTGTTATGATTGTCAACATTATCAGTGTAAGTTGGACGCTTATTGTCATACAGAAGATTATTTCATGAGCGTCTGATTGACACAGATCAATTCATCTGAACGGAAGTAGAGCTTGACACATGTCAAATTACTTTCGTTTCAAACGTATTTTGATTCAAAATGCTGATTGTTGGAACAATATTTTGTATGCTTCCCCCAGTTGTGTTTCTGTTGTATGTTGTTCTGAATTATGTCGTGCCTGGAAAGAAAAGTGTGTGCATTGTTGTATTGGGGGATGTTGGACGAAGCCCTCGTATGCAATACCATGCACAGTCATTTCTGAAAGCTGGATTTAGTGTTGACATTATTGGGTATAGAGGTATGACAACTCATGTATGTAGTAGCAAATGTTGCAATTATTTTCCTTGATGTTTGAGAATTTACTAGAAATATCCTGTATACTTAATACCGCGATATACATTTTTTAATTAATCCTCCTTCAAGAATTTTCAGTGGTCCATCGAACCATTCGAATTCCATGAGCTAATGGTCCTGCACAAAAAACACAGGTCTCGAACCAACGGACCAGTCTTAGTGTTCGTACCCTGAAGAAGCTTCTTAATTCATGTGTCTATTGAAGCAGATAATTTTGTGTGGTTTCCATGACGCTACAGATTTACTGTACTAGTTTGTACAGTACACAAGTTTTACGGAAATTTGTCACTCAGTTTGAGTCGTTAACCTGTTAGACTTAGAGTTTAAGAACTTGTGACTTTGACGATGAACTGCAATGTCAGGGTTTTTTCAGTATTTTGGGAACATGACCCATATACCCTTGGGATTGGGAATTTTTCCGCGGTGTTTTGTTAAAAATTGGGAAAATATGTGTGACTCCAATTTTGCAATATTTAAATGTACACACACAATCCCTGTCCATAAATGGGATCAACCATTACATTGTGTACATGCCTGTTACATTTACAGTGAACGATCTTGTTTTCAGAGATTTTAGTTACTTTTTCAATTTGTTTGTTTAAAAGTAAGTTTCAATTAAATGTGAATTTTTGTCTGTGAATTTGGAAAAAATATACTATTTTCAATTGGGAATATGACCCAATATCGGCTATAAAATCAGCCCCAAAAGATCCCTGAATGTAATGCATACATCATCGTCAAAAACCTTAGACTGATGTTCAACCAACTGAGTTAATCGGGCTGAATAATAATATCACAGTCGATTATTATACAAATACTAAATATGCAGTGTTTCTTTTCTCCTTTTGGGGAAAGGTGGCAGGGCCCTTAGGGGGAAAAAAGCGTGTTTTGTGGGGAACAATAACATGACAATGTCCTGATTAGACCTACAATGTATACATATCCTTCCAACAATTAATATCAATAGGTTATAACCCCGATAGTTACAAAGAGCTATCCTACAGGTTTATTTATTGATCTTTTTTACCTAAAATGTTATCAAGAAAAATCAAATTCTACGGAAGGGGAATTTTTCATAAATAGGGGAAAAATGTATACTCAGTCTTCACGAAAAACTTTTCAAGCACTGGAATTTCAGTCCAGTGAAAATGCAAACTTTACTGGACCGAATGAACATTTAGTGGACCAAAAAGAGTACATTGTACATACAAAGTTTCATATAATTTGACTAGAAAACATATTTTTCGAGAGTGAATAAAATATTTTTGTTGTTGTTCTGATTTATCATTGAAAAATTTGCTGGAGCGACGGACAACTGATCTTTTCAAATTTACTGGACCTATGGCCATTTTTGTGGACTCGGACCAATGTTCGGTGCTAAATTCTAAGACTGTATACTTTCCAAATCAGACTAAAAAAACAATTGATATACATGTACATGTACCATGCTGCTATGGTAAGCATAACTATGTGGATTGTCTGTACAGTGTATTTAATATTTTATGTTTGATTCTTGTAGGGTCAGAACTTCAGTCAGGTTTGCAGGAGAATGATAGGACATGTGTCAAATTTCTGCCTGATCTTCCTTCTTGCCTCAAAGGTACTCATAGTTATAACTTATACTCATTCTATGTTTTAATTTTATCACCTGCACAAGGCTGCATGGGAAGTCAGCAGTCCATTGGAAAGGGGACAGTACTTAGCTTCTTTATGGAAGCAGGGAATATTGGATGACAAAGTATTTATATCCTTGTCAGGGTTCTCAATAAGTTTGTGGTCAACAGGCCCAAAAGCTGGACTAACAGGCCTGCTATGGGGGGTCTGGGCATTTTCTAGCAATATTTTATAAACACATTTCTCAGCAGCTAAATTGGCCTGCAGCCTGCTGTTATTGAGAACCCTCCTTGGCTTCCAACAGTTATTGCCGATAGTTTTTAACTTTGATGTACATCATAGATATTCTTGTCAAACTGTGTTTTTTCATGAATTATGTAAACTTCAGGCATTCGGTCTTCAAATATCAAAATATCTGATGCCAGTACATAGTGTGACTTAATTCAGTCCCTGTAAGTTTTATTCAGTTGATTAATGATAGAAAAAAATCAAACATCTAAGCAGCCCTTGTTTAATTGTGATGCTCAAATTGAATTCTGAAATGAAATGGTAGAATTGCACCTGTTTAAGTCTGATAAGATTTGATTTATTTCGGTGAAGATGCATGACTGTATGGATATAAAACAAGGTAGCAAATTAATATAAGTATTACACACATGAAATTGGGTCATCAAAACCAAGGATGGCACAACAGAGAGACTAACTCTTATTTCTTGTGATCCTCTGAATTGATGGCATGACATAGTGAGACATTTTTATCAAAGACAATTCTAAACAATTTAACAAGCTGCAGATCGAAGATACTTTGTAATGACTGATGGCACTGGTATAAATGCTAAGAAAATATTATACAATAAGATTACTATTTAAAGTCTCATTAGCTTTTTGCTATAAAAAATATATGCAAAAAACAAACAATTGCTAATTTTATCCCAGGATAATTATTACTGACGAAACAAGCCCTTTTTCTTCTAAAAACACTCATTTTTTCTTGCTATAAGGTATGCACGGGAGGAAAACACACTGGATTCCTCTGTTATAGAAACTATTACGACAGACAAATTTATATGATTATGGGACTTTTAGAACTGTAAATGAATAATACAAAATGTGTAAGAAATTAAAAGAATTAAGATAGTAAATATTGCAGATTAAGTTAAAACTATCAATTTTTAGCTCACATGTCACAAAGTGACAAAGTGAGCTATTAGGATCACACTCCGTCCGGTGTCCGGCGTCGTGCGTCGTCAAACTTTATGTTGTGACCACACTAGGGGCCACATTTTTGGCTCAATTTTAGCAAAACTGGGTCAGAACGTTAATATCAACAAAATCTCGGACGAGTTCGATATTGGGCCATTTGGGGTAAAAAACTAGGTCACCAGGGCCAAATAAGGGCAAACCTTGTGAACGCTTTAGAAATCACTGTTTTGAATTTATCTTCATGAAACTTTGTCAGAATGTTTATTTTAATGATATGTAGGTCAAGTTTGAAAATGGGTAATTTCTGTAGTTAAATTAGGTCACTAGGGCAAATTGCTGGAAAACCTTGTGAACACTCTAGAAGTCACTGTTTTGATTGGATGATCATGAAACCTTGTCAGAATGTTTGTCTTCATAATATCTTGGACGAGTTCGAACACGGGTCATCTTGGGTCAAAAACTAGGTCGCTAGGTCAAATCTTAAGAAAAACCATGTTAACACTGTAGATTTCACAGTTATTATTGGATCTTCACCAAACTTTGTCAAATCTTTTGTTTTAATGATATAACGGTCAAGTATAAATATGGGTCATCTGGGGTCAATAACTAGGTCACCAGGTCAAATCTTAGGAAAACTTTGTTAACACTGTAGATGTCACAGTTTTAATTGGATCTTCACCAAACCTTGTCAAAATGTTTGCCTCAATGATATGTGGGTGAAGGATGAACATGGGTCAGCCGGGTTCAAAAACTGGGTCACAAGGTCAAATCTTAGGTAAAAATCTTGTAAAAGCTCTAAATGTCATGGTTTTGATTGGATCTTGGCCAAACCTTGTCAGATTGTTTGTCTTAATGATATTAAGGACAAGTTCAAATATGGATCACCTAGGGTCAAAAACCAGGTCACAAGGTCAAATCTTAGGAAAACCTTATTAACACTGTAGATGTCAAATTTTGATCATATCTTCTCCAAACCTAGTCAGACTGTTTGTTTTAATGATATGTAAGACAAATTCGAACATAGGTCGTCTGGGGTCAAAAACTAGGTCACCGGTTCAAAACAATGTTTTAATGAGTGAACAGTGATTGTCATGTGAGCGATATAGGGCCATCTTGGCCCTCTTGTTTATTGATCTTTGTAATACAATTAAAAAATGTGTCAATGGTAATTGTTGTGTTGAAAATTGCTGTATTTTTGTTTGATATCCACTCTTCACAGTCTTTAATATCATTGCATTGTTGTTTGTTTATAGGACTACCAAGACTACTCCTGTACGGTGTTAAAGTTTTGTGGCAGAGTTTGACTTTATGTGTTACTCTACTTTTGTTACCTAAGTCAGGACACATTGTTATTCAGGTAATCCAGTGTTGTTTTTTAGGGGATTGATTTATCAATTAGTAAACCATGAATATTAGTCATAAAAAGAAAATTAACAAACTGTTTCTTTCTTTCATTTAACACTGGTAGCGGAGTTCTATATATGCCGGGTACAGGGAGAAAACATAATCTATTTATAGTCATTACTTAGACTGTGTCGCTTTATTCATTTTAGCTATGTATCTCGGCGCTGTAATCAATAACACCAGTGAGTCCACCATTTACATGTAATATTATTTCGCAATGTGGAAATTTAGTGACTTCGATAATGAACAAAAGCAGACAGATTTAGGACTCGTCGCTCAGAAATTATACGCATCCTGTGGATGCACATCAAATGAAAACATGCATCCATGGTGATATTTTTGCATCCTGGACGCAGGATGCAGAGGTAAAAAAATCACTGTTTCCTGTATGGAATACGAGGGTTGATAAAAGTATTGTGTACTGGGTTCATATATTTATGATACGTAGGAATAAAGTTCTAAAAGTCAGATGATAAAAAATTTTAGCCTTTTTTAATGACTGTGCCTAGTGTCACTATTGCCTGTTAATATCCTATTACAAAATAATAATATGGTATATATAGGCACTGAACAAAGTCTGCTAGACAATGATTCACACCAAATATCTATGCTTTAGGAATTTTGGTTTCTGACAAGAAGATCGAAAAAATCCTACAGGAGTCTATATTAAATTAAGTGACCCCCGGGGCAGAGCCTGTGTTTAACCTGAGGCCATTATTTTAAAACAATTCTTGGTAGAGGTCCACTAGACAATGCCACACACACAGCTCTAATCATAGTTGTTTCTGGCAAGGAGATTTTTAGCTCACCTGAGCCATCGGTTTAGGATCGATGAATGTCCATTGTCTGTCCACAATTTGTTTGTTTACTCTCTAGCTCTTACAAACCTTCATCAAACTTAGTCGCAATGTATATGGCCACAATATCTTGACCAGGTTCCACTGCTTTAACAGTGTTATACTATTTCGTCAGCCTCATTCTACTTACAACTCGTTTGTGCGCAGAGAAGTCAGAAAATGAGTCGTGATGTGAATAAAGTTTCTCATAGCTTATTTTAACCACTTGCTGAACATTACGGTAAAAGAAATATGCAGGTCCTGCTGAAAAATTTGGACTTAACGGAGGACACAATGCCTTAGTTAGGTGTGAGCTCAAAAGGCCCTTTAAGGTATCTGTCTTGGTTATAATCGGTAAAATAACGTAAAATGATATTCATATTTTAATACCTAGCAACAAAAAATTCTAACCGAACGCGCAAAAATGGTGTTTTATTGCTACCGATATCGCACTTAATTTACAAATTTTTGAACAACGATACTGTATATGTTGAAATTTTCGCTATTTTGGCGGTTGATAGGTTTCATCCAATTTAAAACCCTGCCAATAATTCACACTGCAGATATATAACACTGCCAATAATAGCAAATACAAATAAATTGACTTAAGCTACAAATAATTTATCAGTGGTTAAATTAATAGACAAATATATGCAAATAAGTTATACTTTTGTATATATACATAATATGGCATACGTAATTATTGTCGTTATCAACTAAAAATGCTAAGTGACATAGACAAACCATTACCATTTGTAAATAAAAGGTGTTAATCTTCGACTGTGTTTGCAATTTTTATAACAAAGGGACACTATTAATGATGTATATCAAGTAAGAAAAGGGCATTGTACTACATTTTGTAGTATTAGGAATGGGTGAAAATGGTTACAAACAAAGAACATTTATAAGATGTACAGCAATTAAAGTACATGATACATTGATATGATTTTAGCGGGCGACGGACAATGCATGGTTTTATTTTTTGCGGATTTTTAAGAAATCGCCTATTCTTGACCATCGCCAATAACTTTTCAAAAAACGCCAAATTTTAGCCCCGCCAGTTTAAAGACGTATACAGTAACTACTCTCTATATTGGAATATATATTACAACAAATAGCCTAAAAATAACTATAAATGTATAATGCAGTGAACCGTGCCTCAGATTTTTTGTAACATACTTTGTTCGTTAGATACTTGACTTTAAAGAAGTTTTGTACCCTGAACCTCGTTGTTTATTCAATATTCGCCATAAATAAGAAATGAAAACAAGTTTCAAAATTCTGAGGCATGGTTCTCTAGATTAATATTTCCTATACAAAATACTGAAATTCGCTTTGAAAATCTGTCATCAAAAAAGGCAGCAATCTTAATTTGAAGATGACACCTAATGTGTTTTTTGTAAGCGAGTAATTAACATTAAAAGTGTCAGATTCAATTCCCATTCAATTTGATAGCCAGTCAAAATCGCAAATGTGAATGTTTTTGCTTGGTATTAAAGTATGATATTTAATCTTTGTAAATAACTTCAAATATTATATAACATATTTTAGCATGTAAAGCCAGAACCTTTACCTTAAGTTTCAAATTCAGCAATTACATGTATATTCAAGTTTGATATTATTAAAATGCATCTGTCACATATTTTATAACTTATAACAAGTGATAGGGCCACAACTTTTTTATTTGTTGGTTTACAAATTTTTATTTGAAAAGTGACCACCGGTCAGTAAAAAAAAAATATATAAAAAAATCCTGTGTGCATGTTCAAATTTGTGCACAACAAACCACCATATCTACTTGGTCATAAGTCTACTTAGCTAATAAGTCGGGGATATATATTAGAGTGGAAGAAAATGGTATTTACAATGTAAGCTTGATCAGTAAATATAAAGCCAAGTGCATTAAATTATTGCCGAAATTTCATCGCTTCCGATGTACGTGTGAAACAGAAAGTAGAATTTAACAAAGGGTAGTAACTTCTACAGACTGTTAATTAGTACAGTATATCCCATAATGCACTGTAAGAGATTCAGACTGACTCTGAAATGCCCCCGGGTGATGTTGATATAAACAAGACCCCAAGTCATCATTTTTCCTACTGCAATCAACAACAATTAAGTCACATGATAGACAAGTTGAGACATAAAAGGCGTAAGTTTCACCGGATACAGTACAAAGAAATTAAGTTAACACACAAAAAAGTGTCGAACTTGATAATTCGTGACCAACGAGAACAAAAGCCATCAGGAGGAAACAAACATGTGTATTTACTCATAGTATACACGGTAGGTCTTTGAGATCGTACCTTACTAAGTAATCCAGTAACAAATTATTCACACAAAAAATCCATAATTGTGTGATGCATTTAAATTACGAAATACCTGTTCAAGTAAAATATAACCAGAGAGCAAGATACGTCATCTGATTGATAGTTTACATCATTCATGACGTCAGTTACATTGACTTTAAACCTAGTTAATTTCAGTAGCGCTAAAAAATAGAAAATCAATACAGTATATTTCAACTCTCTGGCATTTGCACTAAGTTCACCCGGTTTGTGCAAAAACACGTGCCGACTTTAATAATTGTGTTGTAGTGCTCTGTGGTAATATATTTTTTGGTTACTCATATTTTTTTAAATTTTCGTCATAAAAAAGGGTCGGTCGGAAATAATATATTTAAAAAAAAAGGTTAAATTTCATTTTTTTTTCGGATTTGCCAAAAATTACACTTGCCGGTTTTGTAAACCAATTTATATAAAAATTGTGGCCTAGTCTACAGCATATATTTATTGTATAATTTATTGCTCATGAAGTTATTTTATTGAACAAAATGACAGAAAATTAAAATCCATGAGACAGTATACAATATACATAGCAATTTTTTAGTAAAAATCAAGAAAATTGAGTCTAGCAAAAATGAATTAACCTACATTACAAGTAAGTGCAGTATATAGTGCAAACAAATCCAAATTAAAATGCATGAAAGCACAATGAATGAATGTTTGGGGTCCAGAAAGGTCAAATACTAAAAAAGACCAACAAAAATCGACAAAATTAAGTAGAAATAAGTAAACATTATATAGATTTGCTCTGTGTAATTGCTTTAATTAATCTGGTTCAGAATTTATGTAGCTGATAATGAAGCAATAACTAGCCACCTAAATAACATTGAAATTTACAGGTTAAAAAATACTCTTTGATGTGTATGAAAAAGCAAGATAATTCGGTGTATATGATTATTGATCTTTGAAATGTCCAGGAAAATGAAAGGAACATTGTCATTTTCACAATTTATATACAATATGAATAAATACCTTTGATGTATGTTTTCTGTTATCTAATTAGCCTTATTGTTAAAGGGCCTATATGGACCTTTACTTAATGAACTACTAAAAATATGGCATGCATGAATTAATTAATTACCAACATACTGTATCAAGTACAGATCTATACATCGCCAAACTTGGTCAAAATGTTTATGGGTTTATCTGGACCAAGAAGAACAGTACTGTTCCACACAAACCTCATAAGATACTTTTGATGGGCCTATTTGTGACTTTTAATCTCGAGTATTCAAAGAATATGGAGAGCTGTTGAAGTCGCTTTTGCGTCGGTGTTGCATATGGTTAAAGTTTTGTGAGCAAGTAATGCCCCCATCACACCAGAGCATGTCCGCACAACGCTCAAGTTCCCATCATGTCCTGAAAATGTTGATGGAGAGTATGTGGCAGGGACGGGGTCAAACTAAAAAAAAATGATACACTCATGTTCTCATTACGTCCTTACAACGTCCTTGCCAGGTTCTCACTGCGTCTATCATGTTCCCAGTAAGTTCATAATATGTGCAGCTTCCTGTTGTCACCAGGTCCATTACGTTTATACTACGTCACAATTACGTTGTCATGACATTAATGCAGACTACACTGCGCTCTCTCTAGATGCTTATAATGTCCTCACTGCATTCACTGGCATCGTATGAATAATGCACCATGTGTAGATTTGTTTTAACTGGTCATGATGACCGAACAGCGGTCTTCTTATTACTGAAAGTCAGGCATGACCCAACAGGATTTAGTTAGCTATATTTCTTTTTTCTTCAATTTCGTATTTACGAAATGCTGTCCCTGTACAACAACCAATTTATTAAGGCACTCATTTGTTAACATATTTGCTGACTGGAAATGAGTATATGGGGTACGAATCCAGTTTATACGGACAGCTCTTGTTTGGCATTCTTGTTTTCTTTGTATTAATTGTTAACTATATTCATGTTATCAATATTTACAGAACCCTCCCTGTATTCCAACATTTATTGTTGTGTATCTGGTATGTTGGTTAAGAAGAAGTAAGATGTTCGTAGACTGGCATAACTATGGTTTCACAATAATGGGACTGTCCTTAGGTCAGCATAACGTAATAGTCAAGTTTGCAAAATGGTAAGTTATATTATACCGGTGTAGCAGTCTATTTTTTCCCTGCCCTGTTCCCCCCACCCTGGCCACTTTTCCCTCCCCGACCATTTCTTCCCCACCTAAGCCACTTTTCCCCCGTATAATAACAGTATTGCATTATGATTTTCGGCCGTTTCCCCCCCCCCCCCCCCCCTGTTATATTAATTGGTTATATTCTTGGTCACTTTTTCCCCCTCTTGGCGACTCAGAAAACTTTGAAAATTAATATAAAGACTTAAGTCAGAAATATAAAATGAAAAAATCAGAGGGGGAAAGAATGGCCTGTTACTCCGGTACTGTATCTTCTCAAATGTTCGTTTGGGATATAATTTTAATGGAATTCATGCGTCAGCTTGTCCACGAAATTAGGTACCTAAAGAATTTATGTGTAAAATTTGACCTGCATTCTGGTTTTCAAGTATCCTCGTCTACTGATGATTCGCGGATATAAGAAATGATCAAACTGTTACCTCATAAAATCTGATATTTGAACCAAATGTTTTAATTACCTGGCAAAACAAATCTATTTCCTTCAAATATTGACAACGTATAGTTTAAATCACTTCCTCGAAATACTACAATCGGCCCCTTTATCATTATACTGTATGGAGGCCACCATTTTGTTTCTACTATCATAGATTCGCGGATGCCATTTTATCCTATGATGCAAAGCGCTTGCAGTCCAATTAAGTCATACTAATGTTAATTGTTAGGTTTCTGTTAAAGAAATGTCTAAATATGAAAATGTCTTGCATTATTTGAACATGCATGATAATGATAGAATCTTCAAGTTGATGAACAAAGGTGCTGAACCCATTACGAAACTTTCAGGGTCAGCTTTACTCAAAACTCTATTTCTAAGAGTATTTTAGGAACCAATATACAGTTTATAGGTCAAGTGAGCACTGACAATTTATTATCTTTCTGATATGTACACGTTTATGTATGCATGCATTTTGTCAGATGGGAAATATAACCCGTATTAATAATTGTATGGTCTTAACCATAAAAAAGAAAATTAAAATCAGCAGCTAACAACAGTGGGATGTAAACCCTACGAAAAAATATACTTTGCCTAATGATTTGGGGCATGCAGTTTGCGTAGCCATTTATTGGAATGTAAACAAAGTAGACGTAAAAGAAAATTTCAACATAAACGTTATTTTGGCTCAAAACGAGTAATTTTTCAGTTGCAAATTTTGGGAATAGTGAAAAATGACAAAATTTCATACAAATATTAAAATATATGTATGTAGCCATATAAATTTATTTTTGGTGAATGCAAGAACTATTTCTCGACAGAGCAAGCATGTGACAAAAATTTCCCGCGTTTGCGCGTGCGTTGCGGTAAAGTTGCGGTAAATGACATCACAGCAAGCATGTAAACAAAAATGGCCGTGAATCAATGATATCCACAAACAGATGGTAGTCGACGATATATGACATTGTATAATAGTTTGGGTGAATATCTATCACGAAAGTCATGTTGTATAATTTTGGACATATGAGATTTAATTACATGTAATTTGTCTCCACAAACTAGCTTGTTTCCTATTTCAAAGTATCTCTACTGGATTATGAAAACCTAATTTAACTTTAATTAATGAGAGCAGAGTATCATATCATACAGCCAGTCTCATACTGTGTTACATTTGGTTTTGTAATAGGCTTGATAATACAAAGCGCTACCTATAAGAAACATCCATTGTAGAGCACATGTACATACTTCCTGCTATGAAAAAACATCAAACTAAGCTCAGTTTAAAGGCCAAGTGTGCATAACAGCCAAATCTCTTCACTTCCTGTTGTGATCTTTATATTTAGGTTTTATCATACTTTTCTTTGATGGTTTTAGGTATGAGAAAGTTTTTGGTCGATGCGCTTCGAAAAATATTTGTGTTACCAGAGCTATGCAGGAAGATCTAAGAAATAATTGGAATATCAGGTAATGCTATAAACCATTCCTGTAATGTCAGATAGCATTATAGGATCATTTTACCCCCGGATATGAAATATATGGGGGCTATATTGGATTCAAGCTTGACATGCGTCTGTTGACACAATTTGTCTGGACAATTTCTTGGCAACTAGGGCAGGATTTCAATGAAACTTCACAGAAGTGATCAGTAGTATGCCTAGTTGGGTATGCTAAGACCATTTTTCGTTTGGATTAATTTTTAGACTATTTTTCATTAACTACTAACAGGAATTCAATGAAACTTCACTGAGGTGATCAATAGTAAGCCTAGTTGTACATGCTGTAACCATTGTTTGTTTGGATTAATTTTCACTGCGTTATAGCCCTTTGTTTTTTTATAAAGTATATAAATTTGTCTGGACTATTTCTCATTAACTACCCACAGGAATTCAGTGAAACTTCACAGAAGTGATCAGTAGTTAGCCTAGTTGTGCATGCATTAAGCTTGTATTGTTTGGTTAAAGTTTCATGGAGTAGTGGCCCTTTTTTGTACAGTGTATATACAATATCTCAGTAAATACTCATAGGAATTCAATGAAACTTCACAGAAGTTACAAATAGTAAGCCAAGTTGTCCATGCAATAACCAGGTTTTGTTTGGATTAATTTTCACTGTGTTATGGCCCTTTGTTTTATACAATAGGTAAATTTTGTCCAAACTATTTCTCAGCAACTACAGTAGTTTGCCAAGTTGTGCATGTCCACAATAGGTTTTGTTCAAGTCAATTTTAATGAGTTATGGCCCTTTGTTATTTTTATATAATTTGTATTTAGAAATTGGTCAGGATATTTCTAAGCAACAATTTGCAGGTATTAAAACAAATAATATGCGTTAAATTTCCCTTTGTAAAATGTAACAGTAACTGTGCCAAGGTGGCATCTGGAGATGTTCATCACCTTTAGTGATAGTTCTAGTTTTCCTTACCATCTTATCCAAATTCCGATAATATACATGTAATTTGGAATCAGCAAACAAGGAATGATTTATTAGTAGTTCTGTCTAAAACACAAATAATTAATTTTGAATTATTCCCCTGAAAATTTATTGATGTGATTCTGTCAACAGAAGTTAATTGATATAGATTGTTTGATGTAGAACTTGATTGTCATATACAAATAACTGGTGCTAACAGATCCAGTCAGTGGTAAGACTGACTGCAGAAAGTAGAACCAGAGGCAGTAGGTTTGAGCCCAAGGCATGACTTTATTTCTCTATGACAGTGTGAATAATGGTTAATGAACCGTCAGTAAAACTTCATTATCGCTAAGAGAATAGACATGTGAAAAGAACTAATTCACCATAAACATGTTCGACTGTGGTTGCCTCATTTATATATTGAATTTCATACTTAATATGAAGCCTCTCAAAATTACCTTTCTGAAAATTGATTAGTAATTTTTTGCAACTGTTGTTCACAAGTGTTGTACTGTAATGAGGGGTGATTTATTGTGATTGTTTCAATGTGGAATTAATTGCTGTCATGGTTTTATTTTGATTTGATTTGATTTATTTTGGTTAAGATGCACATAATTTTATTTTACTGTAATCACTTGTGTATTGGTTGCACCTGTGTACAAGATGAAGCGAAAAAACAGCAGAAATCCTGGGAATTTTTTATCGAAAATTACATATTGTTTAGTAAAGAAAATGTACAAAATGAATGAAAAATTAAAAAAACATTGGCATTTTGTTTGTTTATGTGCTTCGTAAATATTATGAAACGTTATGTTTACTTGTGGTATAAGGCTAATAAATCAATGTACAAGGGTACTGAAAATAAATTGATACAATGAGAATATCGACTTCTAACCTGTCAATACCTTCTCAAACTCAAACCTTTCCAACTACTCATCGGTATAATTATGAGTGGCAAAAATCAAAGTCTGTAACATGTTTATTGTCACATGTAAATAGCGACATGGTCTTGTATTGCTTTTAAAAGATTTTTTCTGGTTATTTTCCCCCACTAAAAAGTGGAGGTATATAGGAATGGTAGGTGTCAGTGTGTGTGTGCATTTATTGTGTGTCCATCACACTTTCTTGTCTGGAGCATAACTCCAAAATAGATCAAGGTTGAGTAGAAGAGCAGAGAGCAAGAACCATAATACTGGCTTTTGTACTTTTTGGGTAATTGCCATTTGATTACTGTAGAACTGGTTTTATTCGTTTTGGTTTTATTTTCGCTAATATTCGCGAATCGGATACCTTGCGAATTCATAAATATCGCGAATAAATACTGAGTTTTATATTATTCAAAAATGAGTATGTCCGAAAATATGCAACTTAAGTCACTACTAGTATATCATTGTAGAATAATCAGTTTAGTTCATCTGATGAAAGCAATATATCAACAATAAACATATACCTTTAATGTTTGCATTCTATTTTTTATAATATTGCTTTTACTAAACTTTCGTTTGTAGAATTTTTGACATCGTTTGAACATACTAGTAACAGTTTTTCACACTTCCCTACTGTTTGTAAAACATAACTTCCACAACAACCCCAAACTATTATCAATCTATTGTTATTATACTGTATTAGATATAAATCACAACCTCGCGAAATTAAAGCGTTCTACAGTAATATCTAAATGTCATTCTGGTCTAGAGCATGACTCCTTAATGAATCAAGGTAGTGATTTGAAACTTGATAAGTTGATAGGTGGTGATGAGAAGAAGTGCAGAACGCAAGAACTGTAATCCTGGCTTATGTACTTTTTGAGTTATTGCCCTTTGATTAATATTCAAATCTGTAAATTGGTCACGCTTTCTTGTCCGGACTATAACTCTATAATGGATCAAGGTAGTGATTTAAAACTTTATAGGTTGATAGATGGTGATGAGAAGAAGTGCACAGCGCAAGAACCGTAATCTTAGCTTTTGTACTTTTTGGGTTATTGCCCATTGATTGACGTAACTTTACAATAAATGAAGATAGCTTATCAAAACTAAGTATGTTTGTAGAATAAAGGGTAGTACGGATCATAATAGCCATAACTCTGGTTTATTTTAAAAGTTATTGCCCTTTATTAATTTTCATAATATTATGTAAACATAATTACATGAATTTGTTCAAAGCATTGTATTTTCTCTGTCACAAAAGTTGGTTGTTAGATGTTGATGAGCAGAAGAGTAGAGCATTAGAACCATAATCCTGGGTAACATACGTTTTGGGTTGTTGCCATTTGATTAATATTTAAAGCCCTGTGAGCTTTTGCAATAAAAAAATATATGTAAAAAACAAACATTTGCTGATACTATCCCAAGATAATTATTACCGATGAAACAAGCCATTTTTCTTCTAAAAACACTCATTTTGCTGTGTATTTTGCTTTTGTAAACTTGAAATATATAGAGCGTGTGAAGTCACTAAATGCTGTGTGCATAATATGACTGCAGGAAAACACAGCTGTTTTATTAGTAAATTTGGTACCAATGAAGAGAAAGTAAATATTATAAGCTTTGATACTGCTTATGGCTACTTAATTTTACAGGTAAGAGAATTCCTATCACCTATGTCTTCCACAGCATCACCATCCTTCAGATAATGCTGTTGCGCACTTCATGATGATGTGCTATATGCAGCAGCCTTCTGGTTGGATTGTGATGCTGTTGAAGTGAATGGTTCCCACTGGTGGATTCGGGGTGGAACACGTGTCCCTTAAATTTTACACCTATGTACAAGACACATATGATTTATAGTCCCAATTTTGGATGTAAAAACGTGTGTCTTATACATAAATGATTGTCATGCTACTGATAGTTAAATATTTTCTTCACAAATGTTACCATGGAAATCCTGATATTATATTTTTAAAGTACTTTCAATTATACAAATAAAATATTGAGATTGTAAAGAAAACATACGGTAATTGTTATGGTATTGCTATTTGGAACTATTGAATCATCAATTTATAATGAGATACAAATGAAGGGATCTTGCATTGATTTATTATTTTTATGTTCCATAATCAAACTGGAGTGTTTATTTTAAGCTTATAACAATATCAGTCTTAAGTAAATTGAGTTCGTTTACGTGATATGTTGGGTGTGGCCGGGTTCATTGCAGTGATAATGTACCTTGTTTATTCTGTAATTGTTATTGCTTGGCTTTTTTAGCTCACCTGGCACAGAGTGTCAAGATGAGCTTTTAGGATCCTTAAATGTCTGGCCTTGTGCGGCGTGCTGCATCAACAATTTGATTCAAACATCTTCTCCTTAAAGGGGTAACTGGACTATATAAACCACTAGATGGCGCTGGGGTGGGTTTTTGTAAATTTTTATGCATGTTTCATATCAGAGAGCCCTTTATTGAATTTTTTAATAAACTACAGAAAAATATTCTTTGAAAATTCTCACAATGGTAAATTATTCCATGTCAAAACATTTCATCCAAAAATCTTAGTAATATATTGATTCTAAGTGTTACTTTGAGAAAAAGTTTAAACCTGTCCAACAGAAAATTTGAATTTCCCTGGGAGGTGTGGCTACTTGCTGATAAACTCTCTGTTTGTAAACAGAGGCACGTGCTAATGTTGAGCAGCCGATGCATTCTATATAACAGGAGACATAATCGTTGCTGATTGCAATAGGTTAAACATTTGAATTAACATTACCTGGGGGCATTTCAGAATAACAGATTCTCTTACTGTGCATTATGGGATATATATTAATTAACAGCCTGTAGAAGTTACTCCCCTTTGTTAAATTCTACTTTCTGTTTTAAACGACGGTCGGGAGCGATGCAATTTCTGCTTTGAAATAAAGCAATAATTTGCTGTTATTGTTTGATTTTAATCAGTTTATGTCAGAAGATTAACTCCCTCTGGAACTTTTAACTATCCTCGCTCGATCTCAAAATTCGACAGCGTCTTATAGAAGGGTCAATGCTAAATACCCCAGATTGCTCGTCCATTCCATAGGTGCGTCTTATAAGCGCATGCGCCTTATAGTCGAGTATATACGGTACTTTACTAACCAGTGGTCAGTTGATGACTCACCCATTCTTGTGCTATTTTAAACAACAGAGAGTTAATTGACAGGTAGTATTAGGCACATCAGTTTACATAGCCCAACCCACAAATACTCGCTGGTATACCAGCGAGAGTTACCCCTTTAACCATTAGGCAATTTTTAAAAAAAAATCAAGGATGTTCCTTGCATGAAGCTCTACCAAAGTTGTTCAAAAAATTTAATTCCATTAAAAACTCTGGTTGCCATGGCAACAGAAGTTGTTTTTTTTTAAAATCCTTAAAAATCTTCTTCTCAAAAATCAGAACACCTAGAGCTTAGATATTTGGTGTGTAGCCATGCCTAGTAGACCTATACCAAGATTTATCAAATCATGACCCTGGGGTCAAAATTGACTTGGCCAAGGTGTCACTTGATTTATATACATTTCTATGGGAAAATTTTAAAAATCTTCTTCTCATGAAGAACCAGAAGACTTAGAGCTTTGATATTTGGTGTGTAGCATTGTCTAGTGAACCTCTACCGAGATTATTCAAGTTGTGACCCCAGGGTCAATATTGGCTTGGTCCCAGGGGTCAGTTGATTTTATATAGGCTTGTATAGGAAAAAACTACAATGCCTAGAGCTTACCGTAGATACAAAATGTATTGGGTGTATTGCATAGCTTAGTGGTCCTCTATCAAGATTGTTCAAATCATGAGCTACGGGTCAAAATTGACCCCCGTCCAGGGGTCACTTGATTAATACAGATTTCTATCTGAAAAATCTTCTATTTAAAAAGACCAAGAGCTTAATTGGATACATTTTTGTCTGCAGCATTGCCTTGTGGAGCTCTATCGAGGTTGTTCAAAGCATGACCTTCGGGTCAAAATTGACCCTACTCAAGGGTCACTCGATTTATATAGATTTCTATAAGAAAATTTAAAAAATGTTCTTCTCAAGTACCAGAAGATATTTGGTGTATAGCATTGCCTAGTGGACCTCTACCAAGATTGTTAAAAACAATTCTAAGAATCAACCAGAGCATCTAGAGCTTTGATATTTCACATGACTGTAGCATTGCATAGTGGACCTTTAACAAATTGTATATAGTCATGACCCGCAGAGTCCAAATGACGTTGCCCCTGGTGGTCACTTGATAGATAGTGCAAGGCTGAAGTGAAGGTTAGGTGAGTAATATAGGGCCATTCTAGCCCTCTTGTTTGTAAGTTCATCCATGGCTATAACTACCAGTATGTGATGTTCATGACAAAAGTTGTTATAAATTTTGATACTGTGTATTTTTTATGTGATACAATAACAGTTCACGTTATAAGGCGACATATGACTTGCTTTTTTCTCACTTGAGTGTGAAAGTATTGGTGCATCATTGATAAGATATCATGCCTGAACCTTTGTTTATATGACGCTTGTTAGCACCAACCTGCTTTAAACTTGTTTTTCGTTACCATGGAGTTATCCTGTTGTTAAAGAATCATTCATTTTTTTGTCTATAATTATGAATTCTGTTCGTTAAGATTTTGTCAATTTTGTCTTGAAAGGTTTTTTATATTACATTGAAGGTTTTGGACGTCCTAATGATTAAGTATGCACCTTAGATATGTCATTTAATTTGATTTTAGATAGTGTTTGGTTTGTGATGGAGGGTTTTCACACCACAAAATTTTAGAAAAAAATAGATTGACCTTTTTTTCACACCTTTTAATTATTGATCTTCCTCACAATACAATGATCAGATATGTATTTGTTTCTGAATTGTTTGTCAATATGATCTGATAAATATTCGGAGAAACATGTCAAGTCGTTTTTATACCATACCATATATAAATGAGTGATTATGTTGTCTTTCAATAAAGTATTAAGGAATCAAAACAAAAAATGTGTTAGAACATAGAAAAACAAATCAAATTGGGTGATTATTATAAAGCATTTCTGATGTACCTATTATAACAAATTATTACCAAAACCACAACCATTTTCACGAAAAATCATCCTCTCTATGTTTTTCATTTTTTGTTGATATTTATGTTTGACGCAGAAATCGTGTTATTTATACAATGGTTTTAGAAATCTCTTTTCAAAAGATTTTTTCTAGTCACGTTTATTTATTTTTTTTGTGCTAACAGAATATCTGATGAATGCTTTTCTAGTTTAAATATAGTTTAGGAATGAAAAGCTGATTTTCCTTGAAGTGATATTAAATAGATAGTGTTTGTACATGCTTTAGGTGTCTTCACAGGTGCCACTTTATCTAAGAATAAGACATTCGCAGTACATGACTCTGCCTCATGTTTTAGAAAGCTGTTGTCGTAAACAATCATGAAAGTAATTATTAGCTTCATATAAAATAAAGTCTAACCTGTGCTTAGGTTTTAATAATATCAAGTTTGGTTGTCATGGCAACCAATAGAATAAACTTTAAAATCTCCTTGTCAAAAACCAAAATTCCTTGAGCTAAAATATATTTTGTGTAGCATTGTCTAGTAGATCTCTACCAAGCTTGTTCAATTCATGGTCCTGGGTTAAAAATTGACCCCCGCCCCAGGGGTCACTTGATTTTACATAGGCTTGTAAAGGAAAATATTGAAAAATCTTCTTCTTCTAAGGTGCAAGATTTAGACCCTTTATATTTGGTATGTATCATTGTGTAAAGAACCTCTATGTGTACCTTTGTTCAAATCATGGCCCTGGGGTCAAATTTGGGGCGACCCAAAGGGTCGCTTGATTTTAAATAGGTTTAAAGCAATGTTTTCATCAGCATGCAATGATTCTCATGTGAGTGATATAGGGGCCATATTGTTCCTCTTGTCTATGATAGTTGAGCACTAGAAAACTTACCCTAACCCTCTATTTTATATAGGAAAATTTGAAAAATTTTCTTCTCCCAAACAACAAGGCTTAGAGCTAAGATACTTTGTATGTAGCATTGTCTAGTGGACCTCTACCAAGTTTGTTCAAATTATTGCTGTAGGGTCAAAATTGGCCCCACCTCGGGGGTCACTTGATTTATATAGGCTTATATAGGAAAATTAAAAAAAATCTTCTTCTGCAAAACCACAAGGCTTAGAGCTAAGATATTTTGTATGTAGCATTGTCTTGTGGACCTCTACCAAGTTTGCTCAAATTATGGCCCTAGGGTTAAAATTGGCCCCGCCCAAGGGTTTACTCTATTTTATATAGGAAAATTTGAAAATTTTCTTCTCCGAAACCACAAGGTCTAGAGCTAAGATATTTGGTATGTAGCATTGTCTAGTGGATCTCTACTGAGTTTGTTCAAATTATGGCCCTGGGGTCAAAATAGCCCCGCCCCAGGGGTCACTTGATTTATATAGGCCTATATAGGAAAATTGAAAAAATCTTCTTGTCAAAAACCAAAAGGTCTAGAGCTTAGATATTTTGTATGTAGCATTGTCTTGTGGACTTCTACCAAGTTCGTGCAAATCATGGTCCCAGGGTCAATATTGGCCCTACCTGGGGTCAGTTGATTTCAACAACTACTTGACAGTTGAGGTAGATAACTTTTAAGCAGGACAAATTAACTTCCCTAGATTAAATTATCCCTTAGTGTTACGATACTCAGGTGAGCGATACAGGGCCCTCTTGTTTGATAATTTCCTGCGTTCGTTAGATACTTGACATTAAAGATATTCCATACACAGAACCTGTTATTACGTAATACGCCATAGATAAGAAATGAAAAGAAGTATCAAAATTCTGAGGCATGGTTCCCTAAATTAACATTTCCGCTACCAAATACCGAAAACTGCTTTGAAATTTGTCATCAAATAGGTTGGCAATGTTAATTTTAAAAATGTCACCTGCTGTGTTTTTTTAAGCTGAGCAATTAACAATTAGTGTCGGATCATTATCGTCTCATTATATTAACGAATTTGACGCACCCCATTTAATTTTGATTGCCAATCAAAATCGCTAATGTTTACGGTTCAATGTTTGAAACCACGCCCAGGTTTGATGTCTAGTAAGAGATTTTAGAACAATTTTTTGTCATTAATGAATTAATAGTGTCATACCGTACCAATACAATGCACATTACGCTAGAGATGTTTAACGCTGATAAGGAAAAGTCGATAAAGTGGTGCAGTATTTATCGCAATAAAACAACATTTTTGAGCATTCGGTTAGAATTTTTTGTTGCTTGGTATTAAAGTATGATATTTAATCTTTGTTAATAATGTAAACTATTATTTTACGTTATTTTAGCGATTTTAACCAATCTCGATACGTTAAGTGAACAGTTAAACAGGGAAAAAACAATAAGTAATGTGGAGTCCCTGGTAACGTCAATTTTACGCAGCTGAAGTTAGGTCCAAATTGTTCAAAATAGTGTGTTCACATCTGTTAGACTTGATTATGTAAAAAATAAAAATTCTAACTTCTTTCTACTTCTGAACAACATCAGTGCCTTCAGAGCTTTGATCTTTAATTTGATGTATATGATATATAAGTGAGTTATTTATATAATATTTACATGCTTAGGTAATGTCTTTGATAATACTGTGCTGTAATAGTGAGCGTTTTGTACTGAAGGGATTCACCTTTTAGAAGTGTGGTTTTCATAGTAACATTTATGTCATTCAGAATATTAATACCGGTATTGTATAAATGATCTAAAAATATATTTGAATATATAATCTAGATCAGATTGCAATGTTGAGACTGTAATTTGGATACCATTTTAGTTTTAAACATATTTTACTACTTATCAAACAATATAACATGAATTTATGCAATAAAACTAAAGTCAGAAATATGCATCATAATAAAGCGACATTAACTTGTTTTTGCCTTCACTCATGGCTTCATTTTGTGAAATTATTATTAGTTCTAATTGTTTATCCTCTGTTTGTGTATTAAGCTATATCTGACAAGAAATGCTACAACAATATAAAAAAAGTGTAAATTCATATTGTTTTCATGTAGGGCTGTGTTTTGTCAGCCCTGTTCCGAGATGAACTCAGGTTCACAATACTACATTGCAATTAATATACAGATCAGTTTGCAAATCATCCGCATGAAGTATTTTTGTACAATTTACTTGCTGCATCTTTAATTTATGTACATGTACAATAAAAAACATAACTACAAGACCATATTACAGTATTTCATATTTTGTATTCCAAACTTTGGACGTGAATTTTGTTCTTGAGTGTTCTTGAATTTAACATTGCTAGTAGTACTTTCAATTTTGCTGATGAACGAAATTGCAAAATACTTATGTCATTCAACTTTATGTTAAATATATCACTGTGGTACAAACTATATTTCTTTATCCATTAAATATTATTTAAACATCTTAATTATTAAAAAAATCAAGTAAAAACAAAACATAAAATGAATTTATGATTTACTTTGTTTTTGACAAAGTGTGGCTCGAAAACGAAATTTGCATCCTGCCATGGATCATGGACTATCGAGAGTAACGATATTTGTTACGGCCCTATTTTCATGACTATATAGTTTTTAACAAAAAATCCACTTTAGCAGAGAACATGAAATTGATATTCCTCTAGGATTTTTTTTACTAATATCTATTTCACCAAAAAGGTCATACTTAGCAAAAACAAAAGAAGTGTTTTGGTGAATGAAATGGTATTTTTTCTAATATCTTGAAATACCTACCTACCCACTGTTTAAATAAATTAAGTATTTAGTATTTATTGCTACTATAATTATTATAATCCATTTGTGTCTTTATTTCATTTTTGAAGTTTTCACCATTTATATTTTCATTATTTTTATTTCAATTATTTTCAATCATTTCAGAGCTGAAGTACTATATGACAGACCCCCTGATATATTCAAAGAAACCACTCTGAATGATCAACATGAATTGTTTGTTCGACTGGGTGAAAAATATCCCGTGTTTCAACCGAGGTAAATTTTTCAACATACAAAGGGAGGTAACTCAGTACTGTCTGCTTCACTATAATTTAAAGGTTATTTCCCTTGGGTGTTTTTTTAATACATTTTGAATATTGTCAATGTGAATGACAAAAGCTTTATTTATATTTGTTGAAGCATATTTATCATTTATTGTTGATACTATTGACTGATGAAGTCCTCTTGACTTTATATGACTATTTCTATGATTGGACCTCCATGGTTGATCGGTTCACTAGCCTCTCTGCTGTGAGTTCACCAGGAACCAAATTTAACATACATCCATACTGTGAATATCCATAACCATGGAAGATCAATAACAACAGAATACTAGTATATGAAATCATGGTATATCCATAACTATGGACAACCTCATGTACAAATTCCATCATGTGCATGACCATTCCTGGTACCAGAGGACGTGGAAGATCAAGAAGGTCTATGTCTGACTGTATCGAGGCTGACTTAAATACATGCAGCCTCGGTAGCATCAGCCCTCACTATAGAGAATCATGGAGATCGGGTATTAGACACTCTAGCCGCCTGCTGCTTACCCCAGCATCTGGGACACATATAACTATAAATTATCTGAAACCATGGATAAGCTTAAACCAAAGAACTAACTAGGTTTGACTGTATTTTGTACAATCATGTATTTATGTTTTTCCTGTTATATTAATATGTTATTATTGTTATTATTGTTATTATGTTATTATTGTTATAGAAGTGATCAGACAAGTCAGGATAAGACCGTGTTCACTGTATCAAATGGTAACGAGGAAGATGCAGTTTACTTACAGAGTCGCCCAGCACTACTGGTTAGTAGCACTAGTTGGACAGGTGAGCCAGGATTCAGTTTCTTTAATTCCATATCAGGATATAGTTACCTATTTCTATGGTATAATCATTGACTCTTGTAATGTGCAGTTCCGAAAGCTGTTTTTTATGAGATGAATTTACTTGTAAATTCTTCTCATATCTATAGGGATCATGCAAACCATGAATTTCAACACTGCACAGCTTTCTATATTTATTGCCTGGGTAACCTTACTGTTCAAAGCATTAGGTACAGTTTTAGGTCTCTTGACCCTGGATTTATGAGTAAGACTCATAGGAGCAGCACTTGTTTTCAGCTAAGAAATTGCATGTATGGTCTTGTTTCCTTTACAACTGATCATTTATGTGGAGAAGCAGGCTGTCAAATTCAACCCTTATTCAACACCTTCATACTTTAGTATAATAATTATGTCAATTGAAAATGTTGCTTTGTAACTATTGACTATTTTAATATCTTTCAGAGGATGAAGATTTTGGTGTACTTCTTGATGCATTGGAAGGTAAGCTTTCTTTTTCCCAATTCTTCTAATTGTAATATGAAAGATATTGCATAAAGTTTGTGTTTGTGAAAGCAAAATATGCTAGTGACTGTGGAATGTGGGGGAGAATATAAGTTTGGTGTTCAATGTGGTTTCCTGGTGATATACTATATACTAATTATATCTATGTTATAAGACATGATATTGTCAATCAAATTGTGACAGTGAGATGAAAGTCTTTGTTTGTTTTGCTTATATCGAGTTTTACGCCCCTTTTCAACAGTCAGTCATATGAGGCGGACAGATCACCTAACCTTTGTTCCTGGGAAGAACCAGTACTAGACTCTCATCCTCCGTAAGCAACTGCCTACTTTCTCACATAAAGAGACAAGAGACATGGTTGGTAGCGGGGCTCTAACTCACTACCTCTATCAGTGAGAGGTTATAGTAATTTGAAGTCGGCTACCTTAATCACTCAACCACAGAGGCGTGTGAGATGAAAGAAAAATACCTGTATTTGTATGACCATTTTCTGGTTTGTTGTAACAAACATAGGCTACATGCATGACTTGTTCATCTTTGAATAAAATTTGATAATAACATACTCATTTCAGATTATGAGAAACTAGTTACTTCAAAATCCAAACAACTACCTGACATCATTTGTGTTATTACAGGTAAGTTGAATTAAACACATTTTAAATGAAGTCAGTAAACTAGGTGGAGATTTAATTTGAACTCTGACAAACATGAATTAGCTATTTTGGTCCTGATAATAAAATTTTATTCAGCACAGAAGAATCTCTTATTTCATATGCTTGATTGAAACTCTGATATATTCTGTATATAAGATTAATTATTTGTTATCTAAATTATTCTGAATCATCAAATCATAATTCAGGTTTACTCTTGTAAAATCATATACAGTTGAACACGGTTCTAATGAATTCCGCGGAACCTGATTACAGTGTAACTTCTGAAATCCGGACACCCATG
Source organism: Lutraria lutraria (assembly GCA_964023205.1). NCBI lineage: Eukaryota > Metazoa > Mollusca > Bivalvia > Venerida > Mactridae > Lutraria > Lutraria lutraria. Next base: position 22,882,164 of record OZ026836.1, read on the forward strand.
GGACCGGCCAAAATGTCTGGATTTTGGAAGGTGACGGAATTCAGAAGTCCAAAATGATCTGAACGAGTACAGATGTTAAACACCTGTCTGATGTTCTTTATGGTGAAAATAGGGACATCATTATTTATGCATAATACAATATGGTGTTATAATCACTGAGACATGATGCAAACATAAAAGATAAACATTTATCAGATTATATTAATAAAATCAAATATTTTCTCAAAAGGTAGATAACAACAATACAATCTTACTTACATGAACGAACCAGTCTAAATTGTTAATGAGTGTAAATATTTGGGAATGTATTTTAGTAGAAGTGGTTCATTTTACAAATGTAAATTGACATATTGTGATTCTAACTCGTATCAAAATAAACTAACACCAATGATCAGTAAACAATTGAAAGAGGGGAAAATTACATTTTGCCACAAGGTTTGTAATAGCAGGACTAATTGAGGTTGACACTTTCTGCACCGTCCGGATTTTGGAAGTAAAATTGCACTTACATAAACCAAAATTTATGAAAATGTCGTCCGGAATTCAGAAGTACTGGAATTCAGAGTGATGTGATGGGGGAGACTTCACTGTCTTCACTATAACCATGTTTTACTGTATCCAGTTCTTCTACTTATCTGAGTTCACTATAACCATGTTTTACTGTACATATTTCCCCCCCCCCTTTTTAACGTTGATATCTCCATAGTTTCTTTGTCAATTATTCCACGCTTGTATAATTTCAGGAAAAGGGCCATTAAAAGCCTTTTATAGTGAGAAAATAAAGTCATTGGCCTGGAAGCATGTCTCATTTTGTTTACCTTGGCTTACACCTGAAGATTATCCACTTTTACTAGGTATGATATGTTCTGTAAATCTGCCCTGATTGTTCAGTTAGTGAAGTGTTAGGTATACGGACTTACTTTGAGCATGGCACATGTTTTTTGTTATGATACGTTTAAGACAGTGTGTCAAAGGCCATTGTCTTCCACTGATGATCTTTATGCAGAGAAAGCTGTAATTGACATGCGGAGAACAAGGTTTGCACTGATACACAAACCAGGAAAAATGATAGCTTAGCTGTCAGGAGGTTCATAACTGAAATGCTATTCAAAACTGGTGTCAAACCCCCAAAAAGTTTGTTCTTTGTGTATTAAATTGAGGATTTGAGAAAAAATTACCATGCTTTCAAGTTTACTTACTGATAGAAATGGTTGTGTGTCAGCTTTGTTAATTGAACTCTGTCACTATCACTTCCTAACAGTAAAACATGTACACGACTAAGACTGAGTATTCATGAAACGATTCTTATACTAGTAGCCTGTTTTACATTCTTTTCAGGAAGTGCTGACCTTGGTGTTTGCCTGCATACTTCATCTAGTGGCCTTGACCTACCAATGAAGGTCGTTGACATGTTCGGCTGTGGTCTACCTGTTTGTGCCATTCATTTTAATTGGTAGGAGATTTTTTTAAGCGAACCATTTTATTCATATTTTGATATTGTTAAAAAATTTCATATTGAAATTGTAGCTATGGTAGTAATATGCAAAAGAAAGTCTGCTTTGCTTTAAATATTTCACAAGTGATTCTCAGAAGTTAATCAGGAAACTGTTCTCTCATATAATAGGGTATTATATAATCAATGTTTACTTATTAAATGTGTATATGAAATGTTATCGTTTAGAAACCCAATTAGTTAATCTTGTTGTATGATAAGTTTATCTATATTTATAATATACTCGTTTACTTGAATGAATTTAACTCAGATTCTGATTTTAAACATACCGCTGCCCGCTTATCAAATTTGGTAGGGTATTAGATCTACAGTCACTGGCTTGTGAGTTTCGACCCTGGGCACTGCACACGTTTTCAATCATAGGGGGCTAGAACATTGCAGTGATAGTGTAGAATGGCAAAATGGACTAAAAACACGTTTATCATATGTATACAAGGCTTACAACTTCCAAAATTATGGTATCTGCACTATCACTGCCCCCTATGTTTTCAATGTGTGATAGTTTAGTTAAAGACATTATGTGATTAAGCTGTTGGTTCTCCATTAATGATCTTGTATGTGTAGAAGTTGGCACCAACTTGCAAAGATCAAGATAAGTACTGGTACTGAATCCAGGAAAATAGATTAGGGTTAATGCTCACCAGTTCATAACTGAAAATAGGTGCACCCGTCCCCGAAACTGTTATTACTGTTTTAATTTTAACATGTATTTTTTTAAGTCTGAATGAGTTAGTGAAACATGAAGAAAATGGTCTTGTATTCAAAAATAGTGAACAATTATCTCAAAGTATTTCGGTAAGTTACTATATGTTTTTTACAAGATACTGTGGTATTATTAAGTGTCATTGGTATGAATTTTCATGCAAACTTTAAAAGCCTTTAATTGGCACAAAATAAATGATCTTAAAAACAATAAGAATGCAAGAATAATAACACGGTCATGAAATCACAGATCAATCTTTGCACAAGATACTAAACAAATGAATAATGATGATACCACAGTAAACATTGTATTATTTTGTTAAGTTCAAGTTGTGATTTTGTTTCCTTTGGTTTCCTTTTTTCAAACTTTTTATAATTATTAAAAAAGAAAATATTCTGGCCCAATCAGATCTGCTGAAAAGTTATGCTTTTGCTCGAGCAGTAATAGGGTATTTTCATGAGTGGTACACTGGTTGCCTGCTGCACATGTTTGAAGATATGATATCAGAAGTGATTCATTCTTTACTGCTGATTATATATGAAGAAGTTGGCAGTTACATGGGTGTAAACAAGGTTTTTCTGCTTCAATCAAGCACTTAGGGCTGGCTCTATGATTGTAACTTTGAAATAATGTAAATTAATTCTTAATTAAATTATTACGAAAAAACAACAACAATGTCTTTTATGAGTATCAAAGATAAATGTTTGACAGGCTTCAGATTTGCCTGAATTTGTTGTGTTAAACTCTGAAGAGTTCTTGCGAAATACTGGACTTTTAATTCTCACTAACTATAGCTTACTAATGAAATATTCTTGATCAACGATGTGAAATTTAGCATTAAATATTTAAACCTCATTTAGTGGCCACCTCAATATCATGACAACCTAAATACAGAGACCATTTATTTATTAATACCTCTGTGTTAAGACCACCTTTATGTTAAGACTGAGTTTGTCTGGTCTCCATTGTGGTCTTAATTTCGAGGATACAGTGCTTATTGTTTTCTCTGTAAATGGTCAAATCTGACTTGCAGCAAACTGTGAATGAAGGCCTACATGTGATCAAGGATCAGTCTTAAGATAGGACATTATTTCAAATTCTAAATATACTCTAAAACAAGACCAATTTTCACAAAGATCATGTTTTTTATCTTCCTTTGGTGACATTTTGTCTGGTTCGTTGTTTGTGATTCATCATTTATACTTAGTTATCTCCCTTTGATTTTCTGTATTTTAGAAGTTTTGAAATAAATGACAGTTGTGTCTAAATGAGTCTTGATACTAACAGGTTCATATCTGAGTTAAGTGTTTTCAGATGCTAACATTTTCATTTTTCAGACATTACTTGAAGGATTTCCTAATCAGAGTAAAACGCTCGAAAAACTCAGGAAAAATTTGACTGGTTTTCAAGCGACTAGATGGCACGATTGTTGGACCAAAATTGTACTACCCATGTTTGAAGACCAGTCTGTCTCAGAGGAAGTGAAGAAATCTCAATGAATTGAAAATTGACATTATTTCTGATTGTTGTCTTTGATTTATAAATTGGTTCCCTGCAGATTAGCCAGAATTTCTGGTTCCAGTTTCTCTACTATATATTTTACCACTGTAAACAGGATTCCCTCTCGTCAACATTTTTCAATCAAAATGTTTGATACTGTAAAATAACCTTCCCAAATGATTGATATCAAAGTCGGCAGGTGCATAGATCCTAGCCCCGCCTTTAACGTATGTGTCTATCACATCTATGTTGTTATAATGACGTACGTGTCTATCACATCTCTGTTGTTATAATGACGTACGTGTCTATCACATCTATGTTGTTATAATGACGTACGTGTCCATCACATCTATGTTGTTATAATGACGTAAGTGTCTATCACATCTATGTTGTTATAATGACGTATGTGTCTATCACATCTATGTTGTTATTATGACGCCACTTCATTTAGATTTAACTTTAGTTTCAGAATACTTTTATGTCATTGGCCAATTTTCTGTGTCTTGTCACCAAACTTAGACCCATTGACTAAAACTTATTACTTTGTCATCTGCTTTTTCAAAACTGCATAATTTTGCATTAATACCAAGAGAAATATACATGTGTCATGTTTACGGTTATTCAGCTGACCCTATAATGTTTCTGATAAAGTCCAATGTACGAAAATGTTTGGGTGAATTGCCTGTTGTGTTGTCATAAAGATCTTCCCCTGTTATTTTGGTCTGAAAACCAGAAACATTATCTTTTTACTAGCCTTAGTCAAATGCTGATTAAGGTCAAAAGGGGGTTTCTATATAGCAACATTTAGGTGATTGTTTGATAGGAAACATCTCAGACCATTGCCAATCTTTACTGAGTACTTATTGATTTGGTATGGTCAAAGTCAAACATTTATTCTTTAGACTTAAGTTTTCAAAATGTCGGTGTAATATTGTTACTTGTTATATCAGGATAGCGAAACTTAATATTTTTTGTATAAATCTATAAACCATGTACATGAATGTATACTTATTGTGTTGGTAATAAAATAAATCAAGATAAAGATTAAAAAGACTTGACATGTGTTTTTTTAGCTCACATGTCACAAAGTGACAAAGTGAGCTATTAGGATCACTCTCCGTCCGGCGTCCGGTGTCGTGCGTCGTCAAACTTCTTGTTGTGACCACACAAAGGGCCACATTTTTGGCTCAATTTTAGCAAAACTGGGTCAGAACGTTAATATCAACAAAATCTCGGACGAGTTCAATATTGGGCCATTTGGGGTCAAAAACTAGGTCACCAGGGCCAAATAAGGGAAAACCTTGTGAACACTTTAGAAATCACTGTTTTGAATTTATCTTCATGAAACTTTGTCAGAATGTTTATTTTAATAATATGTAGGTCAAGTTTGAAAATGGGTAATTTCTGTAGTAAAATTAGGTCACTAGGGCAAATTGCTGGAAAACCTTGTGAACACTTTAGAAATCACTGTTTTGAATTTATCTTCATGAAACTTTGTCAGAATGTTTATTTTAATAATATGTAGGTCAAGTTTGAAAATGGGTAATTTCTGTAGTAAAATTAGGTCACTAGGGCAAATTGCTGGAAAACCTTGTGAACACTCTAGAAGTCACTGTTTTGATTGGATGATCATGAAACCTTGTCAGAATGTTTGTCTTCATTATATCTTGGACGAGTTCGAACATGGGTCATCTTGGGTCAAAAACTAGGTCGCTAGGTCAAATCTTATGAAAAACAATGTTAACACTGTAGATTTCACAGTTATTATTGGATCTTCACCAAACTTTGTCAAATCGTTTGTTTCAATGATATAACGGTCAAGTATAAATATGGGTCATCTGGGGTCAATAACTAGGTCACCAGGTCAAATCTTAGGAACACTTTGTTGACACTGTAGATGTCACAGTTTTAATTGGATCTTCACCAAACCTTGTCAAAATGTTTGCCTCAATGATATGTGGGTCAAGGATGAACATGGGTCAGCCGGGTTCAAAAACTGGGTCACAAGGTCAAATCTTAGGTAAAAATCTTGTAAAAGCTCTAAATGTCATGGTTTTGATTGGATCTTTGCCAAACCTTGTCCGATTGTTTGTCTTAATGATATTAAGGACAAGTTCAAATATGGGTCACCTAGGGTCAAAAACCAGGTCACAAGGTCAAATCTTAGGAAAACCTTATTAACACTGTAGATGTCAAATTTTGATCGTATCTTCACCAAACCTAGTCAGACTGTTTGTCTTAATGATATGTAAGACAAATTCGAACATAGGTCGTCTGGGGTCAAAAACTAGGTCACCGGTTCAAAACAATGTTTTAATGAGTGAACAGTGATTGTCATGTGAGCGATATAGGGCCATCTTGGCCCTCTTGTTTTACAAATAGACAGATAGGGAAGGGCTTGAAAGAAAGAAAATATTGACAATTGTGAAAAAGGGAGGCTATGAATATCCCTAAGGAATTGTGAATATCACCTTCACGACCAAAAATAGTTTTATCAATCAAAACATTCTTTCCAATTTAATAATAAATTCTCTTTTGAGTTCGATTTTACATCACTTATACATGGTATTTCAATGATACCCATCATTCAAATGCATTATCATATAATATTAATAATAGATATGTTGTGAGATAAATCTATCAACTGGAAAATGTCCGGGTGCATAAATGATATCAGACAAGACTTAGTGCTAGCACCTGTAGATGGCGCTATTCTTTATTTCAGGTTTGTATCTTAGCAATGCAGGTAGCTGTATTACTGTGGTAGAAGTTTATGTATAATTTACCACATTCAGTTCAACAATACTTCTTCTTTGTACAAAATTGTGTAGTATGTAAATAAACAAGATAAACACATTCTTTAATAAAAATATTGTTTACAAGAATTATATTACTCAGAGAATTATTGCGTCAGTTAAACGCTGTGTGACATTATCCTATGGTTAGTGTTATTTGAATACAAATTACAACGGGATGTATTCAGTGGTGTTAATTTATGCTCCATCACATACCATGTCATGATTAACCTTAATATTTCAAACTTGCTCAACTGTTAGGGTTTGTTGTTCATAGGTTGATACTGATAGGTAATACAGGAAATTGGTAAGTACTGGTAGGTAATACATGAACATTGGTAAGTACTGATTGGTAATACAGAAACATTGGTAAGTACTGATAGGTAATACATGAACATTGGTAAGTACTGATAGGTAATACATAAACATTAGTTAGTACTGATAGGTAATACAGGAAATTGGTACATGTAAGTACTGATAGGTAATACATAAACATTAGTTAGTACTGATAGGTAATACAGGAAATTGGTACATGTAAGTACTGATAGGTAATACATAAACATTAGTTAGTACTGATAGGTAATACAGGAACATTGGCAAGTACTGTTTGGTAATACAGGAACATTGGTAAGTACTGATAGGTAATACATAAACATTAGTTAGTACTGATAGGTAATACAGGAAATTGGTAAGTACTGATAGGTAATACATAAACATTAGTTAGTACTGATAGGTAATACAGGAACATTGGCAAGTACTGTTTGGTAATACAGGTAATTGGTAAGTTCTGATAGGTAATACAGGAACATTGGTAAGTACTGATTGGTAATACATGACCATTGGTAAGTGCTGATAGGTAATATTTGAACATTGGTAAATACTGATAGGTAATATTTGAACATTGGTAAGTGCTGATAGGTAATATTTGAACATTGGTAAGTACTGATAGGTAATACATAAACATTAGTTAGTACTGACAGGTAATGCAGGAACATTGGTAATTACTGATAGATAATACAGGAACATTGGTAAATACTGATAGGTAATATTTGAACATTGGTAAGTACTGACAGGTAATGCAGGAACATTGGTAAGTACTGATTAGTAATACAGGAACATTGGTAAGTACTGATAGATAATACAGGAACATTGGTAAATACTGATAGGTATTACAGGAACATTAGTAATTACTGATTGGTAATACATGAACATTGGTAAGTACTGATAGGTAATACAGGAATATTGGTAAGTAATGATAGGTAATACAGGAACATTTGTAAGTACTGATAGGTAATACAGGAACATTGGCAAGTTCTAATAGGTAATACATGAATATTGGTAAGTACTGATAGGTAATGCATGAACATTGGTAAGTAATGATAGGTAATACATGAATATTGGTAAGTACTGATAGGTAATACATAAACATTAGTTAGTACTGATAGGTAATACAGGAACATTGGCAAGTACTGTTTGGTAATACAGGTAATTGGTAAGTTCTGATAGGTAATACAGGAACATTGGTAAGTACTGATTGGTAATACATGACCATTGGTAAGTGCTGATAGGTAATATTTGAACATTGGTAAATACTGATAGGTAATATTTGAACATTGGTAAGTGCTGATAGGTAATATTTGAACATTGGTAAGTACTGATAGGTAATACATAAACATTAGTTAGTACTGACAGGTAATGCAGGAACATTGGTAATTACTGATAGATAATACAGGAACATTGGTAAATACTGATAGGTAATATTTGAACATTGGTAAGTACTGACAGGTAATGCAGGAACATTGGTAAGTACTGATTAGTAATACAGGAACATTGGTAAGTACTGATAGATAATACAGGAACATTGGTAAATACTGATAGGTATTACAGGAACATTAGTAATTACTGATTGGTAATACATGAACATTGGTAAGTACTGATAGGTAATACAGGAATATTGGTAAGTAATGATAGGTAATACAGGAACATTTGTAAGTACTGATAGGTAATACAGGAACATTGGCAAGTTCTAATAGGTAATACATGAATATTGGTAAGTACTGATAGGTAATGCATGAACATTGGTAAGTAATGATAGGTAATACATGAATATTGGTAAGTACTGATAGGTAATGCATGAACATTGGTAAGTAATGATAGGTAATACATGAACATTGGTTAGTACTGATAAGTAATACATAAACATTAGTTAGTACTGATAGGTAATACATGAACATTGGTAAGTACTGATTGGTAATACAGGAACATTGGTAAGTACTGATAGGTAATATTTGAACATTGGGGTAAAACAATTCACTATAAATATACAAATCATGTCTTTCCTTAAATATTTGCTAAACATAAAATTGCAACCAATAATCTTTGTCATAACAAACGTGTTTACCACATGGACAAAAAATATTCATGACATCTAACCAGCCCATAATAATATAATCATTTCACACTATGAATCACTTAAACAGTGGATGAAGTAATGAAGCTGTACATGTTAGTTGCCATGCACTAGTAGTTTCTGTAATTTACATGTAAGCATACCAATTATACAAACAAATACCAAACTATGTACACTTTAGTCATAAAATATGGACTTGTTTTTGTCTCTGAAAGTTGTCCCTTATTAGCCCTTCACTGCCACAAGTTCAAATCCTACCTAGGACTAGAACCATGTCGCATGATAAGACTCTTACCAGATAGCCTGTGGGAGGTCGATGGTAACCTACTCAGATATATGCTTGGAGTATACATCAAATGTTAATGCTGGAAAGGTTGCCATATTACCATGAATGTCCAATTGCAATGTATTAAAGTCTTATTTAGAATTATGTGATTTACTTTAAACATAATTAATTACTGTTAATTTAACAGATTTAAATCCCAATTGGTATACTTCTTGTCATCCAATATTTGTGGAGGAATATTCTAGGCTTAAACCTAGGTCAAAGAACCACTGTCCTGCAAGCATGCAGGATAGCTTACTCATAATGTCAGTTTTTCTGGGATTCCAATTTACAGTGGTGAGATAGCCATGAGTTTGTTTCATCAGGTTTAACGCCATTTTCAACATTATTTCAGTCATATCGTGGTGGGCAGTTATCCTAACCAGCTTTCCTGGACTTCATTTAGGCCTTAACCAGTATTAATCATATTCTATTCGTAAGCTTCTGCCAAGCTACCCCACATAATTCTGGTGGAGGATAATTTAACATAGGATGTAATATCTTCAGTCAAATTTGTCACCGACAGTGTGAGCCTCGCCCAGGGTTCAAACTCACAACCTCTTGGTCAATAGACAAATGCTCTAAACACTGAGCTAGCCGGGCGGGCTATAGCCATGAGTACTTGTCTGAGACCAAATCATGACCTTTGAGGCCCATGCAACCACTTTCCAATTTAGGCACCCTCCTCCAAAAAATTGTTAAAACAATTTTTTAAAAATCTTTTAAAATGTTTGTTTTATATAGTACCGTTTCATGTATATATCATCAAAGTTTACATCACTGCCAACTTAAAATCATTGCACATGTTTATAAATATGTGTGCTTGGACTCATTCATCCATGTTGAAAAATAAAATAAAGTAAAATATTAGTTTGACCCATAAAGTTGTTCATTTATACTTGTCAGTATGAGCATGCATTAGAGACATTGACATTATTTAAATGATAGATTTATGAACTTTGTTGTACATAGCGTGAAATCTAATTAAAGGTAATTGCCTTGAATGTATTTTTGTATTAATGGATTGTTGTGCATGACTGAATGTATCTCAATATTACATTACTAGTAAGTGCTTCATTCAGGTTTTAGTGTTTTATTGTTAACGCTTGTTAACTTACTGTAGATCTCTTTAAAAGGATTTATTTGTTTAAACAAGTAAGTAATAAATCTTCACAATTACTCTCAGATATACATGTATATACTATGGTTTTATGTAAGTAAATGTTCTTGAATAAAAAATATATTACATCAATTTTATATTTTATCGTTCATAAAGAAATTTTGATGATTGTGATATTTGCTTATAAAAAATTAAAAATACAATATGAAACTTCTTTCAGCGACCTACTCAATATTACAATTCACTTATTATAAGAACCATTTATTTGCAGACTGTTTTTTGTAATATTTTGTAATATTTCAATTTAACTCATTGATGTGAACTATACTCATTATTGATAATGTAAGTAGGTAAGTAATTGTTTATTGCATTCTCATGTGTAAATGGAAAGTACATTTATAAATATAATGGTATAGTGCAATTTTATTAAACTGTCAAAGCTACAAATGTCCTTGTCTGTGCATGAATTTATTTTTCACTTCGGTGAAATTTGATATATTTCACTGTTAGCAATGCGCTACATAACATACAAACATGTGGAACATTCCCCACCGTAAAGTAAATGGAGACTATCGAATGGGGTACCAAGCCAAAAGTAGATAACTGGGCTTCTGTGTAATCAGTATGATAATATCACACTGTATCAAGATTTTAACATTCGGTCCAGTAGGCTGTAAATCATTCTTCATTTGAACAAGCATAGTATATCAACATAACAATAAAGTATATGACTTAATAACATTCAATATATTCTCATATGAATTTTTTTAGTGTCCAAACGATATTCTTTACAGCAATATTTCAATGTAAATATTATAAACAGGACTACCGTGGTGGAGTGGTTATGGTTTCTTGTAATCATTAGCTGTTTGTTTGATTTTAATCGGGACAAAATTTCACACTTGAGGTTTTGAAGTTTTCTGGCTAGCTGACGCTGAAGGTCAGTGTAGGTTCTACTGAGGTATACACCTGGGGTAAACTTCCTCACCAAATGATCTAGGCTGTAAAACTGTGCTGCAATTAAAACCCATTTAAAAAAAAGATAAATTTAGTGAAATTTGTACCCAACGTTTTACTGTATATTGTCACTGCTTCAATTAGATAAATGGTGAAAATATTTCAATAGATATCTAATCTATCATTTAGCTTTCAAATACTTCTTGCTTGAAATATTTTGTTTTTTTGCTCAGTGTATTTGTTAAATACATCGTATATGTACAATTAATGTCAACCAGAAGGTCAAAGCTGATGCATAAATTTGCATACAGTTCATTTTGCTGTTTAGGTTTATAAACCGGTAGAAGGAATATGTACATTTAACCATGATGTTTTAAATATTAAATAAAAGAATTACTGTCTCAATTGTGATATAATATATTGTTCTGTAATATTATGTGTTTTAAGATATGAAACTGCAAATAAAAGAGGATATTATATACTAGATATCATGGATTGCTATAGGTTGAAATTTTGTTTGGCCTTATTTTTACAGGTTCACTGAACCGAAAACTGAATTTTGTACTTTTCGTTGGTTTATGATGAACTGTTTCTAAATTTAGTGTGATCTGATGGTCATGCATTAATCTCGGTGAGAAACCATTATGCTTGAATTGAGTCTGTATCCATCAAACCACATACTACGACCATTTTTAGTATGGTTTACAACTTTACATCAAGTGGGTTATGCCAACTCATTTTGAACAATTTTGAAGCTTACTTCTTACGCCAGGACTTCATTCATTGTAAGTAGTGTCTGTTTTTATGGTTGTACTTGTATATGCAAGTGTGTTTAATGGCTAGGATAATTTATTTTCATCCTTAAATTTTTAGCTCACCAGAGCACGAATGTGCTCAGGGTGAGCTTTTGTGATCGCCCTGCGTCCATCTTGCGTCGTGCGGTGTGCGTCATTACGTGGCGTCCATGTTTACTTAAAACAACATCTCCTCCTACACCGCTATGCCGATTGCAACCAAACTTTGTTGGAATGATCCTTGGGTGGTCCCCTTTCAAAGTTGTTCAAAAAATTAAATTTCATTAAAAACTCTGGTTGCTATGGCAACAAATAGAAAAAACTTTAAAAATCTTCTCGTCGGAAACCACAGGGCCTAGAGCTGAGATATTTGGTATGTAGCATTATCTAATGAAACTCTACAAATATTGTTCAAATTATTCCCCTGGGGTAAAAATTGGCTCCGCCCCAGGGGTAACTTGATTTTACATAGACTTATATAGGAAATTTAAAAAATCTTCTTGTCAAAAACTACAATGCCTAGAGCTTTGATATTTGGTGTGTAGCATAGTCTAGTGAACCTCTACCAAGTTTGTTCAAATTATTGCCCTAGGGTCAAAATTGGCCCCGCCCCGAAACCGCAAGGCCTAGAGCTGAGATATTTTGTATGTGGCATTGTCTAGTGGACCTCTACCAAGTTTGTTCAAATTATGGCCCCGGGTCAAAATTGGCCCTGCCCTGGGGTTTATTCTATTTTATATAGGAAAATTAAAAAAAAAATTCTTCTCCGAAAACCACAAGGCCTAGAGCTAAGATATTTGGTATGTAGCATTGTCTAGTGGACCTCTACCAAGTTTGTACAAATTATGGCCCCGGGGTCAAAATTGGCCCTGCCCTGGGGTTTATTCTATTTTATATAGGAAAATGTAAAAAAAAATTCTTCTCCGAAAACCACAAGGCCTAGAGCTAAGATATTTGGTATGTAGCATTGTCTAGTGGACCTCTACCAAGTTTGTTCAAATTATTGCCCTAGGGTCAAAATTGGCCCCGCCCTGGGGGTCACTTGATTTATATAGACTTATATAGGAAAATTTAAAAAATCTTCTACTCCGAAACCGCAAGGCCTCGAGCTGAGATATTTTGTATGTGGCATTGTCTAGTGGACCTCTACCAAATTTGTTCAAATTATGGCCCCGGGGTCAAAATTGGCCCTGCCCTGGGGTTTATTCTATTTTATATAGGAAAATTTAAAAAATCTTCTTCTCCGAAACCACAAGGCCTAGAGCTAAGATATTTGGTATGTAGCATTATCTAGTGGACCTCTACCAAGTTTGTTCAAATTATTACCCTAGGGTCAAAATTGGCCCTGCCCTGGGGTTTATTCTATTTTATATAGGAAAATTTAAAAAATCTTCTTCTCCAAAACTGCAAGGCCTAGAGCTTAGATATTTTGTATGTGGCATTGTCTAGTGGACCTCTACCAAGTTTGTTCAAATTATGGCCCCGGGGTCAAAATTGGCCCTGCCCTGGGGTTTATTCTATTTTATATAGGAAAATTTAAAAAAATCTTCTTCTCTGAAACCGCAAGGCCTAGAGCTTAGATATTTTGTATGTGGAATTGTCTAGTGGACCTCTACCAAGTTTGTTCAAATTATGGCCCCAGGGTCAAAATTGGCCCTGCCCTGGGGTTTATTCTATTTTATATAGGAAAATTTAAAAAATCTTCTCCGAAACCACAAGGCCTAGAGCTAAGATATTTGGTATGTAGCATTATCTAGTGGACCTCTACCAAGTTTATTCAAATTATTGCCCTAGGGTCAAAATTGGCCCTGCTCTGGGGTTTATTCTATTTTATATAGGAAAATTTAAAAAATCTTCTTCTCTGAAACTGCAAGGCCTAGAGCTAAGATATTTTGTATGTGGCATTGTCTAGTGGACCTCTACCAAGTTTGTTCAAATTATGGCCCCGGGGTCAAAATTGGCCCTGCCCTGGGGTTTATTCTATTTTATATAGGAAAATTTAAAAAATCTTCTCTGAAACCGCAAGGCCTAGAGCTAAGATAATTTGTATGTGGCATTGTCTAGTGGACCTCTACCAAGTTTGTTCAAATTATGGCCCCCGGGGTCAAAATTGGCCCTGCCCTGGGGTTTATTCTATTTTATATAGGAAAATTTAAAAAAAATCTTCTTCTCTGAAACCACAAGGCCTAGAGCTAAGATATTTGGTATCTAGCTTTGTCTAATGGACCTCTTTTAAATCTGTTCATATAATGGCCATGGGATAAAAAACGGCCTTTTCTCCTGGTGAGCATTTATAGCGCCATCATGGCCCTCTTGTTTGTTTAAATATGATTAATATAATTGCTTTCTAAAGTTCACCGATATATAACATCCAGGGTAAACTTTTTCAAGGTTATTGAATCACTGTATTTATTGTATTTATAAATCTGTTGTTCAAAGGTGCATTCGACCGTGAGCTATGGTAATTTCGGAGTCACCCTAGAGAGACGGGGAACCAGGCATTTATATCCCTATTTATTTCATTGAATCACTGTAGCATGCATGGTACTCTGTTCAAGGTAGGCTCAGCTGAAGTGATCTGATCTGGACTTTGAATAATCATACTTCAACATATTCATAACTTATTTAACCACAACCATACTATTGAAATAAATAAGGGCTAGTTCAGGGAAAAAATAAACACTTCACAGTTCTGATACTTCACCGTATCATTGTTTACTATATATCCATGTTTTACTGTATCTGATTCTTCACTATATCAATGTTTAACCATGTTTCACTGTAGTTGATATTTGAAATTTCCTGATATTTAAGCCGTATTTTCACAGAAACATGTTATAATAATAAAAAAATATCATCTTTTCTTTAGAATATCATTATACAAAAATTTTGAATGTATGTGTTGATATATGTGTGTAAAATCTTTTACTTTACTGTTTCTGATTAAAAATGTTTTCAACATGAAACCAAAGTGTTAACATTTACTGTATATGTGAGTAACAAATATTGAGTTACAATAATTATGATATCAATTAATTGCCCTTTAAAGGGGCATGCCCATGGAGGAACTGCTGTGTCTTGGGTTTCATACACCAAAAATGCGTTTATTACGTGTAAATGAAACATTGAAACGATAACAATTTGATTGCTATTCGAGTCACTTCAGTTCCAGGGCATGCCCCTTTAAGATAGCTTTAAAAGTAGTATTCTGAATGTCTGTACCTACTTCATAGAATTACATGTATCTTAGCTATAATAGTACTTGTTTAAGTTAAACTTCTGCGGCTGATATGGTATACATTACACTCATTTAAATTTCATTGTTTGCTATAAAACTGCAAATGATCCATAAAGTATCTTTAAAGTTATATATCAATTGCTGTTTTAGCTAAATTTTCATCCTCTTTACAACAGTTGGACCTTTGAACCCTAAACAAATATATTTCAGTAAGCTATGTCCTGATTAGAATTGCAAATCTGGCCTTGTATCATTATACATTCCCATATACATGTACAATGATGCAAATCCTAGTTATTTTAGATAACCCTTTATAATTATATTGATAAAAAATTTAAAGCAAGCAGTTTAAGCCGTTAGTTTATTGTTTTGCAGTCATCTCATTCAAAAATCGACTAACACTGAGCCAATTGAACTACAGTCACACCTGTATTAGCAGCCACCCTGTGAATAAAAGCCTTTCTTTTGAAAAAAGTAATTGATCATTTTAGAACAAAAAGACCTCCAGTAAAGGCAGCTACATGTCACAATAGACCACACTTTATCTTTTCTGAGGGTTGGCCCTGTTTACAGGTATCACCCACATATTTTCGGACACCTGGTTTTCAATATTTTCTCTATGTTTTTAGTTTAATATTGCTATTACAGTGTAGCAATACCACGTGATTCTGACATCACTAAATGCATCAAATCCAAGACGAAATTGTAAACATTTGCTCCGCTTAGAAAACGAAAATAGCCGTAAGTATTTTATTTCTTCACCGAATTTTAAGGCACATACGCCAGTCTAAGGGGGAAAATATAAGCTTTCCACGAACTATAGGATCTCCAGCAGTAGCTAAGCCGTTTTTTCTAGCACCCTGTGAAACCTTGGAATTCGTTTGTATGTGAGCGGACTACAGTTCCAAGCCATCGTTTTTTCCTTGCATTATCTACTCTATGCATGATGGAAGAGTCAAGTGTACATCAACCGGGAACACCGGAGTCTGTTCTGTACCAAAGAATATATATTGTAACAATGTATGGCGTTAATCTGACATTATTCCTTCAGTTTGATAAATATGGCAACAGTTCCAAGACAAAATTTCAGGCTACAGTTTAAAGCTGGTTTTAGATTAGGCTACAATGCCAAGCAACATGTCGCCCGTTGTACTTGTATGAAAATGCTATTTTATCGTGCATTTAACTCTTTACTTGCGTTTACCATCAAAACATCTATTATACAAGGCCGGGCCCCTATATTCAATCAGTTCCTGGTGCGCCGGCCATTATAAGTGATAAGATGAACGTACAATCATTATTTTATTCTTTCGCAATGCTGCATGCAGTTTCAAAATTTGTTTAATTGTGTATCTATTAGTCTCTGGAAGCCATACCACTTGTAGCGCACTGGACATTTTTGAACTTCAAATCACTCGGAGTTTACTTCAGTTTTTAAAGTTAATGGTTAAAAATCAGAATGTCGCAATACGAGGTAAGGTATACACGTGTGTTCTCAGTGTGCCAAAATATTTCATACTTCACACTATTATAATACAGTTAAAACAACAACAACACGCGTTAGAATTACTTTATGTTTCTTTTTTATATACTTCACACTATGACAGAGACTGACGACAGGAAGCGCTGTGACTAATAACCACAGCGCTACCTAGTCCCACTTTTGATTGTTCTGGTATAAAAGCTATAAGGGGATCATCCATTGTTTCTAAAGATACTTTTGTTTAATTTTGTATGACATTGTTTGTCGTATCAAACTAAATGCGAAATGACTTTCAATCATTGATCATTTTTTGGCTTAAGTTTGAAACGTCCTTCCGTTCTCAGGGACACGGGACCATTTGCTTGCGTCTCTTGTTCATTTTATGTAAAATGAACATAGAGTCATGAATGTCAATTATGTTTTATATGACTTATTGTTTGTTTGTTTGTCAGTACAATGTACTTATAATTCGATGTGAAATCATCCATAGCCATTGTGAACATTTTTATTTGTTCATTTGTTTGATTATTTACTCAAATTTAGCTGTGATTATTGATTTTACAATGTGATTACTAATGTTATGCAAAGGTCATGCCGCTGTTCACTTTTTATAATAACCCCGCAAATGAAGTTTGAGCGGGGGCATATTGGAGTCACTCTGTCCGTCAGTCGTTGGTCTATCTGTTGGTCGTTCCGTCCGCATACAAGTTTGTGAGCGAACTTCTTCCACGTACTTTAAGCGATTGCAATGAAACTTGAAATATGTTACCAGCATGAAGTGTAGACATGCAAGACACAAGTTTCATGCTCAGCGATTAACTCATAGCAGAGTTATGTCCCTTTGAACTTAGCCGTATAGTAGGTGTACTTTCAGATTTTTAGTGTCAAAGTGGCGGCGGGGGTATTAGTAACCTCTGTGACAAAGCTCTAGTTTGTTCTAATTAAAGGTCTATAAATTAGGTCCATTCCATTTGAATATATACCATCCAAGGAAGGCACTTTCAATTTTGAAATTCTAAATTCAGAAATTTAATTGACAAAAATAGAATCACCGATATACTACTTTTGACACTAATTTTGACCCATCTATACATTTTGTTCGCTATGTACTTTTCAATGTGGACTCATCTATGTTAAGACCGAATGTAGATTAAACTGGTACCTGTTGATGTCTGTATTGCAACATGGAACGGGAGCCTACAGACTACAATTCAGAGTGAAATAATTTTGGACTACACAATATTTTTGAACGTAGATGTTATTAAATCAGGCAAAATACCGATTAAAAAAAGAATACAAAAATGTTGAACAGACTGTTATGAAACTTTAAATCTTTACCCCTGACATACCCTGGACAATAGATTGAGTGATGTCTAACCTGGTGCTCAAAATGGTCAAAATATTATTCCGGGAATATTATTAGTAGGTCATTGCTTTATGTTAACAAAGCGTTGCTCAAGTAGTTAAAAATTTAACCTTAAGACGATTAATGTTTAAAATCATATATTGACCCCCTCCAGAAGTGAACAAATTTAAAAGCAAAAAAAAAAAAAAATTTGAACATCCCCAAAAGTAATTTCTTTATTTTGCCTTCCTTGTGTGGTATATATAATTAATGGAATAGGCCATAACATAAAATATAAAAGTTTTGACTAATTCAAGTAATGTCGTCCTTGTCAAGCGCTTAAAAGCCGCTGTTAGCAATTTAGTTTCGTTCCGTCTGGCGGTCTCTAATCAAATGTTCAAGGTCTCAAATGTCCCTTTTGCTTTTGCATTCCGACTTCCCTCCTGCTTGGCACATTTCACTTTTGATTTCGGCCTCCGTCTAGCATTGTAGCCAAATCTAAAACCAGCTTTAAACTGTAGCCTGAAATTTTGTCTTGGAACTGTTGCCATATTTATCAAACTGAAGTAATAATGTCAGATTAACGCAATACATTGTTACAATATATATTCTTTGGTACAGAACAGAATCCGGTGTTCCCGGTTGATGTAAACTTGACTCTTCCATCATGCATTAGTAGATAATGCAAGGAAAAAACGATGGCTTGGAACTGTAGTCCCCTCACATACAAACGAATTCCAAGGTTTCACAGGGTGCTAGAAAAAACGGCTTAGCTACTGCTGGAGATCCTATAGTTCGTGGAAAGCTTATATTTTCCCCCTTAGACTGGCGTATGTTTCATAAAATTCGGTGAAGAAATAAAATACGGCTATTTTCGTTTTCTAAGCGGAGCAAATGTTTACAATTTCGTCTTGGATTTGATGCATTTAGTGATGTCAGAATCACGTGGTATTGCTACACTGTATTACCTCATTATCATGTCTGTTATCACCACTTGATTTTAGCCCCCCCCCCACCTGCCGCAGTTGTCTCAATAAAAGGAGGTTTTATTTGATAAAAAATTGTAAAAAGTGGATTACTGCCCTGTACTTTTGTAACGTAACAGAATGGTCATACAAGTTCATTAATATGGCCATGGGCCAGAGGTACGTTAGTGCACTGGACTTGTTACCTGGCAACTTGGGTTTGAATCCTGGTTGTGACAGGTCATGCCATCCACAAAAATATGACAAAAATGTGTTTTTTCCACCATATGTGGAGAAATTGCCAGGTCTTTGTGGAAGGGTAAGTTAGTCTTTGTTAGAATACAGTCCAGGAAATCTGGTAAGGAAGTGAACAGGCCTCGCATGTAACTGAAATAATTTTTGAAAAATGGCGTTATACTGTGGAATCGTTAATTTTCGTGGGGGATTTAATTTTGTGGGTCGGCTCATCTACGAAATCAAATCCCCACGAATTTAAATGCAGAGATAAGGCTTTTTTTTCAAAAATCAAAATCCATGAATTTATGTCCCAACAAAATAGCCATTTTAGTAAAAAACACGAAAATTGAGTCCAACGAAAATCAATGAAAATGCAGTATATATATAAGCCAACTGAAATAAAATTGTCCAAAACTGAATGTAACTATTTACTACAGTAGACATTGTAATTTTATTTTATCTTTCTTCCCTATTCATTATAAGTTAACAGTCCAAATTAGTGTCGCCTGTATTCAATGTCACTTCATAATGACTATGTCACGCTTTTCTGATTTGATAAATTGAAGTGTTTCAGTCCTTTGTTGATGTATCATAAATGTCTCAGGTATCCACTATAATAGTAACTTGTTACTTTACTTATATTCACTATTTAAAACCCATATACCTCTCTTTCAATGGCTTGGGCCTTAGGGGAGTAGGTTACACAACTTAAGAACAGTTAAGTATTTAAGTATTTCAGATGAAAAGATTTCTGTTTAATGTCTTAATCAGATCAATTATACAGACAGAACAATATAACATTCTCTACGAATACAAACAGGTCGTTATAACAGAAATAAAATCGAAAGAAATCAATGTTATTGTTTACTATGCCGCAAAAATGACATTGAAGATGAGTACCATTTTATATGTATTTGCCCTATATTCAAAGACTTAAGGAAACACTTTATACCTAATTATTATTATAAAAAAACATCTATGCCTTTTCAACGTATCACATGACATGTGTTTATTTGTATAGTATATTTGTTTTGTTTTGACGATGTACATTGTACAAGTCTCTAATAAAAGTTCTGTTCTGTTCTATAATTTATGATTAGTATCACCATTGTTTTGTCATAATTGACTAAAGGAAAATACTAAATACGAGATTTGGGCTTCGAGACCAATCTCAAGTTTTAATGATTTAGACTGTTACAGTTTTTGTACATCCAATATTTTGTCTTTGATTCGACCACTTTTTCTATATGAGATTAAGATTCAATTTAGTATACCTCAATCAGGATTGATTCCTTAAAATATGACTTAATTTCAGAAACTGCTCGGTTAAATCAAATCTCAGTAATTACCCACGTATACCTGGAGTAATTCATTATTGGGTAAATAGCATTGATTGATTGAAGGAATATCTTTATTGTACTGTTACTGGACAATTAGTGTCAAAATGTATTATGAAGTCCTGTAATTATGTGAAGCTGTTTAATTGCTTACATAAAAAAAGAAAATGAATCCTAGAAAAAAATACATAAAAAAATTCCAGCTTTCCCCCTCCTTCAAACACACTGGACCATACAAACAGTAGAGAGCAATTATTAAGACATTCACTCAGAGGTTACAAAACTTAGGTTTATTGTGCTTAAATTAACACATAATTTTCTCTTCAAGAAAGTACATATTTGACAAGCAAATTGGACAAAATGAATTCTTTAAGTTAACTAATGGTAACGTTACTTGAAGAAAATTGATGACTCCAAAAAAACGAAAAAAAAATATGAAAATTGAAATATGAAAAAACAGGAAGCCATATCCGAATGAAGGATAGAGATTTGAAAACATTAATAGTTTTAATGCATAACTCTTTAAAACATTGATTTTCGATTGTTTGTTGTAGAAATAAGAGTGATTTACCCATCAGTCAACGTGAAATGGTGCTGGTAAACGTATGATTAAGGCCACAAACCTCAGCACAGGGTCTTATTATTGCCTATCAGATCGATGCTAAATGAACGTTTCTTCTGGCTTAATGGTTCAGTGTGGAGATTTAGTGGGATGGGAAATTCTATTTGACTGCTCAATATGTGAAATAATGTTCCATATGCTAATGTTCTTCATTGAATTAAGCATGTGAAGATGTGAACAGTTACTTATTGAGACAGAAATTTGTTGCCTTTTCATGAAGTCTAATCTGCAGCATGGACAACTTTAATTGCCGATTGTAC
Organism: Lutraria lutraria; assembly: GCA_964023205.1. Lineage (NCBI taxonomy): Eukaryota > Metazoa > Mollusca > Bivalvia > Venerida > Mactridae > Lutraria > Lutraria lutraria. The sequence goes on from OZ026836.1 coordinate 22,903,768, forward strand.
CATTTAGGCTAGCAAATCATGAAATCACCTATTTCATTGTTATATCCTTTTAAAACTGAAAATTCTTGCTAAATGTGTGGCTTTCAGGCTCTTAACCCTTACAAATAGTTATTTATATTTCATGAACTATTCATGAAGTATGCAAGAAGAGTTCAAGAAAAATTCATGTTTCCATGAATTCCATTTGAAGGGATGCCTTTAACAGCTCCTAAAATAATCAATGGGATAAAATTCATCTTTTTTCTTACATAAAAGGGTTGCAAGATTTTTATGTTTAAAAACTGCTATCTAGAATGTACGTAGGTCTCTGAAACGGGATCCAAAAGGCTACCTTTTCTATGCATCTAATATCAAAGTACCGGTACATGCACATTACTTAAGGAAAATTGTTAAATGAACGTGGAACCATCATTTGCTGAAAGCTTTTCTTCATGATACTCTTCACATTTATTCTTTAAGATCTGTATAATTATCAAGTTTAAACTTCAAATCAACATAGACAATGATAAACACTTTCAAACTATAGATGCTGTTATTATGTTATTATTTGTGGAATCCAGACAGCAATGATTTATGGTAGGCTGGCCTTGTTGTATGTTTTCCAATTTTGTATAATTATTTCAGTTAAAGGGACTAGACTTCAGATTTGTTGTTTTAGTTAACCTGAGGTTCGATGAATGTCCGGCATACCGCGTCCGTCCACAATTAGTTTGTTTACACTCTAGCATCCACAGCTCTTAACCAATGGTGATCAAACTTGCTCACAATGTATGTGGCCACAATGTCTCGGCTAAGTTCGATTATGGGTGAAATTGGGACCACAACTTCAAGAGTTATGGGCCCTTGGAATAGAAAATTTGCTATATTTAGCTTGTTTACACTATAGCGCCTTCAATTCTTCACCAATCCTGATCATATATACAGGAATGTTTATAGCCTAAAGGTCTTTGAAGAATATGATTATGGGTGAAATTAAAATGGTACTTGTAGAGTTATGGGCTCTCGACTTACAAAAAAAAATTGCTGCATTTTAGCTTGTTTACAGTATTATAGCACCTTCATTTCTTCAATAATCATAATTGTATTTACACAGAATGTAAATTGACCTGCATCCAGTATTCATGAAAATTAGAGTTGGTTTTGATCAAAATCTATGTAGAAACGGGTTATACCAGATGAAAACTGTATTACATAGTCGTTAATTATTGTGTTTTGTTCTCAGGTGAGCGATCTAGGGCCATCTTGGCCCTCTTGTTCTTACAAACTCTTGAAAATCCTTTTCTTTATAGAAATTACATTAAAACTGTTAAATGCACTTAGTCATGTATGAATGATGAAGTTGTTGTTTTACTTACAAAAAAACACTTGTAGTGTATTCTTATCCAATTCCTCTGAATCATTGAAAAACAAAAACTACTGGTTTTTAATTTGTGTGTAATCTTGCATCCAAAAATTACCTAAAAATTAGTTCCTATGTAATGCCTAATTTCTGTTTTATTTGATTTGAATATTGACTTATTACAGTTAGGACATCAAGATTGAAGACATACTCTTATTACTACAAATGAATAGAACAAGATTCACAGATAAAGTCCCAATTTGGTAAAACATCGCATGATTTATGGTCGACGTTGGTTAATAATGGAGTGAAGTGATTCGTTGCTAATACTGTTTCAGTTTATTATTGCCAGAAATAAGATTTGTCACGAATGTTCCATCAAAGAGATCTTGTATTGATTCTTGCTGTTCAGACTGCATTCTGATTGTGAAGCTATTGTGAAAAGATAAAAGAGGTTTTAGGGACTTTCTTTGACTTTTCTCTATGACTTTATAGGATAAATGATTGTCAAGTTTTAAGTATATAAAGCTATATCTGACAAGAAATGATACATAAATTTCAAAAAGTGTAAAATCACATTGTATGTTATAATAACTTTATAATGTTATCTCCAAAGTTTAACAAATACAAATGTACTGTCTTAGACAGACTTAGCTGTCTCTATAATTGAACAAAACATGATTGTTATAAGTTATCAGAATAAAGTATTTCTTAATAATTCAAGTGGCATTTGCTGAATTCACTTTCACAAAAAATAATCAAAGTACTGAAAGTACTGTCGGACTTGATTTTTACCATACGAGACAAAAGAGAGAAATGTGTACCCACATCGTTCGAGTCCATACAAATATTTTAACATTTAAAATTACGGACCGATTTTTCATTCATATCGTAATGCAGGTCATATGCATATAGGTAAATGACATAAGCTAGGGCTTTACTATAGTCCCTTTGCTAAAATTTTAAAATGAAAAAAGCCTGATATTGGAAAGTTTAATGATTAGCACATTAATTGAGGACAATTTAATTGCATTAAAAACTCTTTATTGTAAAAAACTAGTAAACAACACTTCAGTAACAGTAAATACAAACATTGATTCTTCTGGTTTTAACACAACAGAACATCGTCGCATTGAACACATTCAGGGTCACTCAAATCAAAAAGGTCCTGACACAGTAGAGTAAGACCTATATGACCTATAGTTAACCCGATGTTGCATGAAATTCAGACGTGATTATGTAATTCTAAATAATCTGGCGTAAAAGGAACTCTTAAACAGTAAATTTTAAAAGCACGTATCCAGTAATTTACGTTCGTATTTAGCGACTCGAATTATTATTCTTAAGCCGCAGTTTTAACATTCAACCTTCGATAAATCAAACTCCCCACATCGGTTACGCTTTGCTACTAGCCACTGCGGGGAGTGAGTCTATAAATAGCGATTCCGTCATCAAAATAACACTAGTTGGTGAAAATCACGGAATACGATTAAATGAGAATTCGCTTTGTAATATTAAGAAATGTTAGAAAGGCACAAAACACACACATCGATGGTAGATTGTTGCAAATGCATGAATACGTCCTAGGAGATTTTTCTGAACTATCGAACGAAAACCGAAAGTAGAACTACTTTTACGGCAAGATATTTTATTGGACAGTGAATACGCGGTTTTAATTCTACGCATTTGAAAATCTCATGTATCTACCGACAAGCACTTATTTAGATACATGACTCTTTCCATGTAGTTACAATAGAATGATTTGAAATGTATTTAGATCTGACACACTTAATTGGGGAAAGATTCCAGATACTTCTATATAAACATACCATTTAGTTGCGTACTATTTCCTTTATGTGGCATTCTTTTAACCAAGCTGTTATGGAGTCCAGCGCCAAATATAAGTCAACGATTACAAAGGACTTGATTTTGATAAAAATCAAGTCCAAAAACAACAATGTAGTTTACTTAGGAATAGAGAAAAACAGTATGCCTGATTAACCATTGAAAATATTCAATTTCGTAGATTTTTAACTTCTGAGTTATCTCCCTTTCCTTTCTATTTATAATTTACAGGTTGCTACCAACATTCATTATTTAGATAAAAGTACTTGGGGGTTTGATTCTTATCACATATAAACAATAATTCAGCCAGTAAAAGGACTGTCAGATATAACTTATAATTATACACTATAAAAACTGAATCCCTTCATATTTTTTTATTCAATCATACTACTATCAGAGACATAGATAACATGTCATGTTATCTATGTCTCTGCTATTACGAAATTTCTTGGCATTGGGCATTCAAGTTGTATTGATATCAGATTTACTTATCTGCCTAAAAACATATTTTTTAATTCATATGTAGTCAAGGACTATGTATATACATGTATAAGTCGTTGATGTAGTTTTTAAATGATAAGGAAAAAATGTTAAGTGTTAATATGGATGATGTGTTATATTATGTAGTGTTATTCATACAATCAATTGAAGAGCAGTTTAAGTACATCATGAATGAAGATATTATAAGTACATTTGTACTTTAATTTGTACTGTTATCAATTACTTTTTTTGTGGGTGGACAAACATTACATCATCAGCTCAGTTCACTTGATGGCAACTTTTCCAACTTCTTACTGGGGATATAGACTGGGTTGAACATAAGTGAAATTCGCTTGCTCCATGCAGTTGAATTCATCTACTGGTTGTAAGTTCTTATCAGAGACTTCATCCTGGGCCCTATTGATTACTGGTTTGTAAAAACTTAATTATAAAATATTAAAAAATATTAAATTGTGAACATGAAGTTAATATGATCGATTTGCTATCAATATAATTATGTATATATACCCTACAATTAAAATTCAGATGCATTTATAAATCAAACAATGCTAGAAGTATGGACTTCATGACCTGCAATATGGATAGTTGTATTATACATTTACAGTAATATCTCAATTAGTGGCCACCTCAAAAGTACAACCACTTCCAGTATGCATCCACTTAAATAACACACCCACCTCAGTAATACAACCACCTCAGGTATACAGCCACCTTAATAATGCACCCATCCTCAATAATGCACCCACCTCAGGTATTAAACCACCTAAATAATGCACCCACCTCAGGTATATAATCACATAAATAATGCACCCATCTCAATAATACACCCACCTCGGGTATACAACCACCTAAATAATGTACCCATCTCAATAATACACCCACCTCAGGTATACAACCACCTAAATAATGTACTCATCTCAATAATACACCCACCTTGGGTAAATAACTACCTAAATAAGGTACCCATCTCAATAATACAACCACCTAAGGTATACAACCACCTAAATAAGGTACCCATCTCAATAATACACCCACCTCAGGTATACAACCATCTAAATAATGCATCCATCTCAATAATACAACCACCTCAGGTATACAATCACATAAATAATGCACCCATCTCAATAATACACCCACCTCATGTATACAACCATCTAAATAATGTACCCATCTCAATAATTCAACCACCTCGGGTATACAACCACCTAAATAATGTACCCATCTCAATAATACACCCACCTCAGGTATACAATCACATAAATAATGCACCCATCTCAATAATACACCCACCTCGGGTATACAACCACCTAAATAATGTACCCATCTCAATAATACAGCCACCTAAATAATTCGCCCACCTCAGGTATACAACCACCTAAATAATGCACCCACCTAAATAACACAACCACCTAAGGTATACAACAACCTAAATAATGCACCCATCTCAATAATACAACCACCTAAGGTATACACCCACCTAAATAATGCACCCATCTCAATAATACAACCACCTCAGGTATACAATCACATAAATAATGCACCCATCTCAATAATACAACCACTTCAGGTATACAATCACACAAATAATGCACCCATCTCAATAATACAACCACCTCAGGTATACAATCACCTAAATAATGCACCCATCTCAATAATACAACCACCTCAGGTATACAACAACCTAAATAGTCCACCCATCTCAATAATACACCCACACCAGGTATACAATCACCTAAATAATGCACCCATCTCAATAATACAACCACCTCAGGTATACAATCACCTAAATAATGCACCCATCTCAATAATACAACCACCTCAGGTATACAACAACCTAAATAACACACCCACCTTGATAGTTCATGCATCCCAATACTACAATGCACTACACTACAGTACAGGCTGGCATTAAAAATAATTATTCAAAACCTCAGGCTACTGGGTTCAAGGTTATAAAACTGAAACTTGGTCTCTAGTCTCAAATCTGATATTTTTTGTTTTAATTTTTTAAGTTTATTATTGTTAAACGATAATGACATACACATATAATTCTGTTAGCATATTATTTTGAATTTGTATAATTTATAGACATTTAAAGATATCTTTTCAACTGACATACTTCAAAATAAAATTGAGATTTGAGCTTTGAGAATTTTCTCATATTATATCCCAAAACAGTTATGTTCTTCAAGTCTTAAAAAGAATTGTTGCCATTTTCTCGTTGTTACTGGAACAGAAGCAATCTGAAATTAAATCCAAGATGAGGCAGCCATTTTGAAGCTTTTCTTCAATATTCAAGTTCTTTATTGTGTTCACAGACAATACTTTTATACATATGGGAATCTCCATTGTGATACTGTATCTTTATGAAATATTAACATCGATTAATTGTATCATTGTAGTTTGAAAAATCAATGTCTGCACTATATCGGGGAGGAATATCACTCGATTTTAGGGAACGGATGATAATTACGTGTTGTACATGAAGAAAATATAATGTAGCCTCAGACAGATTTCTTGGTATTCAAACAAACTACTACTTTATCCCATTATTCTGTCACAAGTTATAGATTTTGTGTCTTACACATAAATCAGACATTTGTACAATGTTTCTATTATATGAAAATATTGATCTTACAAATATATACGATCATTATTTATTATCATGTGTGTTGAAAATCCTTGTTTTGACTTAACAACTTTACATTCCTAAAAGTGAATTTGGTGGGGTGCTAAATTATAATTTGTAAACCATTTTTAATTCAGGGATAAGAATCAGCTATTAATATTTATGTACGATGTATGTTATAATATTATACCCAACGTAAGCTAACATCTGCTAGATAGTTAATAATTTTTACATTGAATAAATTGCTTTAAAGATGTGAAAATTTCACTTGGAGAGTTATAATGGAATGATATGTAAGTTGCAATCTATAAAAACAGCTCATATTTTTTGTACAGGGTAATTTATTCCTCCAGCACTCAAAGGATATAAGTTTGACATTTTTAAGTATATGAATTTTTGTTTTACTTGTAAAACAATAGTTCATACATATACATTGTAATTGAACATGGATTAAATGATTTTGTGCCCAAAATATTAAATGTCAAAGAAAAATAATGTACATTGAACATAATAAGACTTGCTTGAGCATCAAATTATACAATGAATCGAGAAAAACATTTTTTTTCTATTTTGTGCAGCTTTCATCATTCTGTAGTTGTATAATATACCAGCAGCTTTCAGGATTCTGTACCTGTATTAACCTGGTTTTCTGCTTGTTACTGCCAACTTCTCCAGATAGATGGTCAACAGAGAAAAATAATTTGAAAACAATGTCTTACATCAAATTTTCCCAGAGAACATGTGCCATGTCTGAGGTTCAAACTCAGAACCCTGAGGTCCGTAAGCTCGTACTCTACCAAATGTAATAGACGGAGGAAAACAAAGTACCCGAGCTGGTCTCGATCCCACGACCTCCTGCTTGTATTAGTCAGATGCCGTACCAACTGAGCTAATCTAGTCAGACTTCATTATTATATGAATCAAAGACTTGAGAACAATAATGTTTTTCACATAACGATGCATTACAAATTAATTGACAGTAACAGAAATAAATAAAATTTCATTTGAAACAAATTTAATCTGATTTTTTATAGATTCAGTTGATTTTAGTTTGTGCGAGTTCTTGAATTCAATCTATTTAGTACTCGTTGAAAAAGATTTTTTCAAGTTTTGAAAACTTTGGAGTTAAAACAGAAACTCTCCATGTGTTTTGCTATTCTACCATATAATTGCCATGAAATCCATTAATATCTCTTAATAATTTTTTTGTTATTATCCCAAGAATTCATCATGGAAAATAAATTGCTTTTTTACGTGACCATCGACACAGTTTGCTGTAATGCAAAAATCCATGAATCAGAAGAAAGAATGCTCTGAAAAATATGAGAACCTGTAAAACGCCTCGGAAACTGTTCAATAAAAGTCATAAGCTGGAGTCCTCTGCCTTGATTTTATCAATTTCTGTGTGTGGACAGAATGATTCTATCTCATTAGAAAGACTGAATGATTTCTCACTTTCACAAATTAAATTGGTACAGTGAAATACAGTAACATAGCAAACTCAGATGTAGTGAAGAATCAGAAACATTGAAGTACTGGGCTGCCGGGTCACTACCGACTGGCAATACCCTATACAGCATGATACACTTGACCTTTCTGCAAGCAGGTATTTTTCTCTCACTTATTGTATGATAAATTCATATATGATTTTAATACATAAGATAATTATAAATATTCATAGATATTTTTCAACAATTGGTGGAAGCCAAAATTCTAACATTTTAATAATGCTAGCTCTACAGGACATGGCCCGGGTTATATAAACACAGAAATTAACTATAAATCAGTATAAAATGCAAATATACTTATTCTGAAAGATTTTATGTTTTGATTTTTTTCATGTTATTTATGTGAGATGAAAAGTGCTGATCGATATGACCCGTACAGACCCTCACAATATGGTACATGAGCTTGTTTTTAAGTGTACCATAATGTACAAAAAGCCGGTGTACCACAACAGCCCTACAGTGAAGCATTTATTCCCCTCCTCCTGATTACATTCTTGATTTATTGTATTGTATGAAGGGTAAAAAGAACATATAATCAAGTACTAGTAATCTTTCAGCTAACAGGGAGGTCACTATAACTGTATTCTTCTGTATGTAGAAAGACATCAATAAGTGAAATATCTTGCACTTGATATGTTCCATTCATTATATACATAAGTATGTTTTAATGAAGAAAGTCTCTTTTATACTTCAAAGAAATACAGACACTCCAAGCCTATTTAACTGCATTGATCTTTGTCATATGTTACAGATTTTTACAGACTTTCTCATGGCTTTAAAATCAGTTTGGTTAATTCCTGGTATTTGTAGCCTGGAGAATTTATCTGTTTCTGAGTCTTGTGAGCCTATTTATGTGGTGATTATTGGTACAGATGTCAAATAGCAGGAAATTATTTGTCAATAATAGCACAGGATAGACTTCTGATACAACTGGAACCATGTTTCTTTGCCAGAGTATCATAAAAATCTTCTAAGATCGTCACGTAAAATGACTCCTGTGATGATTTTTCCAAGTTTTTTTTTCTTTTTTTTCTAAGTATTTCAAACTGAATTTATTTTAAGAAACAAGGTTTTATCCTAGATTTTATTAGTGTTATAAATTGCTTTTAAATAGTTGCCTGCTTTATAATGTAAATGGCTGCAAATAATAATGTGCTGTGAACCACCATGCACCATTGCATGTAAATTTTTTCAAATAATAAATGTGCTGTGAACCACCATGCAACATTGCATGTAAATTTCTTCAAATAATAAATGTGCACAGGACCAACATACACCATTGCATGTAAACGGCTTCAAATAATAATGTGCTGTGGACCACCATGTACCATTGCATGTAAATTTCTTCAAATAATAAATGTGCTGTGGGCCACCATGCACCATTGCATGTTAATTTCTTCAAATAATAAATGTGCACAGGACCAACATACACCATTGCATGTAAATTTCTTCAAATAATAATGTGCTGTGGGCCACCATGTACCATTGCATGTAAATTTCTTCAAATAATAATGTGCTGTGGGCCACCATGTACCATTGCATGTAAATTTCTTCAAATAATAATGTGCTGTGGGCCACCATGCACCATTGCATGTAAATTTCTTCAAATAATAAATGTGCTGTGGGCCACCATGCACCATTGCATGTTAATTTCTTCAAATAATAATGTGCTGTGGGCCACCATTGCATGTAAATTTCTTCAAATAATAAATGTGCTGTGGGCCACCATGCACCATTGCATGTTAATTTCTTCAAATAATAAATGTGCTGTGGGCCACCATGCACCATTGCATGTTAATTTCTTCAAATAATAAATGTGCACAGGACCAACATACACCATTGCATGTAAATTTCTTCAAATAATAATGTGCTGTGGACCACCATTGCATGTAAATTTCTTCAAATAATAAATGTGCTGTGGACCACCATGTACCATTGCATGTAAATTTCTTCAAATAATAAATGTGCTGTGGGCCACCATGCACCATTGCATGTTAATTTCTTCAAATAATAAATGTGCACAGGACCAACATACACCATTGCATGTAAATTTCTTCAAATAATAATGTGCTGTGGGCCACCATGCACCATTGCATGTAAATTTCTTCAAATAATAAATGTGCTGTGGGCCACCATGCACCATTGCATGTTAATTTCTTCAAATAATAAATGTGCTGTGGGCCAACATTGCATGTAAATTTCTTCAAATAATAAATGTGCTGTGGGCCACCATGCACCATTGCATGTAAATTTCTTCAAATAATAAATGTGCTGTGGGCCACCATGCACCATTGCATGTAAATTTCTTCAAATAATAAATGTGCTGTGGGCCACCATGCACCATTGCATGTAAATTTCTTCAAATAATAAATGTGCTGTGGGCCACCATGCACCATTGCATGTAAATTTCTTCAAATAATAAATGTGCTGTGGACCACCATGTACCATTGCATGTAAATTTCTTCAAATAATAAATGTGCTGTGGGCCACCATGCACCATTGCATGTAAATTTCTTCAAATAATAAATGTGCTGTGGGCCACCATTGCATGTAAATTTCTTCAAATAATAAATGTGCTGTGGGCCACCATGCACCATTGCATGTTAATTTCTTCAAATAATAAATGTGCTGTGGGCCACCATTGCATGTAAACGGCTTCAAATAATAATGTGCTGTGGACCACCATGTACCATTGCATGTAAATTTCTTCAAATAATAAATGTGCTGTGGGCCACCATGCACCATTGCATGTTAATTTCTTCAAATAATAAATGTGCTGTGGGCCACCATTGCATGTAAATTTCTTCAAATAATAAATGTGCTGTGGGCCACCATGCACCATTGCATGTAAATTTCTTCAAATAATAAATGTGCTGTGGGCCACCATGCACCATTGCATGTAAATTTCTTCAAATAATAAATGTGCTGTGGGCCACCATGCACCATTGCATGTAAATTTCTTCAAATAATAAATGTGCTGTGGGCCACCATTGCATGTAAATTTCTTCAAATAATAAATGTGCTGTGAACCACCATGCAACTTCTTCAAATAATAAATGTGCTGTGGGCCACCATGCACAATTGCATGTAAATTTCTTCAAATAATAAATGTGCTGTGGGCCACCATGCATCATTGCATGTAAATTTCTTCAAATAATAAATGTGCTGTGGGCCACCATGCACCATTGCATGTAAATTTCTTCAAATAATAAATGTGCTGTGGGCCACCATGCACCATTGCATGTTAATTTCTTCAAATAATAAATGTGCTGTGGGCCACCATGCACCATTGCATGTAAATTTCTTCAAATAATAAATGTGCTGTGGGCCACCATGCACCATTGCATGTAAATTTCTTCAAATAATAAATGTGCTGTGGACCACCATGTACCATTGCATGTAAATTTCTTCAAATAATAAATGTGCTGTGGGCCACCATGCACCATTGCATGTAAATTTCTTCAAATAATAAATGTGCTGTGGGCCACCATTGCATGTAAATTTCTTCAAATAATAAATGTGCTGTGAACCACCATGCAACTTCTTCAAATAATAAATGTGCTGTGGGCCACCATGCACAATTGCATGTACAGGGCTGCAGATGATAAATGTGCACTGGGGTACTATGTACCATTGCACATAGTGACTTTGGAAGACCGCTCTTGATTATATGGCTGCCAGTTTCCCATGGGTGAAATTGGCTTCAATGTGTCATTGTTGAAATGACTTCATAGAATGGTCACCATTTAGTGATTTGCTCTGAATTGTTGTGATACAGAATTATGAATTGTTTTGGGGGCTTCTGTTGTCAAATTGTTAAAGTCTCTGACTTATAATCACTAACTGTTTTATTTTGAGTTTGTGTCCTACCTAGGACCCGAAAAATATAACATTTGTTGACCAGACGTTAAGGAAATATCGTTGTCGTCAATAAAAGGCTGACAGCCTTTTATTCAAACCGACATACAAATACCGACGCGCTCATTATAGGGTCATTTTTGAACGCACATTCTTCTTTGACTTTTCGGTAATAATTGGTATTACAAGTGACAAACATATTTTTGGTGTACAAAAAAATAGACACAGCAGTTCCTGGGCATGCCCCTTTAAGATTACAAAACTAAAAGAAAGCATTCCTAACTATTGTCCAGTTAAGCTTGCTACTCTTTGATAGTGAGGAAGTAAAAGTGGTATTACAGGAGGTCTGAGGTGTTAGACACATGTTTACAGCCGTCAATTCCATAGAAGCCTCTTAAGCTTTGTTATGTCAATATTGGTTACAAAGTATCTGTAAATATCCCATTAACATACTATTAAAGTCAATCAAGCTTATAGAAGTAGACCTGATCAACTTATCTTGTCACTTTGTATATTCATGATACCAGTGTGTGTCAATATAAAGTATCAAAATTGTGAATTTTACTGGTTTGTCTTAATAATAGTATCGTAAAACCAAAATTACTAAAAACTATATTTTTACTGTGGTAAAATGTCATACCTACAGTAAGTTTCATTTGATGGCTTCTCAAGCTTTAATGATGACAAACACTTTGGTAGGACACTCTACCTTTAAGCTTTCACACACAAATTTACCCAGATGTATGCCTGGGGTCTTCTGTATTTTGTTAAAGCTTAAAAAGTGGCCAGATGATCTTGTCAAGTTAGTGTGACATTAATCTCAATTAATTAAGCAAAACAAACATGGGAAAGCTAGAGTATGCAAGATAACAAGCTAGTCTCGAGTCTCCCTGCGCTGAAATAAGATTCGGCCTGACTGTTGGTGTAATGGTCAAGTCCCAACTTAAAAAAAAAGACTTTATGTAAGTCCATGAATTTACTGAAATAATATCTTAATTATGACCATATTCTGCTCAGAATAGGAATCAAATATAAATTACTATTAATTGTGATATCACATTTAAAGAATTTGAGGTATATAATTTTTTAGCTTATATTATATGAGAATATAGTTTTACTCCATTGCTTGAAGTTTGGATATTCTCTGTTACCGTAAATGTGCATTGATTCAAAATTGCATAGATATCAGTATTATGTCATTTAAACAATCAATACAGAAACAATATCTTTTTTAAGGCATGAATATCTTTTCATTCTGATGAATTTTTTAAAAAATTGAGGGAAAATTCAGTTGTTTATTGACAAATTACATTACTCCTAAATCAGATAATTAAAAGATTTATTTGTGAGCAATCTATACTGTGTTTCACATTTCTTGGCTTCATTCATATCTGTGTCTGCATTATTATAAGATGATATCTAAGAATTTTATGCAAGCACACTTTGTGTCTATCGAATTGATTCATTTTCAATTTCAAAACATCTCAAGTTTTCAACAAAAATTACGAAATCTTCTATTTTATATCTCAGAGTATTTGAGCAATTTCAATCTGGAATCAGTAGAATTCTATATTTGTATCCGATATCGGGCAATTTTTATCTGCCAATTTGGGAGGAGAATAAAGACTACCATTTACAGCCTGAAGGATGATCTCCAATGGCGTTACCATGGTTACGCAGACATACTTTATTGGTAAATGTTGTAATCTGTATGTTGTTTTGATCTTGTTACTGATTGATACAGCTCTGCAATGGCAGTCATAGATCACCCAGATTGCTAGTTTACCTCTCTACGATGGCTCTTTGTAACAATATGAGTTCCAAATGGATCCGTTACATTGTGGTTGTGGTATGCAGAACCAGCGTAAAGTAATGGTTTGGTACCTCAAGTGTGTACAAACATAGATTGAAGAAAACTTAGCAACGGCTCACAGAAATTACATGGAATTATTTTGTAGTAAAAATTTCAGTATGTCTATTGATAATATTTGTTTATTCAGTATTATATAACTTTGATATCAAGTCTTTTATCAATATTTGAATTTCTCTTAATTAAAGCATAGGTCCGAACAAAAATGATAGATTGACAATTTTGAATTAATATACTGGCATTGATATGCAAAACCATATCCCAAAGACTAGATTCAACAGGAGTCGGTTTACAAAGCAGAAATGATATTTAACCAATGTCATTTTGATTTGATCTTGAAGCTTATTCTCAGGATGTCAACCATCATAAATATCAGGCTACAACACGCTGGACTAGACTGAATGAAAGAATGTGGGTTCGATTCTCAGCTCCTGGCCTTTTCAAATTCCTCCGGGGCATTTATTAAGTGTCTCCATCCCAGCTACCATTTTTAGCCAAGTGCTGTGTGTTGAAAATCACAGGAAAAAGGGGCTAGGTGTATGTGTATCAGTGTTTAACACCTTGCACAATAAAGAACCAGGAAAAACTATTAAAAAAGAGTAGGGATATAAATGCCTAGTTCTCATTTATCTTATATTATATTATGATAAATGATGAGCTCACTATATTTATATGGCAATAAATTATAGTTTTCATGTACTAATAATTAGTACACAATATTCATATGAATATATATAATTTTTCAGGTTTGATTTTGTTGAAGTTTCTCCCTTTTTTTCATTTGTTTTTTTCGTCTGACATTTTGGATTATTTTTTATCTTTTTAATTGATTCTCTACCAATTAGCTTGAATGAACATTTAAATAACAAGTACTAGTGACTGGTGTTTTAAATAACCACTTTACACTGCCTTAAACACTAACCTAGTGACTGGTGTTTTAAATAACCATTTACACTGCCTTAAACACTAACATCCCTCTTAATGTAAATATTTTATGGGACTTGCTTGTTTTTACAAATGATTTTCTCAGAATTCTGTTGTTGCCGATAACAGTTTACGGCCTTAATCAGGCAAAGTGCCAGAACTAACGCACTGTGTTTAATAATTTAGTATCCTGTGTCAAATGATTTACAAGGAAACTACTTAATCGTAGGCTTGTTAGTGCTGCAGATTTAGTTTGGAAATTGTCTGTTTAAGATATTTAATTTAATGAATCAAGCATTAGGGATCTCTGAGATTGTGCAGATATTGTCTCTGATAGTGACACTTTTAAACCCTTATAACTTCTGTGAGTTCCAATCTCATCCTAGATCTGACAAATTTCACTTGAGAAGAAGCTGTCTAGCTATAGGTTTCAGAACGTCCATGGTTTAACCTAGATGTTAGCATGGGATCTTCCTCTACTGTTTAATTAAAGGTTCTGGGCTCAAGGTCTGTGTAATAAAAAAGGACCACTTTAAATTCCACTCAAAAAAGATTTAAAAAACATAGTATTAAACTAGTTGGATTTAGTGACTGTTCCTGCATGTCTGGTTTATTTTGTCTCAGTGATATCCAATATGCTGTACTCATTTGTCTCAGTGATATCCAATATGCTGTACTCATTAAAGCGGGTCATAGATATTATCTAAGTACAAACATTCTGAATGAGTTTTCAGGTAATTATGTTAAAGACAAGCTTGCAATTAATAAAAAAAAAAAGTAATAATTCTGCATATCTTGACAAGCTCAATTGTGGTATTATGTCATCATCAATCAATGATATTGAGTTGAAGCATTTGTTTTTTATTCTTTTCCATCTAAGATGTTGGATCAATGAAAAATGACAATGTACAATATTTCTGGCAACTATAGACATTGGCTTCGATTATAACATTTTTCTTGCATGTTAATAAAGACGTTTCAACAGGTATTGATTTCTACAATGTTTACTTTATATCTAGATTTGACTGCTGCGCTATCTGCAACAATTTCCAATGGTACATTCACTTTCTCACTTTTTATCTTTCTGCCCGCTTTCAAGAACAAAATAATCCCTACGTTCCTACCTTATCTTTTTTACTGGAAACAAACATTTTTTTGCGATTTTATTTTTATTTGGATGATATTTTTGGCTGAAACTTTCTTCGTCGGCTTTTTTCTTTACAAGCTTCTAATTTATCATCCTTGTGCCTTGAATCTAGATGCACCAATTTGTTGGGTATGCCCCTTTAATGTACCCAAAACATACAACTACAGATTACATAGAACCTTAAATGATAGTACAAAGTCTAACAACATTAATTCAGTGCATATTTGTGAACCTCTCCTTTAAAAATTCCACAAATATGGGAAAAACACCATGTGTGTCAATATATTCATAAAACTGTCTTTCTGTATTAGCTATTAATAGATCAATGATCCCTCGATCAAGGTACAAGATGGAGGAAGTAAAAAGTAATTGGCTAATAATCAATGTTTGAGTATTTACATTTCATAAATTTGTTAGACTTCTAATTCCAAGGATGGTCCATGAATTTCTAGTGCCAGCAATAAAATCAATGTCTAATGTTAACTGAAAACTGAACTTTTTCTTGTTTTGAAAACTGAATGTTCATTTTAAACCATATTCAATTATTTTGAAACAGGCCGATTAAAAAAGGGTCACATATTGAACAAAGAGAAAATAACACCTGTGTAACTTCAGTGGCTAAGATAAAGTTGAAAATCTTCCTGATGGTATACAATTCAGATAATTATACTTTTAACATAGATCCCCCGTTTTAGAATCAAGAGAAAGTAAACATATTTTGTTTGGGGTAATATCTGCTATATTGTAGCTGAGATATGTCTATAAAACAAGCTCCTGCACATGTGAGGTACATATAATCATAAATGATAACATGACATCTAATAGCGTGACCTAGAAATGTAGTTATTTCGGTATGTCGGCATTGCAATGTACGATCTATTGTCAGACATCAAAATTGCAGCTATAAATTATGAATTTATGATTTTGTTATGATTAAACTTGCCTTGTGCTTGAATACACAATTTGATACATTAATCATATGACAAATTGACATTACTACGTTTATTGCACATTAAATATATAGACATCAGGACTAGTTAGTTGATCACAATGAGGTCATTTGAGCCACATCATAAAATTTAATGTGTACTGGGTATTGATAGATTTTGATACATAAGAAAGTTAATCGACTGTACACATGCACGGTGCAACCTCCCTACAACAGCCACCAATGGAAAGGACAAAAATGGCTGTTGTAAGAAGATGGCTGTTGTTAAGGGAATGAAACTAAAGTAAAATGTCACTTTAGGTTACCTAGTATACTAGCTGTAACAGGAAGGTAGCTGTTGTTTGGAGGTGACTGTTCATTGAGGTAACTCTGTGTTTGTTTAATAACAGCATAATTATGCATCATTTACTAGATACATAAGGGTCTCTCATGGCTTCATTGAGATTCAGAGTAAGAATTGGGTTGGAAGAGGCAGTTTCCCTTCCTTGGGTTTTGGGGAATGCTCCCCAGAAGTCAACAAAGTCCTAGTGAAAATAATTGACAACTTATGAAAAAGATAAACCATTCTAAAAAACAACTCCCTTTTAAGGCTTTGTATTTTATTTGTAACCAGCCTATCTCCTTTTGATATAACATTAATATTTAATACATATTACATTTTGTAAGAATTATCAATTGAATTATGTACTTACATGTTGTCATTTATGTTTATAAGTTATCATCATTAATTTTGTTTCTAAAACCTATTGTAACATAAATTTGACAAGAATTTAAACAATGCGGTTTCACAAAAAAGTCATGATTTTTGCCTTTCAAGTTAAGATCATTATTGAATAATATGTGGCTGAGGGTTGCAGGTAGGGCAAAGGTGTCACGCTGTGGTGCACACTGTGGGGAACTTGCTTGCTGGCAGTGAGCCCCTACTCTGTAACCCTTGAGCAGTGGTGGATACTGGGTTATCGTATGGTGTATCAATCAATAAATACAAAGTTCAATGTGAAGTTTATATTTCCATGGTATATATTATGACATATTAGCAAGCACCTGATTACGTTATAACTATTTCAATGTTAATTTCAATTATCCAAAATGATGTTAACTATCAGATATTATGTGAAGTAAGACTATATCTATAAATTACAAAGTAAACTTAAATAATCAAAATGGTTTCTAAGACAACAATAAAATATGGTATTAAATGTAAACTTGTTAAATATTTTCAATAAGAAAATCAGTATGGCTTGGGTAGATAAAGAGGACTAAGGAAACTGACCATTTGTATTAATCAAGCCATTATAAGTGCTTTTAAATGAAAGGATGCTAAAAACAAACTACAATGTATTAACTAAATTTGACATGTTAAATGTACAAACATTGACAAGTTATCTTATGAGACATTCTTAAGTAGGAAGTAAGTAAATAACATCAAAATTATTTATTTACTCTTAAATGGTTAGTTTTCAACTTAATAACTAAATAAATAAGGTACTTGACCAATCAGTTAACTCATATATTATGCAAAATAAACATTTTGAACACAAAATGCTGTGTTACAAATATACACATCGTCCAATTGTAGGTGAGACTTAGTCAGTTGAGTGTTAAGGTGTTATTTTGGTCTATTTAACAAGGCACTGGTATTTGACAGGTTTGTCCAAGAGTGAGCCCGCCCGGTTAGCTCGGTGGTTAGAGCATTGGTATACTGATCAAATGCTTGTGAGTTTGAACCCCAAACGAGGTTCAATCCAATGAAATTAATGAATAAAATGTCCAAGAATTGGTAGAATGGTAGATCAATTTTCACCAATGAACTGTGACCCAATAACCATAATATTTAGGATATTACCATACCGATCAACACCTTAGAAAGGAATTCATGAAAACATTTATTTTTCTTGAACTATTCTAGCATATGTCAGGAAAAAACCTTATAAAGTCAATGACAAATCTGTGCCTTAGAGAAATTGACATTTTCGTAGAATGTCAGTTTTAGGCTGGTAGTTTATTGTTCGGAAGATGCTATTTAAACTCCCTCAAGTATTTTGTGGGTGGACCTTCCTACAATGCATGTCAGTGGGATGATGATTTCTGAAATAGATATTCTCAATGTCATCTTGAATATTGTTAAATTGGAAGTTATACTGTTAATGCATGGTGCAGTGTAATCCACTGATTTTTTCATTTAAATGAGAATAATGAGGAAGTAAGTATTTTATAAATATGTCAGAATGGGTTTGATAATTATTTGTAATAATCACCTAATCTAATCTATTATTTGTACTGTCTTATAAATATTTATTATTAATAAATAAAAATTAAAATGAGTTGATTTTAAAAAATGGAAAAGTTTGTGTGTATGAACAATTTCAAATTTGGAAAAGTTTGAAAAATTATTTTAAATTATTTTGTTTAGATCATCCTGAAAAAAAATTAGTTTGCTGTGACATTACAGACTCATTTGAGAATCCCCTGATTTCTATTTTTTTTATTCCAGCTTTTTGTATTCAGCGACAGCATTTAATGTTAACATACCGTATAAATGACTATACCCACCTACCCCTGTTAAAAATTTGGCTTGCCTAACCAGAAACGTTTTTAAGGATTGCCGTTTTTTTTTTATTTTGGTAGTCCATAATTTATGTCAATTCTATTTATCTAGTTTAAGTTAATAAAAGTAAAAACTAAATTCTACATTCTTCCTATGAACTACTGAATAATCTTTTGAAAAATATTTTTTTGTTTTGAAAAGAAATCACATAAGTAGTTACCATACCGAAAATTTATTTTAAACCAAGTATGTTATATGCACACAAAATTAAGTTGTTTTTATTATTTTCATTATTATCTGTGTGTGAACTTTAAAACTTTTAATATTTTACTCATTATGTCTTTTTGTGTAAAAGCTGGGCTATTTGACTGATTTGGGAACCTGAGGCCCCAGTTGCATGGACATTTCTAAGAGAACAGTTTTTAAACATTTACAAATTTTAAGCTGCTGACCTAATTAAGATCCCTAATTCAGTCAATGGGGTGAAACATATATTATTCACAAGCAAATGATAGTCAGCTTTTTAAATTTTAAAAACAGTCATCTTAGTTTGAGGTACCGGTATATCAGGGGAACAGACCCCTGAATTTTGTAGACGATCAATAAAACATTTTTATTAAATTTCTTTTAAGTATAAATGACTGTTAAAATTGTTTTATTCACTTATTAATTAATCAATTAATTTGGATCGATGTCATGGTTTTGGAACATTCAATCCTTTCTATGGTTTTACGCTAAATACTAGTAATTATAAACTCTGTGATCAAGTCTTAAATAAATAGCAGAAATAACACATTGTTAGATAACTTGTATATATAGATTTAAAGGTTTTTTTTCTGCTAAGGATCATGCAGATTGTATAGAAAGTCTCTGTTCATTAGGTTTGAGAGTTTGGTTGTGAAATATTGGACTGGTCTTGTAGATTCTGAGAATGGTTCTTTGATTGTTTGCACAGATTATTTGTCACAGTCTGAGAAAACTAGACACAGGATGTGCTTAGGGAATTAATATAGCTGTTGAAATAGTGAGACGGGAAGCACCTAAAGGTAGCCTTTTTATCTCTAATTTGTCGCCATGTAATAAGAAATGTGACATTTTGTCATATTATAGACACTGAAAAGATGGCTTGGATAAAATTCATGCCCTTGATTCGGAAGCTCTTTTATTATCAAACAATTGCAAGTTTGTCTTCTTTTCTAGAAATGGAATTTAATCTTTATAAATGAGAAATTTCATACGAAAAAAAACACACTATTTAACTGCAAAAATCTATTTTACCATTTTTTTCTATCCTTTCAATATGCCCTTGACAAGGATACATGATAGTTTGGGACAGAGAGCTTTTAATATATACTGACTTTCTTCATATATTATATTATCATTGTAGACTTATAAAACACTGTTTATTGAAATAAGTATGGATTTACAAAGTTAATTTTTTGTAATAAGTATAAATTTGATACAATTTATACTGAAACTAATAATCATCTTCCTTAATACGTATCATTAACACAAAAAAGACAAAATGATTGCCAAAGAATTACTTTTACAATGAATTCTTATTATAAAAATAATTTTCAACTGAGGCCATCTTTAAAGAGTTTTTGGTTTGAAGTGATGCAACCAACTCATTAATAAAATCTCCTGACCCAAGAAAATTTTTAGCAACCACAAAAAACTGGGGTTTTTTTTCAGCACAAGAATATGTTGACAAAACAATTCTACCTACCTACCTAAGACCCACCCACCCACTTACCTACTTACCTACATACCTACCCACCTACCTACCTACCAACCTACCCACTTTTAAAAGTTTGGATAATGTAACAGTTAACCAACATATTAACTTCTTTTACCCAATGGAACAAAAATTTAAAGGCAGCAAATATTTTCCAGCCCATTGCATCTATTTTAAGCAATCTGTGAATATTTGTATTGTTTGATTTTATAGCAGTTTTCTTTGCTAATTTTTGTATTGATAAAGATCTGCAATTGTCTTTTCATGACAGTTATGAACCAGAGAAGAATTTTTAAGGACTATTTAAATTGTTGTTCCGCTACAAGGGATAAACTGCTATGACTTTGATCAAAAATATATTTATTGGTTGCTCTATTTATCATCTTTGTTGGTTGCTCTACTTGTCATTTTTGTTGGTTGCTCTACTTATCTTCTTATCCTTGTTGGTTGCTCTACTATTATTATCATCCTTGTTGGTTGCTCTACTATTATTATCATCCTTGTTGGTTGCTCTATTTATCATCTTTGTTGGTTGTTCTACTTGTCATCTTTGTAGGTTGCCCTACTTATCTTCTTATCCTTGTTGGTTGCTCTACTATTATTATCATCCTTGTTGGTTGCTCTACTTATCTTTTTATCCTTGTTGGTTGCTCTACTTATCTTCTTATCCTTGTTGGTTGCTCTACTATTATTATCATCCTTGTTGGTTGCTCTACTTATCTTCTTATCCTTGTTGGTTGCTCTACTTATCTTCTTATCCTTGTTGGTTGCTCTACTATTATTATCATCCTTGTTGGTTGCTCTACTTATCTTTTTATCCTTGTTGGTTGCTCTACTTATCTTCTTATCCTTGTTGGTTGCTCTACTATTATAATCATCCTTGTTGGTTGCTCTACTTATCTTCTTATCCTTGTTGGTTGCTCTACTTATCTTCTTATCCTTGTTGGTTGCTCTACTATTATTATCATCCTTGTTGGTTGCTCTTCTATTATTATCATCTTTGTTGGTTGCTCTACTTATCTTCTTATCCTTGTTGGTTGCTCTACTTATCTTCTTATCCTTGTTGGTTGCTCTACTTATCTTCTTATCCTTGTTGGTTGCTCTACTTATCTTTTTATCCTTGTTGGTTGCTCTACTTATCTTCTTATCCTTGTTGGTTGCTCTACTTATCTTCTTATCCTTGTTGGTTGCTCTACTATTCTTATCATCCTTGTTGGTTGCTCTACTTATCTTTTTATCCTTGTTGGTTGCTCTTTTTATCTTCTTATCCTTGTTGGTTGCTCTACTTATCTTCTTATCCTTGTTGGTTGCTCTACTTATCTTCTTATCCTTGTTGGTTGCTCTACTATTCTTATCATCCTTGTTGGTTGCTCTACTTATCTTTTTATCCTTGTTGGTTGCTCTACTATTATTATCATCCTTGTTGGTTGCTCTACTTATCTTTTTATCCTTGTTGGTTGCTCTATTTATCTTCTTATCCTTGTTGGTTGCTCTACTTATCATCATTGTTGGTTGCTCTATTTATCATCCTAGTTGGTTGCTCTACTTATCTTTTTATCCTTGTTGGTTGCTCTACTTATCTTTTTATCCATGTTGGTTGCTCTATTTATCTTTTTATCCTTGTTGGTTGCTCTACTTATCATCATTGTTGGTTGCTCTATTTATCATCCTAGTTGGTTGCTCTACTTGTCATCCTTGTTGGATGGTCTTGTTGTCCTGCTTGCTACTAAGTTCCTTAAGTACCCCTATCTAAAACAATGAAAGGTTTGTTTAGGAAATGGTATCCTAATCATGAACAGAAATGAATTTATTCTTAAAATAGATGTTCAGGGAATATCACTCCAGTTTGCCACTTTATTTACTCTTGACTCTCATTCATTTAATAAAGCACATACAAACATGGTTCTTTTGTTCTGTACAATTTCTATCACAAGAGTCGATCAAGACGATATATTGAATGAACTTGTCATCTTTCAGGAGTATGTTAATCATAAGAACTCTATGGTGAATTGGTTTCATTCTTGTTATGTATCTCAGATGCCAAAAATCAGACTTTGTTGTTATATAGTTTATATACTCAGTGTTTCTATGGTTCTCACAATTATGAACTTGTGTATGAATCATTTCTATCTTTTTGTCTGGTCATCCATTTTTGGACACCTTTGCCAAATACATTGTTCAGCGGCCTTGGTCTTTGTTATAACACTTAAAGTGTATAAAGCTCTATCTGACAGTCCTGTAATTAGTGGCAAAATAATTGTTTGTATGACTGCAGATAAGAATCACGCATGAAGTACGTTAATTAAAATAATGAATTTTGGTAGTGATCTATAAATTTTAGATAAAATGAAAGGGAGATAACTTATTCTTTACCAAAGACTTGCTCTTAAGGTCGATGCAGACATTAGGAAAGCTGTATGCATACACCTTCGCACCACTGCTCCCTGCTCCAATTTAGACTTGAACGTTGTTGGCGTAATACAGTCATTTAATTGATAGATCATGTAATTCATCAATAGTATCTTAGAACATCATTTTTATCTCCACTTTGAAGAGCAGTTGCTTTGTGATAGATTAAATATGCTATGTTTGTTCATGTGATATGGCAAACAAAGAGACTTTTAAATATTGTTTTATTGCATTTCTGCTATGGATGAAGATTTTCTACTGAGTGCTTTACTTAGTCAAACAATGCCTTCTTGTATACAAATTTCAGCTGCTCAGTAAAAATAATAAAAAGTACTGGTAAGGCATGATAATAAAAAATTCTTTGTTTGTAGTGCTCCGTTCAACCAATCAAAATGGCCCTACTTTTCTTTTTTTTTAGGTTTTTGAGATGATTTTTTTTTTGTAATCTGTTTGCACCCATTTAGTTAAACAGTACTTTCCATTTTTAAACCATATCAGAATACATGGCTTTTATCCAATACAAACTGGTTGTTCATCATATTTTGTTCTGTCTAATTACATTTTAATGCAGAGCAGACTAAATGGAAGTATTTTAAAATTGCTAATTATTTTAACTATGCAATTTCAGAAGAAAAAAAAATACCTACCTATACCTACCCACCTCTGGAAATTAGGGTCGGAGCACTACAAACAAACAATTTTTTAATGATAGCCTAACTGTAGACAACAATTTATACTGATAATTGTTTTCAGCTTAACCAATTCAGTAAAACCTGTGAACATAGGCCACCCTTGGGGAAGACATACCGCAGGTTTTATTGACAGGTTTCACTGTATTACATATTGTCAGTGTTCTTTAACTTGTGACATGTTTTCTTTGGGTAAATTTCCAAGCACGTTAAGACATGTTAACTTTGTAGATGTTGGATTTTAGCACTTTTTTTTCTTTTTCAGTGTTTAATATTAAAAATAATTAAGTTAAAGATAGCAACATAATTCTGAGAATGATTTCCTTACAGTCTATATAGGTCACAGGAAACTCATGAAAAAATAGGAAATGTCACAAAAAGAAAGACATGACAATTTATGTATTGATGCACCATTGTACCAGTATGATTGTTATTATTGATAATATGATATAGTTTCAACTTGATACATTAGGATTGAATTTAGCTAATGAGCATGTCATCTGATTGGATGACCATGGTTGTATTAGACTGATTCCCCTCGTGTATTGTTGTATTGTTGTATGCTGAATGTCATGCTGGGAACCAGCGGGTTGACTTGATTTCCATTTACTATTGATTTTATGATAATACATTATCATTACCATTAATGGGACGCAAGAACATTTATAGGAGTCAAAGAGATATCAGTCATCTTAATATATACTGTACTGGTAATCATTTCCCATAACTTTTAGAAAGTAATCTGATATCCTCTTGGTTGTGATTTCTATGGATGATATAATACCCTTATCATGTATCACATACTGTTTATGTACAATATAATGATATTACCAATGTATTTGGTACACAGCCCCAGGGTGTTCATGCATAAGCCATTAAAAGTTGAGGGTCAAAACAACTCTTAGCTGATAATGATTTAAAAAGTCAACCAAATTTCCTACTGGTATAGTAAATTTGACCCATAGGGACCATTTTAAAAGTTTATTTTACTAATTTCAAGAGTCAAAGTACCATCTTTAGGGTCAAATGTGAAGTATTTACACTGTTTGGAACCCTTGTACTGCTCATTGCAGGGTTTTCATATTAAGAACCATCGGTCAAAATCGCAAAAAAAACTGTTACAATACCGAAAGTTTGAAAATTGTAAGTATGATATTTAAGTAGGCGGCTCCCTTGACCGCTAGCCAAATCCGTTATTTTCATAAAAAATCTGTTGTACTGAATATTAATGAAAACCCTGGTCATTGTATTGAATAGTATCTTAAACCAATATGAAATATTAGAACTTTTTATAGATCTTATACTGTTCATTGTATTAAATAGTACACCAGATTGATTTCTGCATGCTAATTGGAATTCATTAATTAATTTCCATTTGTACAAGTTTATTTGAAGTATGCAATCTACCTAAGATCCATACAAAGACTCCTATGATATTGACCTGGGCTCACTCAGTAAAGCTGAAATTTTCTTTCTAATTTTTTGTAATCAAATATTGTGTTAACAGAAATTGTTTACCTGCTACTAAAAAATTCATGAAGTAATTTTTATTTAAGGATACAAAGATTATTTCTGGCATGGTTCTAATATCATGTTATATTTCCAATAAAGTAAACAAAATGTGGGTGTTTATTATATGTACCTGGTTCATATATACCCACTCATATGTGTCATGCGGTGGAGACTAAATATAATTTTTTCATTTGTGTAAATAGATATTTTAATATTAATTCAATTGTATAGAACCAGTAGCCTATTTAAATTTTAGCATCCAAATACAGGTAAAATGCAAATATAAAATATCAATGCTAAGAGCAATTCTGAATTACTTGATCAAACGCTTATTAGATTGCCCAAGAAATACGGACCAATATTCTAATAATAATATAACTCAATTTTTAATCAGTATTTTGTCCTTTAAAGTTAGTGTTTTTTGAAAGAATTGCATGCAATGCAGGTGTTTTTTTAGAAAATTAGGAAGACACTTGGGGCTGGTAAATGGGGGAAAATGCACTAAAGAGACAAGTTTGGGGAATAGAGAAAAAATATTTTTTGAGAATATTTTTTGAGGGGGGAATATCTTATTATCCAAGGGGAAGATACTGACTATCACTTACTTAGTAGAATAAACCCCTGCAATATAAAACCCATGCAATATAAAGCAAGAGGGCCTCTGTGGTTCAGTTGGTTTGGTCTCTGACTAGTTATCACTAGTCCCTCACTGCTATGAGTTTGGTCTCTGACTAGTAATTACTAGCCCATCACTGCTGTAAGTTTGGTCTCTGACTAGTAATCACTAGCCCATCACTGCTGTAAGTTTGGTCTCTGACTAGTAATCACTAGCCCCTCACTGCTATGAGTTTGGTCTCTGACTAGTAATCACTAGCCCCTCACTGCTGTATGTTTGGTCTCTGACTAGTAATCACTAGCCCCTCACTGCTGTGAGTTATGGTCTCTGACTAGTTATCACTAGCCCCTCACTGCTGTGAGTTTGGTCTCTGACTAGTTATCACTAGCCCCTCACTGCTGTAAGTTATGGTCTCTGACTAGTTATCACTAGCCCCTCACTGCTGTGAGTTTGGTCTCTGACTAGTTATCACTAGCCCCTCACTGCTGTAAGTTATGGTCTCTGACTAGTTATCACTAGCTCCTCACTGCTGTGAGTTTGGTCTCTGACTAGTTATCACTAGCCCCTCACTGCTGTAAGTTATGGTATCTGACTAGTTATCACTAGCCCCTCACTGCTGTGAGTTTGGTCTCTGACTAGTTATCACTAGCCCCTCACTGCTGTAAGTTATGGTCTCTGACTAGTTATCACTAGCCCCTCACTGCTGTAAGTTATGGTATTTGACTAGTTATCACTAGCTCCTCACTGCTGTGAGTTTGGTCTCTGACTAGTTATCACTAGCCCCTCACTGCTGTGAGTTTGGTATCTGACTAGTTATCACTAGCCCCTTACTGCTGTAAGTTATGGTCTCTGACTAGTTATCACTAGCCCCTCACTGCTGTGAGTTATGGTATTTGACTAGTTATCACTAGCCCCTCACTGCTGTAAGTTATGATCTCTGACTAGTTATCACTAGCCCCTCACTGCTGTAAGTTATGGTCTCTGACTAGTTATCACTAGCCCCTCACTGCTGTAAGTTATGGTATTTGACTAGTTATCACTAGCTCCTCACTGCTGTGAGTTTGGTCTCTGACTAGTTATCACTAGCCCCTCACTGCTGTGAGTTTGGTATCTGACTAGTTATCACTAGCCCCTTACTGCTGTAAGTTATGGTCTCTGACTAGTTATCACTAGCCCCTCACTGCTGTGAGTTATGGTATTTGACTAGTTATCACTAGCCCCTCACTGCTGTAAGTTATGGTCTCTGACTAGTTATCACTAGCCCCTCACTGCTGAAAGTTTGAGTCCCACCAGGAACCAGACAAATATTTTATTTGAGGAAGCTGTCTAGCTAGCTGATAAAAATTCAGTGTTTCTACTAAGGTGTATGCATTGGGATTCATCCACCATTAAAGTTTGCAAAAATAATGAAAGACCTTGGCTAATGGTGCAACGTTAACCACCCAGAGGAAAAATTTGTTTTGCTCTTAAAGTCTAACCACATTAAATTTTAGAATCAGGCGACTCTCCGGCAAAATAATAATAATAAAAAGGAATAAAGAAAGAAATCATTTAAAAGAAACATTCTTAACAGTTTTTTATATTAGTTTAAATAGAAAGTGAATTTAACAGAATTTGGTTATCTACCTTAATTAAACGTGCCTTAGTGAACATGTATGTATATATATGTATGTATTTTTACACCTCGTATTTGCATGAATGTATAATTACCTCTTGTTTACACGTTTGTAATATGTATAATTATTGCATGTATTGAGTGAAAATAAAGGTGTGTTATGTTATGTTAGGAGGAAACATAAAGCAATATTTTGACTCCTTAACTGTTGCTTTTGAACATGTTGCTGGTGCCATGATGGCTGCTGCTGGTGCTGTTGCTTATTGCCTTTGTGACAAACATTTATATTATTATGTAAGAGTCAGTGTTTAGAAAATTACAAACAAATTCACTTAATTCTCTCATTTATTGTTTGTCTATTGTTAATGCTACAGTTTGTCATTTGAGACATTTTACAAATTGGTAATCATTGTGTCTATAATATTCAATTATGGTTTATCTGACCACAGGAAAATGGAATCTAAGGCAAGCAATGTGAGACATTCTGCATGACCAATCTGGCACATTGTACCGTGAATGATGTAGAAAAATGTTATTGATTCTTAGATTAACTCCATCTTTTTGGATAAATCTAATAAAAAATTGTTTCCTATTAATATATCAAGTAGATAGACAAGTAAGAAGAAACTACTTTTCTTGTTTATTTGTCTGATCAACTCATGCTGGAATCAATAAAAAAATTGACTCAATTGTAAAGAATCAATTTATATCCTTTTACCACTGTTGGAATTTCTGACACATGTTCTGCTTTGCTTCCAGTTAGGAAAGATTTATCGTCAGATAACTGCTATATTTCACAGAAAATCTTATTGACTTTAGTGGGGTTTGTTCAATAAGAAATTTTACTTAATTTGTTCGTGGTTTGATCTAATGATAGATAAATACCTGCTGACCTGATAGTATTATGGATTTTTATGGTTTTATAGACAAAGTGTGGGTTGTCTACCAGGCTGCCAGCAGCATAGCCTGAATGTCTCCCCCTGTCAGTCTGCCTCTGTCTGTCTGTCCCTGTATGTCTGTCACTGACTCTCTGTCCCTGACTCTCTGTCCCTGTATGTCTGTCTATGCCTGTCTGTTCCTGTATGTCTGTTCCTATATGTCTGTCCCTGTATGTCTGTCCCTGCCTTAGCTGCCAACCAATCACTGTCTACCAATTTTTTAACATTTGTTTCTAACCTGCCTACCCTTGCCTGCCTTACTGGCCTACCTTCCCTTACTTGCCTTATCGTAACCCAACCTGCCAACTCCTGCTGACTATTGTCTATCCTTGCTGTTAATACCTGTCCCTGTCTGTTTGAACATTTAGTGTCTGTCCGAAAATAACTCATTTCATGGTCATATGTTTTAGAATTGATTCTATTAAGATACAAAGATACAATGGACACTTAAATAACTTTTGAGATTTTATAAAATTTTGAAAACACTTCAAGCAAAGACAATCCATTTGTACCCTCACTAAGAAAGTGGCAAGTTTTTAAACTGATAAGTCTGATGGTTTACATTTACCTGTTTTAGGTGATGAAAGATCCCTGACCAACCAGAAGATAAAATATTTTCTTTACATACAAGGATAAAATGAGGAGGTATCAAAAACTGGTCCAAATTGTAATTGTTTTATACCCATAAATGGTAAACTCTTGATTTTCCCTTAAGTCCACGTTTCTGTCTAAATGTTCACATCCTAGCAGTCATGTGTTCAGTTAGATTATCAATTGAAACAAAGCAATTAATAATGAGCAAATTTTAGAGAATTTTCAAGACAGTTCCTTTAAAGGAATGGAATTTTCAGAGCCATTATGTGGAGAATCTCTCCTTTTGGGCTGACATTGATTTACCCAGTAAATGAACTTGATCTGATCTGACTGTTTTTCATTTTCAAACAATCTCAAATTACTTCAGGAAAAAAGGAATAAACGTAAAATCACGTGAAATAAAATTGGAAACTGCTCGGCATCACACTCATAAGATGTTCAGTTATATGGCTAGTTATGTTTTTATCAATTCTTTTATTATTCCATTATGACCATGCCAGAGGATGCAATCAATGAATTTGATCGAGAGACGATGACAGTTAACTATGCGTTCTGTTGTGTCTGGTGGCTGTGTTTCTTTTCGTCTGCTTCGATAGATTTCTGCCTAACGACCTGGTATCCAGGCGTGCCAGATTACAGTATTTCCTGTAGACTGCTGGGAACCGTTTGCTAAACAGGAAGTCCCTCTTGAGCCCTGTGGCTGGTTCCTGTTGGTATCAGATTCTGTTTTAATGTGCATTATTCATATGATCTCATACTTCTCAAATAGATGACTGGTCATAGAATCTGTCTGAAGTATAAGATTCATGGAATCCATTTCATTAAGTAGCACATTATCAATCCTCTTGGTGAGTGCCTTATTCCTCAGCAAAGCATGAAACATTCACAATGCCAAGTATGGTGTGTGGCATGTAAAAAGTCTATATAAAGCCTGTATTTCAGAATATAAAAGTTATTTATTTTTACATGGAAAAAGAGTGTTGATATTATCAAATCTTAATAATATGCCATTGTTATATGTACTCTCTGATCATTGGTTGACTAATCATTGGTTTGGGATTGTAAACATAGTTACATGCATATCATGCCCTCAAAAAAACACCCTTGAGGTATATATTTTGTTAACTTGAAACTTTTATTCACTTAAATTCTTTAGATAAATTATTACCAGAATGCTGTTTTAATAGCCTAACTGGTTTTCCTCGATTCTTTACCGGTAATAACCTTGTTCTTCACAAGTGACTGCCGACTTCTATGCTATTATATATCAAACTTGAATGAATGACCAAAGAAATAGGTACAGAACTGTGCTTAAATCTTGCCATTTCCCTATTTGAAAAAAATGTACAGGCCATACTGTAACTTAGTACTAGTTCGCAGTTAACAATATTGATCAAACATCTGCATCCATTATAACTGGTGTGTTTATTAAAACAAGGGAAATTGTAAATTGGAAGAAATTCCATGGAACTTTTTATCCACGAGGCCTATTATCACTTGGATTTTATGTGTGAATTAACCAAAGTTTGGCAGATACCTTATAATGTCTTCTAAATACATCTTGAAACTATTGATTATCACCAGAAAAGATGGCAAAAATATTCAGATTTCCAAACTGTATTCTATAGCTTACTGAATGAACATTTATTTTGTAGCTAAGAGAATTGTGGAGACTATTCTACATGTATAATATATAGATTATTCATGCTTCATAGTACTTAGTTTTGTATGTAGGGGAAAAATAAGTACTGTCTTTGAAATCAGCATATACTGTGAATTTATTTGACACCATCATGCATTGTCTTAGTATAATGAAAGCATGCATTTGCAATCCGGGAAATAATAAAAGCCACTTTGCATAAAACCTTTGTAAGGAGTCAATATAGAATCAGGCAAGCACATAGTACAACATTGGTCCTAGTTTACATTGCAATTTACTTTTAGTTGAGCAAGTTTGGGCATATTTTAAATAACAACCTAATTTTTGATAAGAAATGAATAAGGATTGTCATTTATTGGCACATTCATTCTATGCAAACATTTGCTTAAAAATGATGTTTGCTAATTAAAAGGTTAAGCCAAAGCTGGAGATTTTAAAGCAGTCATGCCAACATCCAAATTCACATTTTGACGTTATGAAATTATCAAATATATTTATGTACTTTATTGGTAACACCTGTGTACCATTGCTGGAATTCTAGAAATAAATTAGACACATCTTCACAAAGGCTTTTATCATAAATGAGTTCCATAACGTCTGAGAGCAATCTGTGGCCAATGGTAGCCTTATATCTTTGGTTGATAATATTTTGTACCTAGTAGTTATTGATAATGCTAAGCATATTGGCTCATTAACAACCATAAAGATGTCATTTTCATACAGTTTTCTACATTAATGAGATCTATGAATGCTTGATAAGTTCTAACAAGTAGTATTGCATTGATTTACATTACAACTAGCTTAATTCTAGCAATTTGTCACAAATTGGTAACCACAGATATTCATCCAGGCTCACTCATAATGTTGTAAATTCAGACAGTTGTCACTTGAATAAGCTATCGGTCATATTTCTTTTCCTGTTGGGTTTAATGTCCTTCAAACAGTCAAGTTCTTTTGCGACTTCTAGCTTTAACAGAGAAAAGACCCTAGGTGTGTGTACCTCTGGAAAACATCTCTATATAACCTCCCATAAGCTACCTTATAGTTAGCTTCCTCAGATATGAAATTGTCTGGCCACCTGTGGGATTCAAACTGACAGTGGTGAGGGACAAGTGATTATACTTGTCAGGTACCATAACAACTGCCAAAATTTCGTGTTTGTAACTTGAGGAATAATGAAAAAGGACAATTTATGATCAATTTTTTTCAGTTTTGGTCAGATTTTTCTTATCATTTTACAGAAAAAATTAAAATGCCTTAGCATATTGTAGTTCTTTATTCTTCACTGCACCAATGTTGTGTTCCTGAATTTAGAATAGAATAAATATATTTTGAGTCATGGATTGTCAATAACAATAAACAACCCTTCGTTTTTTTTATTGGGATTATTAAACTCAATTAGCTAAATATAAAGGTTTGTTTAGAAGCAAAAGCAAAGCGAGTGCTTCTATAGTTATACACCTAGTTTTGTTTTGACATGACGCCATACATTCGCGTTGAAAAAGTAGTACCATCGGTTGTATAACTCTACCGATTGCAGTTATGATACAAGTTGGATATATTGCAGGATTATGTTCATTTTGAATAATTACATTGTAATGGCATTTCCAACTGTAAAACTATTGAGTTTAATAATTCAGTATTCATCCGCACAAAAGTTTCATTCATAGTACGCTTCGCTACTATATACATGGGAAACGCTAAAAGACACAAGCAGAGCGAGGACACCAGTTAACCATAACTCCGCCTACCGGATGGATATAAAGTACGGAATGCACTCGATCTTGCGGAATGAATTTCTTATTTGCGAGATGGGTTTGTATAATACATCTTTAATAAAAACATCTTCAACATAAAACTTAAAATAAATTAACACTCAACCACATTGATAAAGAGTTAACCCTAATGAAGGAAAAATAACTCTATTATTACATATAATTACGAAGTTTTAAGAGTCAGGCGTGTTTTACAGTGAACAGGAAGTGTAGGTATGAGTTTACTATTAACTTCAACAGAATTGGGAACACGACAAGTGAACCTCCACCAAAACGTCTTCATTTCACTGAGCCAAAACTGACTATTTTGAAGAAATTATTAGTCCAAACAATATATTCATTTGAGTTTGAAAAATGGTGCCTAGAGTTGGTTGAGCTTTTTGGTATTATCTAATGCACATCTACCAGATATTATGAATTATATATTAACTTTTGCTTCTGACAGTACTCTCAGTGCTTTGATTTATTTTCAGTTCAATTTTAAACAACTGTTGACCAGAATTTCACATGAAGCCAATTTTATTTTTAAAATGGCCTTAATTAGTACATCAAAGCCTAAAAAGCAAAGTGTTAGTAACTTAGAATCTCCCACCTAGTAAGCTACTGTATGTGCTGATAACAGTACAATGTATATATGATATATATGTAACAAGGTATAAAACTATATGCCATGAAATGTTTTTAATTTCAATGAATAATTTCATATTGTTGTATAAAAATTACTTTCTGTTAAGTTTCTTTATAATTATAATGTTATTGCTGGACACACAAAAATGTATTGCTTGTTCTAAGTTCTGTGTGTCAATCACTTAGTTTTCACATCAATCAATTTGAAATATTTCAAATTCTATAGATATGTTTTATCACTTTAGATTAGATATTTGTCAAAACAGACTTAGGTCAATCAGCCATAGGGCTTCTATAATTAAGTTATTATAAGTAAGTAATTCTGACATAGGGCTTCTATCAATAAATTATTATAAGTTATCAGTTAAGTATTTCCAGCCAATATGTTTTAATTTGATTGGTCAAATTTTATAAAGGGTCCAGCCCCTTTTCTCATTGATTATTTTGTTATTTATTATTAAGTTAGTCTTTACTGGGTCTTGGGGGAGTCTTTACTAGGTCTTCGGAGCGTCTAAACTAAGTTTTCAATTAAGTAACATCTGGATTAATAAGGTAGTCTTCGTTTAGCCTTAAAACAAGTAACATCTGAATTTTATGTCATCTGGATTCTCAACTTATATCTTTTAGAACTGAATATTATAAACGTTTGTTATGACTGAATAAAATAGTGAAAATACTGAATTGGACTAGTTGTGTATAATTCCAAGACATACACATTTGGTACCCTTATATGCAAGAGGTACCAACAACAAAGACACTGTGCAGCCGAGGTGTTGGAGACAATCCGGGCGGTTACGCCGAACAAGCTAATTCCCCACCGACACATATCCAGGAGCCGAAGCCTCAGCCCGGCCCTCGGTCACATATATGTAAAGCTGATTTTTTTAAGGCCATTACTTTTTGTCTTCTGTTGCCCAGAATTTTGCTACAAGAATATCGGAATGGATGGAAAAAAATTACAAAACCACATGATTACAGCAGGCGTTTCCATTTTGTGATGTCTAAAACAACTAGATATATATTAGGGAAGTAACTAACATTCAATATAAAATAGTGAAGTACTTACGAATTGAAGGATAGATGGTTGAGTGGTTACACGCAGGACTGCTAAACGAAAGGTTGTGGGTTCAATTCCCGGCTTCACCTTTTAATTTCTTAGGGACGCTTTTCAATGTCCCCATCCCAACTACCAAGACAAGTATCATGTCTAAAAAATCACAGAAAAAGGGGCGAGACGTGAATTGGTGCTTTACACTGCATGGGCACGTTAAAGAACAGGAAAACTATATGAAAAGAGTAGTAGAAAATACCAAGTTCGCTTGTATCTTCAGTAATTTTTACAATATCAAAAAAAGAAGCTTATTTATTTTCTGTTTTCTGTTTTTTTTGCAGGGAGCAGGGGGTAAAAAAACAATTAGTGGGTCTGAGAAACTAAAAATCAGCTAACTTTTCAGTTGTCTTAAGGTTTCTAAGATTGTCAAAGTGTTGAAAAATTGTGAAATACAAAAGATTCCATACTGGACAATATCATTCCTTCATCTTAGATTGGTCATATATTGTATAGTAGAGCCTTAAAAAATAGTTCTTTGTATAGTTACTGGCACCAAATTAAGCCTATAGTTACTGGCTAGGATAGCTTATTATTTAACACAGTCATGATGCCAGATTTAAAGTTGCTTAACTTAGATTTTAGGAATAGTCAACTTTATTTTAACTGGACTAAAATGTTAGAGCAACTATAGGTGGTTAGAATTTTGTTTCAGGATGGAAATATTTTATTTTTTCTTCTCTTCAAAGCAGCTTTCTACTTCCTTTTGGTTTAATTAACTTATATATGTTTAATATATAAATATATTTTTCTATTTTCAGAATTTTAACAGAAAAATAGAATTTTATCACCATGGCGATTCACATACCTGGACTAATATCAATTGTTGTGTTCTACTTGATTATTTTATTGATTGGACTATGGGCAGGACGTAAAGCCAAACAGACTGGTACTGAGGCAAATTCTGAAAATGTTATGTTGGCAGGAAGAAATATTGGGTTATTGGTCGGTGTGTTTACTATGACTGGTAAATAACTTTATTATATACTTTATCTACAGAAAGCTATGACCTCACTGGCCCTCAGATTCCATCCATCAAGTATTTTGGTTTAAAAGATAAAGTTGATTAATGTTTACATACATGTCAGATCAATTATGCCATCTGAATAATGTATCAATACAATAATTAACTTAGAAATATTAAAAGATAAGAAATGAGATTTGAGCTCTGAGACCAATCTCAAGTTTTATATCCTGTATTCTGATCTCTGTTTTGACCCCTGACTTTTATATACTTATTTGACCTCTGTAATTCTACCTCTGTAACTTGTTAGTACTGGTGTAAGATCCAGTAGATTTACATTTTTGTAAAAGGGTAAATGACTGAAACAATGTTGAAAACAAGCCAACCGTTTTTGTTTTGAATTTATGAATATCAGTTGGTAGTAGGGACTTACCATTAATAAAAGGGTTTTGTATGACAGCTGGTCAATTGTGTAGCCCCTTTTTGAAAATCTGGCGTCAGACTCCTAGCAGATTTGTTGTTAGACATATGGCCTAATTAAAGACATGAAGATACAGAATTAATATCACTTCCATTGATCCAGATTATGATAATCATGTTGAATTGGTTTATAATTAGTCAGGTGATGCTTTTATGATAAAGCATGAGAACTGAAAGTAAAAACTAACGTATCATATTATGCAGTCATACCTGAATTAGCAGTCACATGTAAATATAATGGGACACAGCTATAATATAGGTCCAATGGTTTTTGCGCTCCGACTTGTAACCTGAGTCTGAATCAGGGCATGGCAGATCATAGTCTACTAGCCATCTCTTGAAATTTTACTTAAGTTTTGAAAGATACAAAATCGTATTGCGAATTGAAATTCAGATTTGAAATAGAGTTATTTTTCTTTGCTTTTCATGGACTAGATACCATAAGGGCTGATTGACACTTTTTCTCTTTATATGAGATTTATATGCTGTCAATAAAAAACATCAAAACTTCTATTCATGGTTTGGGCAATTCTGTAAAAAAATTGTCGCCAAAAATCTGTTATTGCAGAATTATCCCAAAATTGATAAAACATTTCACATTACAGTGTCAAATTTGAAGTCTCAAATAGTTACCAATTTTTTTCTAATGTGATATAGATGAAATAAATGTTTTGCTGTTGGTTGAGCGATGAACAACAGAGGAAAGACATCAAACTAATTTCCCTTTATGAACTATTTGAACAAATGATGACAATCATCATTGTATTGATCAGTTCTTGAATCAACTTGTCATTATCCTAAAGATCCAATTTTTTATGACTTCTTATCATGCATGTACAATTGTAAATAATTATTTTCCATTATCTTTTATGCCTGTCAATTAACATTTGATCAGTGTCCATTTATGGTCACTTACAGTATCTACAGTATTTGTTGATAAATAAGATTCACATTTTCATTCGGAGGCTGGAGGTTGCTGTGGTATAAAATGGTAAAACAACAGGTTTCTATTTAAAGTCACAATATAATATGTCTTAAAATTGGTATTATTTACAATGTACAAAAGACCAAGCAAGATTCTGATATTAAATGTTCACAAAATGGTACAGAAGGGACCTATATCTAATCTCATTAAACCGTTCCTTCCTTGAGAAATAACTTACAGAAGACAAGCTTTAGTTTTTTGTATGAAGGACAAAATATGACGTATTGTTTACGTTTAACATTCGCCAAGCATATCCCAAAGCTTCGTAAATGATTGGAACTGCACCCATATCAGTGACGTCACACGAATTCAAAATGAACTTCTATACATTTTGCAATGTTATGTGTATTACGTCATGTAGTACCGGTATATGAATATGCTATCTATCCATTGGTTATTGAAAAAATCACAAAAAATTTACGGCAATGTCCGTACTTCTGATGAGTCATTTACATGTGCCACAGATTTGAGATTATCGGACAGAGTGACAATACATTGTTCCCGAGGCTTATTGTGGCTTTAACTGTTACTATACTAGTATTAACAATCTCGGATCCATTCTCAAATTATCATGAACGTGGAATCCATATATTGGTGTGTCTATCATAAAGATTATAGATTAGACATTCTTGATGAATTAAGGCTTATACATTTTTGGTGAATTTCTTTGCAGGATTAGTCAGGTTTTTTTCTGGACTGGTTTTGGACCAAAAATCAGTCCGATTGCCCTGTCTGAAAACTTTTTTTCACTATTATCATTAAGAATTCCCCTTCAGTTGAATTCTTTTATTCATGGAGACATCTTTTGGTTAAAAAGGATGAATTTAAAAATTTGACCTGTAGAGTAGCTCTTTGGTAACATTATAAGCTATTGGTAATTCAACTTTGGGAGAATACGAATCCACTTAAGATGCTATTTTTGTCCCTTAAAGGTGAGCTTATGGAAGGTTGATGATTAAACTCAGGTGTGTCTGGAAAAGTTACCATGTGACCCTGACTGTTGGTGCAATCTGAATAAATAACAAGAGTCACAGGTCACAAAATACGCCCGTCAAAATTCATTTTTCAAATCGTCAAGGGGCATAACTCAGAAATGTCTGGGCCGATTAGGCTGATTATCGATCCTGACTGTAATCTTATGGCCATAAACATTTCCATCAAGTTTGGTGAGGATCCAAATAAAACTGTTTAAATTAAAAAGCGACACCGTTGTGGACAACGCTTGTCCACCCAATCAAAGGGTGTTTCCCATAATACAACCCATTTTTCAAACGGGCATAAAAAAAGATTTTGTATTACAATATATGGCCCTTCCTTGGCTGCTCAGTAAAGTCCACCCACTGTAGATAATTACATCACTGCATGTACTAATTCTTCATTATCAAGCTAACGTTTAGTGCTTATAGATAATGCCCTAATGAAGCAATCTTGTTTC
This sequence comes from Lutraria lutraria, assembly GCA_964023205.1. Lineage (NCBI taxonomy): Eukaryota > Metazoa > Mollusca > Bivalvia > Venerida > Mactridae > Lutraria > Lutraria lutraria. The sequence goes on from OZ026836.1 coordinate 22,942,031, forward strand.
ATCCTACGTGAAAACCTAAAATTATTTATTCCGATAGTTGACGTTTACTTAAATGAATCTTATGAAAGTCACTGCCTACATATAAATACCAGGATGCAATTACCTTCCTGGTTCCATATTCATCACTCATAGTGTTATTAGTATATTGGGAACCATTTGTATTATCAGAATGATCATTTTATGTAAATACAGTCCACTTAATATCTACTCTTATTGTTAAGGTTCTTGGACATTAGAATTTTTTCTACAAAATCCATTGCCTTATACACATTTACATGCATAGTATCCTTAATATGTTTCTCTTGTATTCTTTTGGTAGCCGGACTTACCATTACGGTTACTGTTGGTATCCACACATGATGTCGGGAATGTTTCATACTTATTTATTGAATGATAGGAATCTCTATGGTCAAGTGTTTATGGTATCCGACTTGTAATTACAGACGCTTTTCTGCTCTGAGTTTGAATTCAAACCGGGAACCAGACAAAATATATATGTGAGAAAGATGTCCAGTTTGGATTCTTCCTCCACTAATAAAGGGGGAAAGACACCAAAAAAAACCCTGCTGTTGGTGCCACATGAATAACCCCTAATAAAAAAGCTAGATTAAGGACAGGTATTAATTCAAACCATCTAGGTATACTGATTAAATATGACAATAATGTTTATAATGCTTTACCAACTTGACTACCTACATGCAGCTCAATGTGTATTAAAACAGGCATTAACTGATCGACAGAAGAGTAAATCTGATTCATTTGTTAATAAACTGGTAACACAATTTCCCTGTATCAATATACTTCTAAATTGCAAAGACATCTTCACAAATTTGTGTTGTATTTCATTATTCTTGATAATTATCCTGGGTGTAACTATATGCTAGTGGAACTTGACATAAACATTAATTGATATCTCATTTTCATGGGAATATCCGGCACCCATTTTACGTCTTGTATTAATTCTCAGTAAGAGACTTTCGCAATGTTAGACGTGATTTGGCTAGTTATCCTAACCAGTGGGATATTAGTGAACAAGCCCAGCTGAAGTGGCTTGATCAATAAGCCAAAATTGCGAAATTGCCGCATTGTGGCGAAGATGAATGTTCGTCTATTTATGGGGATATTGATATAAAAGGCTGGCATGATCTTTAAATATGAACTTTCTATATTGATCAGCTTGGTTTAAAATCACATGAAATGGTACATTGCTTAACGATACAAGACATTTATGAAATAAAACATGGCCGCCTGTTCATTTAGTTTGTTTTATTTAATAGAAGAAACACTAATGTGGTTAAATGTTCTAAAAGATGTTCTGTTATCTGCAGAGGACTGCATGATTGCCTCTGATGAAATTTCAGAACAATTGCTTTCAATCCTTTATAGCATTTTAGGGAAACATAATACTTTTTATTTCTTGCTGAAACAGGCATAAAATGGAATTTGCACTGCATGGGGGACTGTGGCCATGGTGTACTGGCATTGTGGCCTGTTGATCTGGGTGTTAGAATCTTGGTTGTGATAGGTCATACCCATCTATGAAAATTTTACCAAAATGTCAGTTTTCCCTCATTATGCAGAGAAGTCTTCTTGCAGAAGGGTACTGACCAGGAAGTCTTGGAGTATGCACTGATACAAATACACTGCATGGAATATACAAGTTGCATAGATTAAAATAATGATAACAAAATAATTTCTGGATTGAAAGAATTGCAAAATAACCCTTAAGACTTGAAAAAAGTGTTTCAGGTGACAAGGCCAAAAATCTCAGGGTATGGATGATGAAAAACATGTTATTCTTTTTTTTCTAAACATACATTTTGTGAGAATACAAAGAATGAAGGCACACAAAATGGATCAGTATGGAACAAATGGGGAGAAATAAATCTTTGTCTATAGGGAAAACTAGTTAAGATTTTGTTGTGAAATTTGCAAGATTAGACAAAGTTAATGTGTGTGAGCTTACTTACATAATATTCCAATCTAGGGTAATATTTCTGAATGGAATTATAATATTAAATCCTGTCTTGGTTAATATACATGTCATGATTTAAGTTGTTGTGTACATTTATTTTCAGCAACATGGGTCGGTGGAGGTTTCATCAATGGAACATCTGAGTATATTGTGAGAGATGGTTTAGTTTGGTGTCAGGCACCATTTGGCTATGCAGTTTCTTTACTAATTGGTGAGTATCCTAGGAATACCTTATTAGGCTAAAAATAGCCCTGACCAGTGTGGTCCCCCCTGTGGCTGGAATTCCCACTGACAAGAAGTGTTTTCCACCTTATTATGCAAAAAGAAGAAAAACATGATAGTTTTCTCACCATTGTCACCAATAACAGTGTAGTAATTTCTATAGTCATGATTTGAAGAACTAAATAATCACATATTTCATAGAAAATATATAATTCCCTCTTTTGGAATTTGTTGCACTTAAATTTCCCCTTTTGACAGGCATGGGTTGTGAGAAAATTTTAAATAAAAATCACTGAATCTATAAATGTATACTCTCAAAATTAGCATTTAGGTAAGTAAAAAAATTGTAATCTTTTTTGTAAACACCCATGGTGAGAATGTGAGGTATGATTGCATTCACATTACTTTTGTACTTAAGATTTTTCAATTAATGGTGCAAAAAGGAGGATTGGTCGCTTGTCTGTAAATATTACTGCTTTTATGATCTTGTGATGTGATTTAAAGCATCACTGTTCCTTTGTACATTGTAAAGACTTCATACATGATGTACTACATGTAAGTACATTTTATTAAACAATTTCAAATTAAATCCAACACTAGTCTCAGAGGCTGCATATTTAACATAATATTTTATGAAGTTCTTCAACGAAACTGCAATGTATTTGACATTTTACATACCACATTAACTTTTGTAATTTCAGAATTTGAAAAAGGACAATATGAGAATTATGCAAATAACAAAAATATGAATGTTTGCCTTTAAGGTCTTTTTTTTCACATAATAATTATGCTGTCTGCATCTAACTAGAATTTGTTTCATTGTATTGATCAGACAAAATCTGTTTTCATTGAGTATGTGTTTGTTGACTAAGTATTGGATCAAAATAAAAAAAATATATATATATCCCTACCTTGTACCTACACAAAATTTCAAACTATGTTAGCAATAGGGCACACATATAATTATATTTTTACTTTTAGTTTAGATCTTATTAAGATAAACATGTAGAACCAGGTGAAATGTAATATAAATTTGATTATTTCCATGTTTTATATTGACAGGTGGTTACTTCTTTGCCAAAAAGATGCGATCTCAGGGCTATGTTACCATGCTTGACCCATTTTCACAGAAGTATGGTGAACGTATGGGTGGACTTCTATACATTCCAGCTTTGTTAGGCGAGGTTTTCTGGTCAGCCGCTATTCTTGCTGCTCTCGGTAAGTACACCATGAATAAAAAATGATCTGGATATCTTAAAACATGATTTTAAGTCGTCAACGAAAATGGAATGTAATTATAATAAAAGTTTAATAAAAGTGCGCTTAACTTCTACGGATATGTAAATGTATTCAAGGGGAGTAACTGATGATGCAATACTAAACCCTAGAAAAGTATGAATATAGATAACTCCTCCTTTCAACAGATGATTCAGTAGATAACTCCTCCTTTCAATAGATGACTCCTCCTTTCAGTAGAGAAATCCTCCTATCACAAGATAACTCCTCCTTTCAACAGATGTCTCCTTTCAGTAGATAACTCCTCCTTTCAACAGGTGTATCCTTTCAGTAGATAACTTTGCTTTGCAATAGATAACTCCTCCTTTCAACAGATGACTCCTTTCAGTAGATAATTCCTCCTTTCAATAGATGACTCCTCCTTTCAACAGATCTGATGGCTCCTTTCGGTAGATAATTCCTCCTTTCAATAGATGACTCCTCCTTTCAACAGATCTGATGGCTCCTTTCGGTAGATAATTCCTCCTTTCAATAGATGACTCGTCCTTTCAACAGATCTGATGGCTCCTTTCGGTAGATAATTCCTCCTTTCAATAGATGACTCCTCCTTTCAACAGATCTGATGGCTCCTTTCGGTAGATAATTCCTCCTTTTAATGGATGACTCCTCCTTTCACTAAATAACTCCTCATTTCAACAGTAGACTCATTTCAGTAGATAACTCCCTCTTCAATAGATAACTCCTCCTTTCAGTAGATGACTCCTCCTTTCACTAAATAACTCCTCCTTTCAGTAGATAACTTCTACTTTCAGTTAAGCAAGCCTGCATAATAATCTTTTGATAAAAGGACTTGCATCTTTGTTGCAATAAAAGAGGGAACTTTTGAGTTTTAAATCCAATTCTGGCTATTCTTATCATACAACAGCCAGACTTAAATATGTTTTATTGGTGGTGATGAATCTGCTTTAGATACTGGTAAATCTTAATTGATGTGGACAAATTTTCTTGAAGCGTAGAGGTCAATTTGTTTTCAAGCACGCATATTATATATATTGCTATTTTTCAGGGGCTACATTATCTGTCATATTAGAGTTGGACACCAAGATATCCATAATTGTATCAGCATGTATAGCTGTATTTTATACATTGTTTGGTGGTCTGTATTCTGTAGCATATACTGATGTTGTGCAGCTCATCTGTATATTTGTAGGTTTGGTAAGTAACATTAAATTTGTATTTTTATATTTATTGTATTTGTACATTATAACATACAGTCAAACCTGTGAACAAAGGCCACCCTTGGGATTAGGACAAAATGTGCTCTTTGTTCTGTTCTCATTATGTTCTAAATCATCAGTAACTGTGTTTCAAAGAATGGACTTTATTCAAAGAATGGACTTTTTTTCAAAGGGTGGCCTTTGACTGTACATCAGAATATTTCTTTTGAAAATTATTATTAAACCGCCCTTATTTTCTTTAATGATAAAAGAACAACATGAACAACAAACATTTGTGACTCTCTGTAAATGCTTCTGTATCATTTCATATCAAATCTGATGCATTAAAGAAAATGAAGACCACCCTGTGAATTAAGTTTTTTTTTTTTTAAAAACATGATTGATTATTAGGAACAAAACATCCTCCGAATGAATGCCACCTGTCAGTAAATGCAACATAATGTCTTTTCCATGGGTGGCCTTTGTAAACGTGTTTGACTGTATGTGCTTTGTCATTTTATTTCCCTAATCCCTTCATAAGGGCCCGACCACCTATCACTCAAACACTGCATGGATAAAGAAAATTTACTTCATTGCTCACTAAATTCATAATTTAAATAGTTTAATGAAGCAGTATTGAAATGCCATTCTATTACTCAACCTGAAAATTGAAGAACAAACATTTCATTATAATACTGTAAGCAAGGAATCAAGTTTCATAAAGATCAGCCAAAATTAATACTCCCTAATTTCAAGGCTATTGGAAACAAGACAAGAGAACTTTGGAGAAATTGAACTTTATTAATGGTTTTGTGATTGAAACTTCAATTTGATTGATTTTACTAAATGGTTGTTTGGATCAGAGGATTGTTTTGTGGTAGTTAAACACATTGAGGGGATTGTTACTATGGTGATAGTTTAGAAACTTAAGGTCCTATAAAAAATTTTACTGCCAAGAATTGATGAATTTTATGCAGATTTTGTCTGCAGCTGAAACTAACAGAGTTGTAATATGTGCTTTTAAATTTCATATTATATAATACCAAAAATACACCAAAACTTTGTTATAGTGAATTTGGATATAGTGGAGGATCACATACTGTATACTTAAGTAACTATGATTGTAACCATCCTTTGTAAGAATTTAATGGATATAGTGACATACATGTATAATTTTCATGACATTGTACAGATATTGTAAAGAATTTATTCTGGTCTCATAGACTTTGTCATAACCATGATCTACTATATATGGTGACTGGACTCGATGCAGACATTCATATTATTATCGTTTAATACAATATGGTCAATTTAGTGTCATTGAATGGTAAGCTGTTGGATATTTCTGGTATAATAATGAGGATGCTTCTCTTATTTTCTCTCATTTCTCTGTCTTTATGGCTTTTCTGAGTCTTTATTAAGTGTCAAAAACATTCAGACCAGTTCTTGCCCACTGGCTGTCTGTCCAGTGACATCTGAATATGGAGCGTTTAACGCGACAGTGTCGTAACTCTTATTGAAATAAGAACAAGTTATGACAGTGTTGCGCTGAGCCCTCGATATATATCAAATCTGTTTCACTATAAAATTATCATTGACAAGGTTTTCCACAAAATATGCCTCTCCCCTTATTAATGACTGCTCAGATTTAAGTCCCCCCCCCCCCTTCAAATAATGCCCCACTCTAATCAATACCTCACCCTAATTAAAGCCCCCCTATGCCCCTGCCTGACTTAATGGCACCCCCCTCCCAATCATTGCCACTCCCCAAGTTATACCCTTTGTCCATTAATGCCCTTTCCTTCATTACTGATTATTTAAATTTCTGGAACTATTTATCATTACAAATGTATCAGGAATTTAGAAAACAATAAATATAATATTTTACATGTATGTACCTATATTCCATCAGATGATAAAGTATGAATAGGGATTCAGCTGTGCAAATAAATAGAATTACAAGTGTGTAATACAAATGACAGGGCTGCACTCTAGGGGAAGGGGCCCGGGCTCTCAGGAAGGGGAATTTCGCGTCATTTTGAGGAAAAATGGAAATTTCAGGGGATTTTTTAACTGCCTTATAACCCTGCAATAAACATTTAAACTTAAAGTAGCTGTATTTAAATATATTACATACATTTAATATACAATTAATCAAACGTTAATAACTTAATATCAACCATTAAAGCCAAATTCTTTTTATTTCGGGAAATCTTTATAAGAAAATAGGGAAAAAAGTATAGCATTGGGGCTGATTTTTGGTCCCAAAAACCGTCAAAATAGGGCCCTGAGTGATTTAGTGCTCTGAAGTGAAACAATTTTCTATACTTCGTCAGTTGATAACATGTATAATAATAACTTCAATTCTAGCCACTTCCTTTATTTCCAATAACACATTTTATGCCCAAAACTACTTAATTACATTCCCAGTTGGCTCTTAGATTTTCCCAGTTGGCTCATAGATTTTCCCAGTTGGCTCATAGATTTTCCCAGTTGGCTCATAGATTTTCCCAGTTGGCTCATAGATTTTCCCAGTTGGCTCATAGATTTTCCCAGTTAGCTCATAGATTTTCCCAGTTGGCTCATAGATTTTCCCAGTTGGCTCTTAGATTTTCCCAGTTGGCTCATAGATTTTCCCAGTTGGCTCATAGATTTTCCCAGTTGGCTCATAGATTTTCCCAGTTGGCTCATAGATTTTCCCAGTTGGCTCATAGATTTTCCCAGTTGGCTCATAGATTTTCCCAGTTGGCTCTTAGATTTCCCAGTTGGCTCATAGATTTTCCCAGTTGGCTCATAGATTTTCCCAGTTGGCTCATAGATTTTCCCAGTTGGCTCATAGATTTTCCCAGTTGGCTCATAGATTTTCCCAGTTGGCTCATAGATTTTCCCAGTTGGCTCTTAGATTTTCCCAGTTGGCTCATAGATTTTCCCAGTTGGCTCATAGATTTTCCCAGTTGGCTCATAGATTTTCCCAGTTGGCTCATAGATTTTCCCAGTTGGCTCTTAGATTTTCCCAGTTGGCTCATAGATTTTCCCAGTTGGCTCATAGATTTTCCCAGTTGGCTCATAGATTTTCCCAGTTGGCTCTTAGATTTTCCCAGTTGGCTCATAGATTTTCCCAGTTGGCTCATAGATTTTCCCAGTTGGCTCATAGATTTTCCCAGTTGGCTCATAGATTTTCCCAGTTGGCTCATAGATTTTCCCAGTTGGCTCATAGATTTTCCCAGTTGGCTCATAGATTTTCCCAGTTGGCTCTTAGATTTTCCCAGTTGGCTCATAGATTTTCCCAGTTGGCTCATAGATTTTCCCAGTTGGCTCATAGATTTTCCCAGTTGGCTCATAGATTTTCCCAGTTGGCTCATAGATTTTCCCAGTTGGCTCATAGATTTTCCCAGTTGGCTCATAGATTTTCCCAGTTGGCTCATAGATTTTCCCAGTTGGCTCATAGATTTTCCCAGTTGGCTCATAGATTTTCCCAGTTGGCTCATAGATTTTCCCAGTTGGCTCATAGATTTTCCCAGTTGGCTCATAGATTTTCCCAGTTGGCTCATAGATTTTCCCAGTTGGCTCTTAGATTTTCCCAGTTGGCTCATAGATTTTCCCAGTTGGCTCATAGATTTTCCCAGTTGGCTCATAGATTTTCCCAGTTGGTTCTTAGATTTTGCTCAATAGAAAACATGTCCTTCATGAATTGAAGTCATAATTAGTTTAAATAGTAACCTTTCTACAAGTGTGACACAGTATACAGTCATTTCATCATAAAAGAATATTTTTATATTTTAAAATATTTGTTGAAAGTTGAAAGATATATATACTACTACTATAGGTATAGTTTTTACTAAGTCATAAACCCGCAATATGAGGGTTTAATCCTTCATTTAATTTCAAAGGGGTGGTTAAAATATAACTGCCACGCTGCCATTTTTATCTGAGAATACCCGTAAGGAATGGCTTGGTTTCCTAACTGCTTGTAGTTGAAATATTTCAAACTGTGTCAGAATTTATTATCATTGCTTTCATCAATGTATGTTATGGTTATTTTGATTGCAGTGGTTGTCCATACCCTTTGCTTTCACACACGAGGCTGTAGGAGACATCATGACTAACGCAACACAGAACTGGATCAAAGAGTTGGATCCTGTATATACTGGGGTGTATATAGACAGTTATCTCTTGTTAATGTTTGGTGGAATACCTTGGCAGGTATATAGGCTACTCTTCATTTTGAAAATAAAAAACATGTTTCCTCTTTATTATTACAGTTGTTTCTATTGATTCTTTCTTATGTACATGTGCTCTCTTTACTGGCATAAGATTTCAGGTAAATCTAACCTATGTAAGATTAACATACATATTTTGTGCTAAGGTATGTTTTGATTTAAGTTTGAAAGAAAAATTGATGCATTGATTATATAAATCACAAACTATGATTATCAGTACATCTGCATGTAAATAAAGGATGGAAAAATAGTATTGAAACAAGGAATTGTCATATCAATAGAATAACTTAAAGTCCCATTAGCTTTTTGCTATAAAAAAATATATGCAAAAAACAAACAATTGCTGATATTATCTCAAGATGATTATTACCGACGAAACAAGCCCTTTTTCATCTTAAAACACTCATTTCGCTGTGAATTTTGCTTTATTGTAAACTTGAAATATAAGAGCGTGTTATGTAACTTCATGCCATGTGCATAATATGACTGCGGGAAAACACAGCTGTTCTATAAATGGTATTTTTTCAATGATATTGAAAAAAATACGATAGTGGTTTCGGAAACATTTTTTCTTGCTATAAATTACGCACAGGAGGAAAAAACACCGGATTCCTCTGTTATAGAACAAACAGAAACTATTACGACCGATAAATTTATATGACTTATGGGACTTAAAGAGAGTACGGTACATTAAAATTTAAGTTATTGGCCAGCTGAGATTCAGGGCCACTATGTGCACTATAGCTAAAATGTAACAATAGACAATACAGTGCAACCTCTCTACATCAGACCTCTCTTGAGCATCATCCACCTTTCAACAACCACCTGATGTTTTCTGATATTTGGGAGTAGCATAATTGTGTTGGACTTGAGAGGCTATTACTCTAGAGAGGTTGCACTGTTTTTTTTCATCCCTTCCTTCTTTGACCTTTTTTCAAAGGTTCGAGTGTACTCCTCAGTTGACTGTTATTGAGCAACCATCTAGTTATGATGACTAAAACGTACCTTACTTTTGGTCCAGCTATCAGTGTATCCTCTGTATTTTATCTTGATGATGAGGATATCACTATATTAAGATTGTTTGACTTGGTTTCTGTGTTAAGGCTTTACTGACTTTTGTTTCAGGTATATTTCCAGAGAGTATTGTCAGCCAGTACTGAAAGAAATGCCCAGATATTGTCCTATGTTGCTGCATTTGGATGTATTGTCATGTCTATACCTTCCATACTGATAGGAGCTATTGCTAGTGTTACTGGTAATATTATTTTATTGGTTCATGAAGTTTTAATTGAAAAACTTTGTTATTAGATTTGGTAATGTCATCATTTGGGTGATGATGTCATCAAATTTGTGTTCTATTTCCTTAGAATTAATTGGCCTTTTTTTGCCTAACTTGGTTTGTAGCAAGTTGTTTTGGAAACTTGGCTAATTGTCATGTGTCGATCAAGGTTACTTTTACTTGAAATGAGAAAACAGTGCTTGCTCAGGAGACCGAACTGGTTTGGTGGGTGGTATAGCCACATTTCTTTCTAAAGTATAAGACTGGCAGATAGATTTCCTGTAAACACTTAAGATACTTTTTAGCTATAAATCAACCATCATGGCACATGACAACACAAACAATGGCTATTGCTCAAGTTATTGACTAATATTAATATCCTTTACACTGCAATGCTTAATCAAGCTATTACCTTCAGACCAGTCTGTGTAGGTAATGATTATCAAGAAGTAGATGATTTCTCTCCTTTAATGAAGACATAATGTAGAAAAAGTTTTTGGGAACTAGTAAGGCTTTTGGATGGGCCATGATGGTTAAAAATTGGAAAGTGAGACATTTAACTGTTCTTTGGCATTCCTACACCATACCATTACTTCAACATTCCTACACCATTCCATTACCATGACATATTTATATCTTTATCAGATTGGAACCAGACAGAATATGCTAAGATTGGTCAAGTTCCTATACCATCTGAAGATTTAAACCTGATTCTTCCACTAGTTTTACAATATCTCACTCCTCAAGCTGTAGCCTTTGTTGGACTTGGTGCTGTGTCTGCTGCAGTCATGTCTTCTGCTGATTCATCCATATTGTCAGCTAGTGCAATGTTTGCTAGAAATGTCTACAAACTTATATTCAGGCAAAAGGTAAGTCAAAATTTGGATGTACAATAGACTGATTTGATCAATGCTAGAATATTAATATCTAGAGCAGTGAAAAAGGTGGTGAGTAAGGTACAATGGCAGCACACTACGTCATCGTTGACCTGCCACTTCTAAGATGAAATGTGTGTTTTTATTATAAGAACTCGTAAAAGTAAAGGAAAATAATATAGCACACCAAGGAATGGCTGTTGTAACTACAAGAATTGTAAAAACAGTTCATGATGCCAGTGTCTCACCTAGATGTAAAGACAGGATAAAGCATTTTTCTGAATGGTCTCACTTGGATGTTTTCCACAAAAATACAAAAAAAATTTATCCCATTTTCAGGCTTATCAAAGATTCTAACTATAAACTTTCTTCACAACATCATAGGATACAAAATGTACATGACTGGAATTGGAACAACCTGTAGTTTGTATTTCATATCAAAAACTAGAAATGTGTCCACTCTATGTGCAACACAATATTTTCATATATGTAATACCAAAATACAAATTCAAGCCTTTGACAGAGTTAAAACCCTTTATGCACAACTTCATATGCTTACATATAAACATTTCTGTATAAATCCATTACTCTGCCCCAAATACTTTTGGAGATATGTGTGAGACATGATTTCCAGACGGACTGACAAAGGTAAACCTAAATGCCACCAAATCTCTCGGAGTGTGTCATGATGAGTGTTTGGCTGTTTGCATAAATTGAAAGTTATTGATACGATGCAACTAAGCACTGACTTTGTCATTTCGTTTCAGGCATCAGAAAATGAGATTTTGTGGGTGATGAGGGTGGCTATATTTGGTGTTGGTGTCCTGGCAACAATCATGGGCATAACTGTGGATTCTATCTATACTCTCTGGTTCCTGTGCTCAGATCTTGTATACGTCGTTCTGTTTCCACAACTCCTGTGTGTTATATATGTAAGATGGACTAACACTTATGGTTCCCTCTCTGGCTATATCCTTGGCCTGTTCTTTCGTCTAGCTGGAGGAGAAGACGCCCTCAATATTCCAGTTTTGATCAAATATCCGTTCTACGACGAGGTGAATAAAACACAACTGTTCCCATTCAAAACTTTGGGCATGTTGATTACGATGACTTCCATAATTGGTGTGTCCTTCTTAACAAAATATTTGTTTGAACACGGAATATTACATCGTAAATTAGATATCTTTATGTGTGTGGTGAATACGCCAGACGAGAGCATTGCATTACGTGATACAGAGCACAGCGAAATGACTGCAATCACCCCAACTGAAGAGAAGAAATACGAAATCAATCCAGCTTTGAAATTTTCCGCAGAAGATCTACCGGTATTGCAAGGGAATAATTACGTGTATGAGAAACCAATGGACATATCTCCTGACAGTAAATAAATAGGCTTATCATATTGGCAGTCATGGTGTCGGAGCATTCTAAAAGGAATTAATGTTATTTCAAATGCATTGCCAATGTCAAAAGTTTGTGTGTAGAACCCTAGCATATTGATACAATATATACAAATGTACTGTTAACACATACTGACTGAATGTGTCTCACAAAAAATGGACCAGTTTCTATCTACATGTATGTCATTCAATTGAAACACAAAAAATGTTTCTGTGTTTTTAACATAAAGAATAGTTTCATTTATACTCATGTACATATCATATTCCTTATTTAGCCAGTGTTTACAAACACGTTTAGTTTTGCAATACCTTAGTTTGTTTTAGATGCATCAAGTAAAAGTCCATGCATCCAAAATTCATGAAAAGCATTATAGAGTGTTTAGATCACTTTTCATCTCTGAAAACTACAAGAAGTGTTCAATGTCTGGACCATAACTGAATCCAAGTTAACATTTACAAGTTTATGATAATTTAGAAATAGTCTGTGATCATTGTAGTTAATGTTGTATTCTCCTTTGATAAGATATTGTGATCCACCCTCCCTGTACACGGTACAGAAACAGTTTGCCCCCTTAGATAATATCTTGTATAAAATGGTACTTTAGAAAATGTATTATATTCGCTTGTACAATGAACATTCTTGACAGCAATAAGTAATGATATGCATGCACACATGCCCTGTATACAAAGAATATTTTTTAAAAAGCACATGGTCAATGATTTAATTTCATATTAATAAATAAAAAAAAAGTATCAATATTAAGTCAGTTTCATGTTCTTTTCAGTTTTTAAAAATAAAACGTAAAGTAGAACGCTTGACATTTTAAAACTTATCACATTTTATATATCATTCAAGTTTTATATTGAAATATACTTAATAATGGTGCTTAATTGTACATGCAAGTGTTAATACTACTGTAAAAGTTTACATGGTGGTGTATGATATATTTTAAATTTGTATCATAAAAGGTAAAATCTCACAATAAATGAATTTGAAAAGTGAATTGTTGGTCACACATTTTTATATTAATCAACACTGAGGTCTGTTTATCTACAAATCTTTTGACAATAGAATTTTTTCATTAATAGTAATAAATAATGATAAATCATAATACTAAATACAACAATTATAAGTCAGAGGATGATTTTTATATTTTTTTTATGAAACTCATACACAAGCTAACTTCCTTTGATACTAATGTTTAAAAGTTATAGCATGTAAGGATATTTTACACTTTAGTATACTGGATTTAATTATAACCTCTTTACTGACATATCTTATGCATTGTTATATATTCTCAATAAATATACTTTATGAAGCGCCAGTGCATGATGCACCATTTTGTATTATATTTTGGATGCTTGTATCAATATAGACTTGCATGCTGAACAGATGGTATGTAATGGTGTATTAAGGCCTAAAAATGCTGACCCAACCATAAAAAACATAGACACCATTGTACAACATCCATTCAATGTTCTAGCTCTTTATTCTTACACACAGTAAAACAGAGTTATAGTGAACTTAGGTATAGTGAAGAATTTGATTCATTGAAGAACAAACATTGTGGGGACCAGTATATCATTTCAGATACTGTGGAATCATTAATTTTCGTTGGGGATTTAATTTTGTAGATTTTGTTGGTCGGCTCGTCCACGAAATCAGATCCCCACAAATTTAAATGCAGAGATAAGGCATTTCTTTTCAAAAATCAAAATCCAAGAATTTATGTCCCAACGAAATAGCCATTTAAGTAAAAACCACGAAAATTGAGCCCAACGAAAATCAATGAAAATACAGTAAGCCATGATATTTGAATTACACGATTCTAATAATTAAGGTTATTTTACATTGAAATATATGTGGTGGGGGAGAAAATGGGACCAAAACGTTTATGGATGATGTAGAATAATCTGGGGTTTATTGTATTTCATTTCCCTGTACATGTCTGTCTGTATTACATGCCTGTATTACATATCTGTCTGTATTACATGTCTGTCTGTATTACATGCCTGCCTGTATAACATGCCTGCCTGTATTACATACATATGTCTGTATTACATGCCTGTATTACATATCTGTCTGTATTACATGTTTGTCTGTATTACATGCCTGTATTACATATCTGTCTGTATTACATGTCTGTCTGTATTACATGCCTGTATTACATATCTGTCTGTATTACATACCAGCCTGTATTACATGCCTGCCTGTATTACATACATATGTCTGTATTACATGCCTGTCTGTATTACATACCTGTCTGTATTACATACCTGCCTGTATTACATATATGTCTGTATTACATGCCTGTATTACATATCTGTCTGTATTACATACCAGCCTGTATTACATGCCTGCCTGTATAACATGCCTGCCTGTATTACATACATATGTCTGTATTACATGCCTGTCTGTATTACATACCTGCCTGTATTACATATATGTCTGTATTACATGCCTGTATTACATATCTGTCTGTATTACATACCAGCCTGTATTACATGCCTGCCTGTATAACATGCCTGCCTGTATTACATACATATGTCTGTATTACATGCCTGTCTGTATTACATACCTGTCTGTATTACATACCTGCCTGTATTACATATATGTCTGTATTACATGCCTGTCTGTATTACATACCTGCCTGTATTACATATATGTCTGTATTACATACCTGCCTGTATTACATACATATATGTCTGTATTACATATCTGGCTGTATTACATACATATCTGGCTGTATTACATACCTGCCTGTATTGCATATATGTCTGTATTACATGTCTGTCTGTATTACATACCTGTCTGTATTACTAAGTTATAGATACAGTGATATTTGGATACATGGAAGTAATTATTTGAGTCCTTAGAAAATCACTATTACTGTGTTCTACTGTTGTGAAATACAAGATTGTGTGCCACGTACCTATGAAATAAATTTGTTATGCAGGCATAATTTAGAATATTTAGATCTAAACATATAGAATGTTAGTTTTCATTACTGTTTAGTATTGTTGCAAATTTGTTTCGCTTAGCTTGTCGTTGTCTAGTGATTATTTTTTGCCATGAAGAAATTTGTTCTAATTTTTTAAGTCTGTCAGCGTATATTAAAATACATGTAAGTAAGCTATGGAATCAAGCATTCCTGTGATCAACTTAAATTTTTTCTTGTCATTTTTTGATAAGTTATCCAAAATAATAGCAACATTGTTTGCAACATAGTGGATTCGAAGCTGTTTACCAATAAGCAGCCAAACTGAAATCAGATGATATTGATAACAAGTTCTGAGTATCAAGAATGATCTCAAAGTTTATAACATCGAACTCAGGTTGATTTACGTAAGTGAAAGTTGACCAGTTTCTGGATTTCAGCCTGTACATGTAAAGCTTAAAATATCAAATGAAAAAAACAACAAATCTATGACTTCAATATTTTCACCTTTTCCTGCGTGATTAACTACCTGTAATACAAATTGTATACCGGTATATATTTTATCTCAATATAGTGTCAACTTAACTGAAAAACTGTTAGAACATGCAGGTAGATATATGCATTGACAGAAGCAGGAAGAATAAAAAACATGCTCGAGTACAAGTATGCCCATAGGCAGCTACATGTCCCCTCCCCCCCGTACTCTCTGTGTAATTGTGTACATCATCTCGCTATTATATATTATATGTATTTGTTATCACTAGTTAATAGAAAATAAAAATCAAGAAGCAATTCATTATGTGTTGGTTTTCAATCATATACTTATCAGCAAAATTCACTTGCATGGTGAAAGAACTGATTTTTTTATAGTTTCCAAGTTCTGTCAATTTTATTCCTTTTCTTATTTAATTTTTCAATTTGTGAGTTTTGCATCTGTTTTCAACATTTTTCAGTTGAATACCAGCAGGTAGTTAAACTGACCTGTCTTTTACCTTTATCAGTTGTTTTTTGGCCCATTTTACAGCTATGATAATTTCAGCAAGGAGATAAGAAACATGAGAACCAGGTATATATATCCCTACTCTTATTTCAGATAGTTTTTCCTGGTTCTACCTGTGTATCGTGCCAGGAGTAAAGCACCTATTCACACCTCACCTCTTCCTGTGATTTTATTAACACAGTACTTTGGATTGGACATTAAAATGCGTCTCAGAAATATCGAAAGGCAGAACCGAGATTTGAATTCATGACCTTTTACAATGTCTTAAATCGTTACTGAGAACTTGAGCTGCCCCTCACAAGGTTTAAACTCACAAAACTGATGTCAGTAGACCTACAACATTCTATTCAAGGAATCCTCAACAATCCTCACTTGCTTGAATAAAAAATATAAGTGGACAAAAAACCACTGAAGCAACTTAAAACACCATTTGTATTTTTCATTCCTCAACATAAACATGGTTTACAAGCATATCACATTTTTATAGCTACCAAATATACAAATGTTTAATACTAATGCACAAAAATTCAAGACACAGAATAAAACTAAATACAATTATTTCTCCTAAGTCCCATCTTTTACTCAGGCCAGCTGAAATATTTGGAGGCATGTAGTTACAGGTCACTTCAAAGCCTTGTTTTATCCCAAATCCACAAAATTGACATTAGCAAAATTCCTTCCATTAATTAATGCTTGAACATAAAACAAGAGAATCAAAAAAGAATTCATGCACATTTCAACTGTTAAATAATATATTATTCACCACTTCTATAGATAATACATAGTTCCCACATCTACAATATTTACTTCCCTTGGTGGCCATCTTGTTTGGCAAATTCAACCAGCATTGATAGCAGATATTTAATTTTTTTGTTTTGATAATTCTTTATATAGAATATTCATATGTGACATCTACATTTTCTTAAACCTGACATGCTTTTGGCCTTAACAACTTTATGATTAAATTATCTTTTATAAAATGAGTTGTTTGATAACCAATTTTCTGATTTTTCCTGTTAAGCACATAATAAATTTGCCAACCAAGATGGCTGCCAAGGGGAGGTAAACATTATAGATGTGGGTACTATGTATATTCACAGATCAGTCAAAACCATAATTATCATAATTCCATTAAACTATGGTCTTCTACAGTTGTTTTCATTAATGATCATACAGAAAGGCTTGATATGATATTTATAAGACCTGAATGACATCTAAAACAGTGTAAAAATGAAGCATAGTCTCTCTGTACATCATTATTCCAGTCAGATATGATCATGACCTTAACAGACATCGTTAGACTGAACCAAGAATTCCATCATGATTGTAGACTGACAAGTTAATTGTAAGGTCTACTAAAAGTGCATTTCATAGACTGTTAAATTCATTGTAAAGTCTACCAAAGGTGCATATCTACTCCATATCATCTCCTATATCAAGATATACATCATATGCTTCACGGTTACAATTTCCATCTTTGGTGAACACATATTTATGGAATGTACCATCTACACAGATAGCTGAAATACATAGTAAGTAATACAAATTAAAAAACTACCAAGTAACGTAACACATATTTTCCAATATCTGGTGACATTTCATGGTGACATTTAGAGAGAAACACCTTTGACAAATGCAATTTATGTCCCTTTAACCTCTCTTCCAGAGTATATCAATGTGCAAAGATATTAGGCATAAATCTACAAACACCTATTTCTGATTCAAAAATGAACCTTGAGGGCAATACATGTTGTGTTGAGTATATATCGAGAATGCTATGAATACAAACTGCAAAAAAATTGGACAACATTCTAAACTTTGCATTAGAGCAAGTACCCTACAAACATAACTAACTTAAACTTATGATAGGGTCTCTGTCATGTTTAAATGGTAATCTTAAAATAACATTTAACCCATTACCTCCCAGATACGCATATTTTGTAGTCAATACATAGTGGTCTGTCATGATTTGTTTAAAGACAGATAAGAAAATATATATGCTTATCTCATTATGACAAATAAAATATCCAATTATATATAAGGAACAGTCTGAACATGATCAATTCACACATATCAAAATGGCGGCACCCTAGGAGATTCGCTGAATCACTAAATGACAATATTAAATCACCAATATTTTTGTTAAATGGTGGATTTTTTTTTTAAATGCAGGAATCGTCATAACTTTAATAGTTCTACTCGACTAAGTGCTTGAAAAGTCAACATTGCGTTGCCCTTTAAGTTGATACAGAAATTATTTTTTTGCAATGTTGGATCAAGATGCATACCTATGACTGTATGACTTGGACCAAATGCACAAACACAAGCACATTCAGCAGGTACTGTAAAGTTAGCCAGACCCCATTGTGACTCAACATACTGGCCAAGAAACCCCATCTTCTTAAATCTACAAAATAGTGAAAGTAAATATACAAGTAGTGTATCACATTATAATTACAAATGGGTAATTCTTATCTGAGTTAAATGAGCGAAAGTAACACCATTCAATAATTAAGTTAATACAATAATTTGACCATCCATACTTCAAATTCAGCCAGCTTAATACTAAGAATGTATTAGTATGTAACTGCTAAAAAGTAACTAAATAGCAGTTACAGAATCAGCACCAAGTTTGGATCAATTGACCACAATGAGGAACATAAAAACTAAAAAAGACAATACCTGATCTTTTAAGTATTGGTTTTAAGAATAGATGTTCATATAAAAGTACATTCATACATTATTTACAAATCGATGGATTTCGATAATTCATCCGGCAAGAATTCAACACATTTTACAGTCTAAAACAAGGCTCAACTTACGAAGATCTTCTATTAAGTTCTGTTTCCTTCACAGCAAATATATGAACTGTTCCTTTATCACTAGATGCACATAGGTAAGCAGAGTCCAAGCTGAATGATATACTGGAAATCAAAATATCACAACATTCAGTTTCACTGGCCAAATGAATTAACAAATTATATAATTTTGTAAAAACATGAACAATATAAACATAGGCGCTAATTCAATCTTCCTATTCAAACTGCTTTTAAGATATCCAGTGCAAAATCAAGACTGAATACATTCACAAAATGGTTCAACTATTATAAGAGTCATTACTAATGGAAAAAGCATGAGTAAATGTCTAAATAGAATTACCAGTAAAGCTTGGCAGGGTCTGCTCCACGTCTTAACTCAAGCTGCAGAGTTTTTTTGTTCACATCAAATACTCGAATCAATGTACCCTAGATTTAAAAAAAAAAATTCAAATATGAAAATTGAATTTACATGTTAATATCTTACAGCATTAAGCTGCCAAAAACATACTTCTTAAGGAAACAGGAATGGTGTGACTTAAGAGCATATTTGGCATAACAAGACACATATTGGCACAAGATTGTATAGCTAAGTGGTAAATAAAGGTTTGGAATTGCCAGTTATAATATTCAAATAAAGAAATGGTTCATCATATATCTTAAACAAGTGAGTATTATAATTCTTTCAAATATATTCCTTCCTATTTACTGAATATTTGGAGAGAAATATAAACATAATTTCTTATATTAAACTTGGCTTGTCAGGAACCTCATATTAACCCTGTAATCAAATGATCTTCTTGTACACTTATATTAATTTAAAAGGATGTAGTGTAGTGAAGTGCACAAATCAAGACTTATATTACCCAACTAGTAGCAACAACATTTGAACAAAATGTAACTCTTAAAACAGTCTGTGAACTTAGGATTTGGAACTACTTGTCCAAGTCGCCAGAAGTGAAATGTTTTCCTTTATACTCAACACATAATTACTGCATAAGTTACTTGTCCGAATCAATACTTACTTGTCCCGGACAACAGGACAAGTGATAATTGATATGTTTATCATTTTATGAATCAATATAAGTACCAAGAAAATGAAGATATTCAAATGTATATTCGTTAAAACCATAACATACCTTAACAGAAGCTGTAGCTAGTAAAGAACCAGACTGGTTTAGGGCAACACAAGCTAAGTCTGTTTTATGAGCATTTATCGTACATGGTGAAGAAGTTTGTCCTGGTTGTGTACTCTCCAAATTCTATAACCAGGAGAATTAAATTAAGCCAAATACAATGCAAAATTGCTACTAATATAATAGTTAAGATATTAAACATTGACTTCAGGCTCACTTAACCTATGTATGTGTTTTATAAATTGGTAACCAATATACATATTGCCACCTGAGGATCAACCTCAACTAAACACATATTTCATGAAAAGTTTCCTTTCAATAATTGATACAAATAAAGTACAAAATTATTTTTTTAAAACATCAAATTACTTGCAAATTTACCAAGACCCTAACACAAATCTTAATGCAGATTTAATTATAAAGTACTGATTCAGTTAAGTCCAATATCAGAAGCTTATGTCTTGATGCAACTTAGATAAAAAAATTAATTGCTTTCAAAGCAAATTCATGACACTTTTGTGAATGAAGGATTGAATGGAAATAAAGTAATACCACAATTTGAACACTTCCACATTTATAACCAGGAAACACCATATTTGAACCAAATGGACTCACTTCACATAATCCTGAAACAAAGAGAACCCATCTACAATATAATATTATTAACATAATTATTATTAATAAGGCATAAACATGACCTCTAAACTCAATTTTGGTCTTCTTCAGGATTAACAGATACATAATTATAACAAACTGGACATTATGTAGTACCAAAACGTTCATGCTATTTATCTTTAAGAATCCAAAAAGGTGGAAGGTTTGTACAAAAAGAATAATAAAAGCTACTTAACATAAAATCAAACTCTTTGTGCACCTAGATGCAAAGGCTTAAATCAATATCTATACCTTAAAAGTACCAAAAACTTGTAATAAAGGATAAGAATTCCTACTCATTTCACAACCTCCCAGGAAGTGATGATTATGCATGACAGCATGAAAATCACATGGCATATATCAATCATTAAGCAACTAACTTATCACTTTTGCAAAAGTTTGATAGCATACCTTGAAATTCTTGAAAAATTTTAACTAAATAATGCATAAAACATGACTAACGGCAGATATTTTATGCATGTATTACAGTAATTATCACAACACAGATCTTATGACTGAAGATATATTTTACCTTTTGGATTGTCCCTGGTTTCAAATGATTGCAATTTCTGTGGGTTATTTGGAAATGAAAAGACATGGACTTGGTTTCTTAAGACTACAATTAACCTGTAAGACAAATTAAGGACAAAGTTTTATGGTACATTCATTCACTTTCTTAAAATATGTTTGAAATGAACAACATGCCAGAAAACTTAAATAACTGAAGGTAATTGGTTCTTAATAAATCACTTTTTCTAAGAGACAAATACATATAAAACTGTACCACTGTAACTTCCCAATGATATGATAAAATATAACACTAAATTACCTGTCCTTCTTCAGTCTGACACCTGTCACAGGTTGGGAAAATGTGATGTCCATTATAACATTTTTGTCAGCATTTCCTTGACTATCATCCCATATTACAACTAAAAATAGGATTCACTTGTTGCAAAAAATTGTTGAAATTGAATACATAAATTCTGATAAATTACAGGTAAAACTTCATGGAATGAGTCATAATTCATAACCAAACAGTACATTTATATCATATATGGTATAATTTACTAATTGCTGAAGATTACACATCTCGGGATGCACTTTTAATGAAGAATTTACGTTTTTGTTCAGTTTGTGGTTTCTTTATTTTGCTTCCTTCATAGGTCACATGACAATCGCCTAACCCGTGATGAAAGCTTCTGATAGGATGAGCGATACTGTGTGGTATTTTTGAGAAATGGTTCCCGATAGCGTAGTGAAAAAGAGTGCACAGGGTACAAGTAAATTGTAAACAAATACCACAGAATATCACTCATGCAATCAGATTTAAGCTTTCATCACGAGTTAGGCGATTGTCATGTGACCTGTAATGGAAGTAAACTTCGAGTAGCCGGCTCATTGAACAAAAAAATACGCAAATTCTTTGCTAAAAGAGCTTTCCGAGATGTGAAATCACTGGCAGTTAGTATATTATAGTGTTTTATTATGAATTAAGGCCCATTCTAAGAAGTTGTGTCACATGGAAGTTTATAACACGCGTTGGAAAATTCGAATAGTCTAAGTTCTTTCCCTTCTATATATATATGGGTTACATGGGAAAAAAATCTTCTTTTTTTTTTTCGTGACAAACCCCTTTGGATTTAACTCATCAAACAATGCAAATCTGTCGAAAGAAAAATCTTCAATTTTTCCCTTATTGGGTGTATAAAAAACACCAAGGTAGTGCACTCGCCATTTTTTCGATTGACGGAAGTGACAAAAATAAGCGTGGGTCCTGGCTTTCCTTCTAATCTGCAGGTGCTTTTTGGGAACCTTGCTTTCGTTGCAGTGTGTCCCAACTTTAAACGTTTTTTGCAGCTTTTTGAAGGAAAGCCCGGACCCACGCTTATTTTCGTCACTTCCGTAAAAGTAATACAAAAAGTAAAACGTATGAATTAGTATCGAAATATTCAAATCAGTTAATTCTAATGTACATTGTTACACATGTATAGTTGACTAACATGACCAAGTCAGTGGCACTGATAACTTGACTGTAAGTATGACTAAAACAGATAAAAAAAAGTCAGGTCTGACAGTTAAATATCTGTTATTCCACAAGAAAAATCAGGAAAATAATGATCAAAGATTAAGAACTTAAGGAGAATAAGGAGAATTTTACCAGCATTTTCATCAAATCTTGGATTTTTTCCACCTCCAACAATACCTACAATATTCGTTCTGAACAGCATTTCAGCACAAGCAACACTTCCAACCATCTCTGTATCTATAAACAGATACATGTGTACATGCTAAAATCTAGCATTATTTATTACAGTACAGGGTGTCCCAAAAGAAAGGTAACACTTTCATACATGTTTAAATGACTTATGTCCATTTAATTTGCAGATGAATACATAATACATGTATATATATATACATATGTAGATCAAAGTAATTTTTTTCTGTAAGAGAAAACCTTATAAATATCTTCAGAATCACAGTTTAATACAAATTTGAAAACAAAAGTGCATTTTCATCCTTTTATAACTAGCAGACATTTCTCTACCTGAAGCCTGGGTTGAATTATATGCTTCCAGACCAAAAAGGTTGTACAAAAAATGAAACACATGTACATGTCAACATATTGAATCCCAGCGACTTGTTAAAAACATACCAACATCTACAATACATTAACTTAACAAGAGGGCCATGATGGCCCTATAAATGCTCACCAGGAGAAAAGGTCATTTGGAGATTAACATTGTTGAAGTTTTCTATACTAGTCTAAGTAAGATCAAGTGACCCATCTGGGCCGTTTTTTATCCCATGGCCATTATATGAACAGATTTAAAAGAGGTACATTAGACAAAGCTAGATACCAAATATCTTAGCTATAGGCCTTGTGGTTTCGGAGAAGAAGATTTTTTAAAATTTTCCTATATAAAATAGAATAAACCCCAGGGCAGGGCTAATTTTGACCCTGGGGCCATAATTTGAACAAACTTGGTAGAGGTCCACTAGACAATGCCACATACAAAATATCTAAGCTCTAGGCCTTGCGGTTTCGGAGAAGAAGATTTTTAAATTTTCCTATATAAGTCTATATAAATCAAGTGACCCCCGGGGCGGGGCCAATTTTGACCCTAGGGCCATAATTTGAACAAACTTGGTAGAGGTCCACTAGACAATGCTACATACCAAATATCTTAGCTCTAGGCCTTGTGGTTTAGGAGAAGATTTTTTTAATTTTCCTATATAAAATAGAATAAACCCCAGGGCAGGGCCAATTTTGACCCTAGGGCAATAATTTGAACAAACTTGGTAGAGGTCCACTAGATAATGCTACATACCAAATATCTCAGCTCTAGGCCCTGTGGTTTCAGACAAGAAGATTTTTTAAGTTTTCTCTATTTGTTGCCATAGCAACCAGAATTTTTAATGAAATTTAATTTTTTGAACAACTTTGAAAGGGGACCACCCAAGGATCATTCCAGCCAAGTTTGGTTGCAATCGGCATAGCGGTGTAGGAGGAGATGTTGTTTTAAGTAAACATGGACGCCACGTTATCGTAACGACGCACGATGGACGCAGGGTGATCACAAAAGCTCACCCTGAGCACATTCGTGCTCTGGTGAGCTAAAAATGAATCTTAACACTGCTCCTGGCCGATTCATATTTTTTTCAATACAAGGCCAACAAGAAAACTATCATTTAATTAAAATCATTTTGTAAGTTTAATCAATACATACTGAGACATAATTTCTGTGCCAAAGGATCAACATTGTAAATTCTCAGTCCAGATTCACTAGAACAAGTAAAACAACCTGAAAATAAATTCAGATCTATGAACAATAAAACAACAAAATCTGCAAAGATATTAAGTAATTCACTGTTGGTCACCTTTTGATAAAACAAAGTATGTTCAGCAATCATTATCTAAAATGACAGACTAACCTCATTTATTAAATGCTGGTAAAAAAATGCACATTTAATGATTTATTCAAAACTGGTCTGTGACTTTGGCAAGTTTAAACAATTATTTACACTAATCACTATTCCAAGAATTTATGTGTATAATCCTATAATAAATAAAAAGTATGTTTTGTGTGCATAATAAAAATAGACATTAAACAGACACATTTTTAGCACATGAAATATTTTGAATATCAAAGGCCGATCAGTGATTTTGCCTAAAATTTTCTCACTACCCATGCCCATCTAATGGTGAAATTCAGCACAACAAATTTCAAAATGGAAATACTTAATAACATTTATTTCTATGTCAGGAATATGGGATTATTTAGTTATTTAAATCATAAATATGCATAATACTACACTGTAATTGGTGACAATGGAGTGAAAACTGTTGTATTTTTCTTCTTTTTACATGATCATGTGGAATACAACTTTTATAAGGGGAAAATTCTGGTCATTTTATTAATGAAAATGAAGAAAATTTTACTAGGAAAACTGCATATATACGGCAGTAAGTAAAATAAATATAGCGAAAAAAAAATCACTGGCCAATATTGGTACAAACCTTGATCCTGATTAAATCTAAGACTTAGGACTCCACTTTTTATCATTCTGGAGGTTGTCCAGCATGCCCCATTTACTTGTTAGTGCACCTACAAAATCAAAGAAATAGAATCATAGATTTTTGGTTATCTTAACAATTAAGTATTTAAAATGATTTACATCATAAAAAATCAACTACTAGAAATAATTAACAAAAATGTTTCTGCAGATTTAAACATATCAGATGTAAGTGTTATGTTCACAGTGATGTTCTGATTAATCAGTTATTCAACGAATTAATCATTGAGAAATGGTAATTGAAGTGAAGATGACGATGCTTCCGTTTTGTTAATGGATTTTTTATTTTGTAAAGAGTTGTTGTTCTTGACTATATAGTACTGAAGGCCTTACACTTTTCTAACAGTGGTATCACTTAAAGACATAAAATTGATGCTAGTGACTAGCGTAATTAAGATGCTTTTTAAACTGTATCTGTAAATGCAGCATATTTCTGTTTCAGTGTGTGGTTTTTAATAATATATTAAGATGTTATGTTTACTGGAACATCTAAATAAAGTTATATCATTGAGTATCATTGATTTAGTGATATCCATTAGGTGTTTACAAGGGATGTTAAGTTTATGCAGTACTAACATTTTTGGTAATTTCTTATTTAATCAGTTTTAATCGATTAATCAATTAAATTTTCTTGGACTGATCACAATCCAGACACATAGTTTGCCCTAAAATAATATGTAGGCACCTTTCTAGGGGGTCCAGGGGGACCTTTTCACTGTAGATTGCGGGAGAGGCATTCTAAGACATTAAGTAACATTAGTACGATTTAGCAAAAAAAGATTTATGAAGTTCCTGCAGTTTTTTCCCTGCTAGATTTATTCATTTTGAGTTTTCAATTATCCAATGATTTTCCACAAAAGTTGCAAAGTTTAGTAAGTACTACATACATGTACATTGATATTAAAAGAGGTCACAAATGAACTTCACAGTAACTTCTATGATTCCACTGGACTTCTATTCTCTCAGCTCCTACCCCTTCATTTATATTGTGTTTTTGGCATTTTTATTTTTCGTTTTCATCAGAAAAAGTGAAGGCACGTGCCTACTGTGCCTAAAGGAAGCTACACCAATCCAATCACTAGTTGATGGGCTAAATAATCACCATTCCAGTAATCTACAACCCAGTACTAAGAAATGATCTTAGTCTTACACTAATGACAAGATTCAGTCTAGTCAACTAGTTAGACTTTTTGGGATGGAGAGACACTTACGATTTGGCCCTGACCCACTCCCCGACCTGAAAGGATGGCCCTTCCCAATTTGTTTATGAACTCGGCAAGCCTGAAAGTTGAATAAGTAAGGCTAGATTCAGTCAGTTTATATCATTTCAGTGCAGGATCAATGAATATCAACAATCCTACCTCCCAAGAACAGTGTACCACTGGAATAGACAACCAGATCCAATTATCCGGAAGCTTTAGCAAGCACTTGGCCACAAGTTAATACAACGCAGTATAAATTAAGTCAAACTTATTTGACTGTTTGTTATGGCGAAACACTATTTCAATTAGGGCCCAGTCCTACGCAGAGATAAGAGGATGGCCCTTCTGAATTCTGCTCTTCAGTTTTCTAAGGAACACCATCCCATTTGACTGGTCAAGTTGGAGACACTGCTGTAAGGAGAGTAATCATGTCTGAACCAGCGCGCTGCTCTGCATCGAATAATTTCAATCTGGTTTATGATCTGCTAGGTGTATGGGTTCCATACATAGCTGACATATTCAAGCTGGAGTCTGACAGAAGCTTTATAGACAAACCCTCTATTATTTAGGTTTTTGCATGGGATGTTTTGCTTAATAAATTTAGTGTTCAGGTTGCCTTCGATGTAACCATGTTTGTTAAAATCCAGTTGTGGGTCCCATAACTGAATTGGCCTCTTTCATTTTGTCTTGTTGACCATTTTAGTTATGGAATTCTCCTCTTTCAAAGTAAACAGCTTAAGACGCTTGTTCATACCTACGTCAATTGAATCAGATCATTTCACATGCTTTCCGGAATGCTACAGACTTAATCCAAAGCATTAACAATGAAAATTTTGAAATTATGGGTAGAATGAAACATAAGCAAAATATTTGATAACTTTCGTCTGTTGAAGGTATATTTTAGGTCATATTGATAGATTAAGCTAGATAATTCATCGCACTGTACACAAACTTTATAAATAGGAAAACGAACGCGACTCAGTCAGATTCAAACTTTTAAAGAACAAGTGGCTTTGACGATGAACTGCAATGTCATCGTCAAAGACCTGATATGGTGATTCCTAAGTATTTTGCATTAGGAACAGTTTCCAGAATTTACTTCATAAAAGACATTAGAAATGGTAAAAATGTAACAAAGAAACGAAAAGAATATTGGACATATCAAAACAAAATCACGAAACAAGAACCAAATGAGAACATGAGATTGAAAAGTGAAATGAAAACAAATCCAAATCTACTTTCGTTTTGGAATTCGACAACATGATAACGATACAGAAATCATACGAAGAATCAATTACACCAAACTTGACAGAAAAGACCTTATAGTCAATATCTACGATAACAGTATTCAACTAAGCTACAAAGAATTACCCGAGGTAGTGTTTTGTCAAACTGCGCCGTAATTTTTCGTCTGCCAAGTAGGTGTCATTTATCCACGACCGAAAAGTGAATTATTTTCAAACGAATTTTTTTTTTTTGAAAAGTAATACAAACGTATTCATATCCTCAATTTCTTCCATTATTATGATGTTTTAAAAGGTTTTTGTTTTTAGAAAGTCTTTGTAACTCACACAATTGAAAAAAGTAACCCAAACATCGAATTAAATTTCGTTCATTTCCGATTACAAAATGGCGACGGCTAAAGGAGCAAACACGTACAATAGACAAAATTGGGAAGATTCTGTACGTATCTGTCATCAATTTGAGTCTTTGTATTTTTCATTCATAACATATTTTGATACTCGAACTATAGTTTAATTTTTAAAGATTCTGTTTTCATAAATGTTGTCATTTTCACTGCACTTTCATGCTAAACCTCGTGGGTGGGGTAAAAAAAAAGATAAAATTCACATATATAATTTACGTTTTCCTTACGTATGAACTTGTTTCGGTGTTAGTTTTGTGAGTTTAACTGGTTTGAGAGAAACCGAAACTGGAATAAGAATTTCCAGAAAATGCACAGTTATTTGAGCTCCTTTCAAAGAAAAATTGCAGACAATCTTAACTTTCTAGCGGTGTAGTTATTACTGTTAGTTTACTGCAGAAAACATAATGATCAAGATACAGTATGGTTAGGGTGATTTGCCCCGATGTTCTTCGCGGCATCGATCTTGAATAAAAACGCGAATTACCGCAATGTCGCTATTCACCGCGTTTTAACTTTTATGACTTTATCAGACGGTAATCTTTGATCACTGAGGATCACTGTGATTCATGAACGACTTAAGCAGACTCTCAAATAGCTAAACTGGTATTTATTGTGAATCTTTCTTCTACTTTCGCTTTTTGTTGACCGTTCATTTTCCGAAAACAGTTGTAAGATAATTCAGGATTTAACACTTACTAAATCCGTCAGCCAAGACCGACAGAAATCCAGGCATCTCTTTAAATTTTGTCAAGTAGGAAATCCCATTCTTGAAGTAAATATGTGAAAAAAACGGCGAATTGCTAAGCGAATTTGTAAACTGTCAGTGTGTAGCCATGTTTTACATATGCTGCGTTATGTACAGGGCGAGCTTAATATGTCTATTTTTAGTGTTTTATATATTGAGTACCAGGGCTAGAATTTAGTCCTAGTCGCATTCTCTCATTTTACCTAGCTTGGTGTTAATAAAACCAGTCCACTGTTTACATATTATATTATTTCGCGCAATAATATACGAAAGCGGGTTGAGCGATCGTCGCGGCAATCCACAGCAAATTATTGCCCTTCAGTGGTCGATCATCATCGCTCTGAATGCGACAGCCAAAATTCAAATCGCCGCTTGAAGCGATCTACCTGTGGCTTAGTGCAATTTTAATTCTGCGGCGATTCGCAATTTTCAGACAAATCACCCAAACCGTTCTGTAATGTTTTAGCACTCACTATAGGTGTACAGAATAGTATCAGGTTGATTTTTTTCTCTGAACTCCATGTCTGAAAATAAAAAAGTGTTTACTTAATAGATAAAAAATATTTTTTTCTTGCTTTTTGATGAGCAGCTTTGTTGCATGTATACATGTGATTTTCAGTGATTTTTTATGAATTACAGGAGTTTCCCATTTTGTGTCAGACATGTCTTGGAGACAATCCTTACCTCAGAATGGTGAGCATTTATCATATGATTTATTGTTATAATGTATCATACCGATTTTTATTAATCAGTTTATTAAAAAAATAATGTATAAATTTATGAATTTTCATGATATTTATCAGGCTACTATTTCACCAATGATTGTAATTGTTTATAAAAACTTCAATGTTCAAACGTATTGTCATATATATAATATTAATAATGGTATGAACATTAGAAAGAAGAGCTTATAGCTGAAGAAAGCCCCATTCTAAAATACCATACTAAGTGTTGATCTTACTACATATCTTGTCCATATTTTTTATATTTAGAAATTGAACTTAACTTTTTTTTTTATCTTTGTTTCAGATGAAGGAGAAGTATGGAAAAGAATGTAAAATCTGTGCAAGACCATTTACAGTTTTCCGATGGTGTCCTGGAGCAAGAATGAGGTTCAAGAAAACAGAAGTTTGTCAAACTTGTTCTAAAATCAAAAATGTTTGTCAAACTTGTTTGCTGGACTTAGAATATGGTGGGTTAAGTTTGTATATTTTGGTTGCTTTATCAAATCATACATTGGCCCCATATTTTTTTAGCTCACATGTCACAAAGTGAGCTATTAGGATTACTCTCCGTCCGGCGTCGTGCGGTGTGCGTCGTCAAACTTTATGTTGTGACCACACTAGGGGCCACATTTTTGGCTCAATTTTAGCAAAACTGGGTCAGAACGTTAATACCAACAAAATCTCGGACGAGTTCGATATTGGGCCATTTGGGGTCAAAAACTAGGTCACCAGGGCCAAATAAGGGAAAACATTGTGAACACTTTAGAAATCACTGTTTTGACTGGATCTTCATGAAACTTTGTCAGAATGTTTATTTTAATAATATGTAGGTCAAGTCTGATAATGGGTAATTTCTGTAGTAAAATTAGGTCACTAGGGCAAATTGCTGGAAAACCTTGTGAACACTCTAGAAGTCACTGTTTTGATTGGATGATCATGAAACCTTGTCAGAATGTTTGTCTTCATAATATCTTGGACGAGTTCGAACATGGGTCATCTTGGGTCAAAAACTAGGTCGCTAGGTCAAATCTTATGAAAAACCATGTTAACACTGTAGATTTCACAGTTATTATTGGATCTTCACCAAACTTTGTCAAATGTTTGTTTTAATGATATAACGGTCAAGTTTAAATTTTATATGGGTCATCTGGGGTCAATAACTAGGTCACCAGGTCAAATCTTAGGAAAACTTTGTTAACACTGTAGATGTCACAGTTTTCATTGGATCTTTACCAAACCTTGTCAAAATGTTTGCCTCAATGATATGTGGGTCAAGGATGAACATGGGTCAGCCGGGTTCAAAAACTGGGTAACAAGGTCAAATCTAAGGTAAAAATCTTGTAAAAGCTCTAAATGTCATGGTTTTGATTGGATCTTGGCCAAACCTTGTCAGATTGTTTGTCTTAATGATATTAAGGACAAGTTCAAATATGGGTCACCTAGGGTCAAAAACCAGATACATCTACAGTGTTAATAAGGTTTTCCTAAGATTTGACATGTCAAATTTTGATCGTATCTTCACCAAACCTAGTCAGACTGTTTGTCTTAATGATATTAAGACAAATTCGAACATAGGTCGTCTGGGGTCAAAAACTAGGTCACCGGTTCAAAACAATGTTTTAATGAGTGAACAGTGATTGTCATGTGAGCGATATAGGGCCATCTTGGCCCTCTTGTTTATGGTAGCCTGACCTACCCCTGTTTTTCTTATAGAGAAATCCAAACACTCTGAATTTTATACTCTAACATGTTGAGAATGAGTGAATGATGTGTTGATACATTGGATCATCATATTTATTCACATTCTTAATATATTTGTGATCTTGTCATAAATGTATTTTAGGCTTACCGGTTCAAGTAAGAGATGCCGCCCTTAAAATTCAGGACAACATGCCAAAGTCAGATGTAAACAAAGAGTTCTATCAGCAAAATATGGAGAAAGAGGTTTGTGTGTTTTATATTTTATGACTAAAACAAAATTTAGTTCAATCCTAATTTTTAACTATTTAATTGCAATCCATAAAGAACTTAAACTCATCTACTATTGCTTAGTATAATTGTATTTGTATTGTGTTGTATCTGTCTTGAAATATTGTCTAACTTTGTTAGCTTAACATTGACACTGTAAATATCCTATTAAGTCATTGGGCCCTGATATCTGTTTAAGAAGTCCAAAAGTTAAATGTATATTCATTGAAGATTGTAGTCCATCCTTTAGCATGCATCATTGTCTCCACAATGGCGGTTGCATGTCTGTACGTTAGTTAGTTAGTTAGTGAGTGAGTGAGTTAGTTAGTGTGTCCGTCCGGATCCTTGTCCGGGCTGTATCTCCCTTATGCATTGACACTTTTTAAAATAACTTGGCATAATTGTTAAACACCATGAGATGGTGTGCAGTGCGCAAAATCCAGGTCTCTAGCTCAAAGGTCAAGGTCACACTTAGAGGTCAAACGTCAAAAATGAGCATTATAGACCTTGTCCGGGCTGTATCTCCCTTATTCATTGAAACTTTTTAAGATAACTTGGCATAATTGTTAAACACCATGACACGATGTGCAGTGCGCAAGATCCAGGTCTCTAGCTCAAAGGTCAAGGTCACACTTAGAGGTCAAATGTCAAAAATGAGCATTATAGACCTTGTCCGGTCTGTATCTCCCTTATGCATAGAAATTTTTTAAGATAACTTAGCATAATTGTTAAACAGCATGAGATGGTGTGCAGTGCGCAAGATCCAGGTCTCTAGCTCAAAGGTCAAGGTCACACTTAGAGGTCAAATGTAAAAAATGAGCATTATACACCTTGTCCTGGCTGTAACTCCCTTATGCATAGAAACTTTTTAAGATAACTTGGCATAATTGTTGAACACCATGAGACGGTGTGCAGTGCGCAAAATCCAGGTCTCTAGCTCAAAGGTCAAGGTTACACTTAGAGGTCAAACGTCAAAAATGAGCATTATAGACCTTGTACGGGCTGTATCTCCCTTATGGCCTGGTGCACAAATTATGGTGCATTTGAGTTAGCATCAAGACCAAAAAATAAAGTACTGAATTTTCTGTATTATTTCACTTTTTAAGTAAGTCTAGACCATCTAGAAACACAACTCAGTAATGAAAAGATAACTTTCACTCTGTTTTTTATTTCTTGGACGTTCATAGACACATAGGCAGATTGGGGACGGACATTACAGACAGGAGCATTACACCTTTTTAAACATATAACCAGAAAACAAAGGTTTCAACTGTCCTTATTTCATACCATTTGCTATTTCAGTACATACTAGTTCAATATACATCGTCTTTTTCATGAGGAAAATCATATATAGAGAAATAAGAAGCAGTTGAAAATAACACATAAATAGGAAAAAACTAGCATTTTTTCCTGTGTTAAATCAAATGATATAATCATTGCCATTTTAGCATTAAAAAGCATTAATTCACTGAAGTAACAGATATACAGACATAAAACTTACAAAAACAGTTCTTTTCATTCTTAATTTATATTCAAAGCATTTTTTTAAATTTTAATGAAAGGGGACGGACATTACAAATAGGGGGACGGACATTACACAGTTGATATCCAGGTCCTTTTTGTACTTATATCATGCTTTGTTTACAGTTCTTACATTATTTCAGTAGCTAACAAGAACACATCTTCATCTTTATTAGCATTTAGAAGAATAAAGTTAAAATAAAATATTTTTTGTTATCTCTATGACACTGATTTGACACCTGTTCGACTCATCACTTAATTATAGCACTAATTAATGAACTTATAAATTTTGTTTTAAGTAAGATATTTTGCAGTTTAGATTATCTTTCTATTGACTCATCTCTTAATTACAGCATTAATTCATTAATTTAAAAAAATATTTTAAGTAAGATATTTTGCAGTTTAGATTATCATTCTTTTGATATAAACAGTATTGTTGTTCTAGGCAAATATTAAGCTTATAATTGAGGACACAAATTAATAATTTCTTGTTTTATTTTGTTTTTCATGTAAACTTCATGTTATATTTGGCAATTCTTTTTTACAAACACATTGTTTTATCATAATGAACAATTGGTTTATCATTATTCGATCTTATCTGATGGTATATATTAGTCTTAAAAAGTGTCATACTTGTCAGCTGCAATAAACAATGTATGACCATAAAACTTTTGGTGACACATGTTTTTGATGATATCTAAGGACCCATACTGTTCTGGGACTTACTCCCCAAGACCCTTGATAATTGCACTGATTAACATCTAATGTGGCCACTGGATTTAACTTCAAAGACCTGCCAAACTCTGGGATGAAATTTTGTTGTTGTTTTTTTTATCAAAAATTTATAATATAGATTTGACTAGATCTTCAGTATTAAGTTACCCAGAAAATATGATGGTGTTATTTTTTCACAGTAATTTAAATTTAGGCCTTTTTTAAAGTTTAAACCACATTTTATTTTAACATTAGATTTTATGGAATATTGACGTAAATAACTTGAACTTCGTCACAGAGGTGACTTATACCCCTGTTGCCGCTTAAAGACACTAAGAATGCGATAGTACACTATATCACAGTATATGGCTAAGTTCAAGGGCACATAACTCTATAATGTGTGGATCACTGGGCATGGAAATGTGTCTTGAACATCTACACTTCATGGTGATGACATATTTTATGCTTCATTGCAACTGCTTAAAGAATGTGGAAGTAGTTCATTTCACAAACTTGTGATTTTGTTTGTGTACCGACCAAACGACCGACAGACTGACTCGAATATAGCCCCTCTCAAACTTTATTTGCAGGGATATAATTATTTACATAAAATTTTCATTTTATATCAGAAAATTAACACTTTATTAGGGATAAAAAATCAGAGGCGTGATTTAGCTTGATTATGCAGATGAGGTAGAGGCATGATTTGGCGGGATCATGAAGTAAAGGGTTAATAAACCCCACTCCCAATCTGTTGTTAAATTTTAACTCATTTATTTAATTTATTTTTAATTAGAGGTTAATATTGTACATAAATAGCATAAAACAAGTGAAGCAGCATGAAGCAGAATTAAAACCAAGTTATAATACATATGTATTATGTCAGATAAACATAAAAAAGTAGATAAATAGGATACTGTAATGTCCGTCCCCTTTTTGTAATGTCCGTCCCCATTTATGAAAAAGCATTTTAAACTTCCAAAGAGCAAACCTTGATGCTCATATGAATAGAAAACCTTCAATGTTGCCTAAAAATAACATTTTTACATGAAAATATAATTGTTATAAGAGTTTAATCTATTATAGTCTGTATTTTTGACACAAGCATTTAATGAGCTGGAAAATATGCATTAAACATATTTATTTTTAATTAATTTAAGTGAAACAAACATCTTTGTACTCCTAATGTCTTATAAGATAACATTTATTATAAAAAACACTGTTAAATTTACTTTAATGTAATTGTTTCCATGACCATTTGTTTGGGGACGGACATTACAGGGAGGGACATTACAGATAACTTTTATGTTGTTCCAAATATTTTTTGTTCTATTATTTACATTCAGGCAAATACTGTTGATTTATCATCATGATGCATAAGGAGATATTGTAACATATTTCAAATGTTCTCTGTATGCCTAATTGTTCCAGTGACAGGGGGGGACGGACATTACAGGTTTTTTGACACAAACATAAAATGACATTCAAATTTCAAAATAAATCGCTCTAAACATAATTCTGCTCCAAGGAACCAATATAAACATTAAGTTATACCCTTTGTGTTATCCATAAAGTAGGAGAAGTACATTTTACTTCATTTTAACAGAAAAAATTCCTTACTATAGGGAATATGGGTTGTTGTAATTTTAAGACCATTACAGCGACCCACATTTCAGAATTTTCAAAATAACTCCACTATTTTTAGGTGTATCTTAATATATAGGGTATCAGATTAACCGGCTTTATTTTTTCTGATTGAATTAGAAGTCTCATGATACTTTACTTTCCAACTCCAACAACTGCATTGATTTTAAAAAAGTGAAAAAACTAGATGCTAATTCATTACAGGCAAAAATGGCTCATTTTGCGAACATAAAAGTGTCATATTTTTTTCATATGTGAAGATATCACCCTGAATTTTTTTGCACATCTGCAGGAGTATATATACTATAAGAAAATGTCAACCTTTAAAAGCTTATTACACAACTTATTGAAATCTGAGTCTGTACAGTCAAATTTAAGGCAATGCACCATAATTTGTGCACCAGGCCTTATGCATTAAATTATTTGAAAATGACTTGCCATAATACAATGAGACCATGTGTCTTGGGCTACACCCAGATTTTCATAGGTCAAAGGTCAAGACTACACATTCGGTCAAATATATTTTCCTTGTCTGGGCTGTAACTTCTGTTTGCATTCAAGGATTTTGAAATAAATTGGTATAAAAGTTTACTTCAATGAAATGATGTGTCATGAATATCACCCATGCTTGTAGTTCAAAGGTCAAGATCACAAGCTGGCTAAACAGGGGCTCGACATGTTGCCCTTGGGCTTCTAGTTGTAATAATGATGATTATCATTTATCTGATACCTGTTACTGTTAGAATGTTAAAAAATTGGGAGTTAAGTAGCACTAACAGCTAGGGTTAATTGGTAATCCTTCTACAGGCTTGTATCTCAGTAGAACCACCAACCTACTGTAAGCTCTCACAGGTGAATTTTTCGATGGGATTGGAACTCTACCTGTGTTTAGTCAGATACCATAACCACAATAGAAATGCTTAATATCTCTCACATACACTGCATCTTTCCTTTTCATAATTATTAATACTATTTGGTTGTATTTTAGATGGCTATTAATGAAGGAGTAAATCCATCAGGGGCGTTAGGAAAAGCTATGGCTCCTAGTGATATGTTACTAAAACTTGCTAGAACTACACCATACTACAAAAGAAACAGACCTCACATATGTTCATTCTGGGTCAAAGGTGAATGTAAAAGAGGAGAAGAATGTCCTTACAGGTAAAAATTGGATCTTATTTTTTCCTCTCGAAATTCACCAGAAATGAGTGATACCTGGTGTGATAGTGACATCTGTAAAAAAATGTGTCATATTTAATGAAGATGTGATAGTCATATTATCTGCATGTGAATCTAAGACTATAATTGACTCAGTTCAAACTGCTTAGGTGATTCTTTTGCCATGCATATTGACATCTAACATGGCTGTATATCCTATGTACATCAAATTTGATTCTTGATATGAAGTATCACAAATGCCAGTCTCATAACACATTGTTTAAACAATCACCCAAACCTTAAGTTGAGTATTTTAAATGAACAATTTACACCATTTTAGAAAGTTCACTAGCCTAATAGAAATTTACTAGCCTCAGGCTATGTGTGTTATTGTGATGATGGAAGTGCCAGTCCAATTTGATTATGTATTGTACTTGATCTGAATGAATTTTGCTCAAGCACCTGTGATTTTTACAGTCTTCCAAATGTAACCAGCTCATATAAGAAAAAAGACTTTTTTCTTATGTATATTATAATATAGTTGAATCAACTGGATTCTTACCAGACAATTCAAACATATCATTTGGCCGGCTTGGTTTGCAGATTGTAATATTTAATTCATCATTTGTATCATTCTTTTAAAGAAAAGATTGTAATAATTAATTCATTTGTATCATGAGAAGTCATAGAAAGAAAAGCTTATGAAGTCATTAATAGTGTAAGTTATTTACAGTACCGCTAAGTTACATTATATTTTATATCCTATATAGACACGACAAACCTACAGATCCAGATGACCCACTGGCTGATCAAAATATCAAGGATAGATTTTATGGTTTGAATGATCCGGTAGCAGATAAACTTATGAATAGATATAGCTCTATGCCCAAACTGGAATCTCCAGAAGATAAAACTATCACAACATTGTATGTCGGTGGTCTTGGAGAAAAAATTGGCGAGAAGGATTTGAAGTAAGTTTGAAGAATCATTTAATTTCGTCACTACCGTCAATCGAAAAGATGGCGAGTTCACTACTTTGGAGTATTTCATACACTCAAAAAGGGAAAAATGAAGATTTTGCTTTCCACAGGTTTGCGTTGTTTGATGGGTGAAATTGAAAAATAATGTCTGTAAACGGATAAAAATCACGAAATCGTGTGCCTATGGTAAAAACAGAAATCATGTTTAAAATGCTTAGTATCTTGAGTACAAAATAAAAAACTGTGTTTGCTAAATTCAGTACAGTGCGAATTGAATTCTGTTTTGTATCCATTAATATTGCTTGAACTTTTTTTTAGAATATGGAAAGGGTATAATAATTTCTTCATTAATATTATGTGTTAAATCTTTTGGTAATGTTGGGTCTAAGATATTTAAAGGATCTTAATGTGTAAATATGTTGAGAAAATTTGAGGGTCGTCAGTTCATTTTCATCAACTGCTTTTTGAACGAATGTTGTTTGTAATGCATTGCAAATACCATTCCTTATATCAGTCAAATTATGCTATTTTGAGACTCCCTCCTGATTGTATTCTGTACCATGACAAAATTTATTTTCTCCCATCCTGATAGGTGCACAACATCAACCCCTGATTATTACTTTCAACATAATTGTTAATTATTTTTTTACAGGGACTATTTTTACCAGTTTGGAGAAATTCGATCTATAAACGTTGTATCGAAGCAGCAGTGTGCATTCGTACAGTTCACGTTACGATCAGCTGCTGAAACTGCTGCAGAAAAATCGTTCAACAAATTGATATTGAATGGTAGAAGGTTAAACATAAAATGGGGAAAATCTCAAGGTCAGCAAGGTCAGGATAAAGAGGAGGATAAAGAAGAGGAGAAGAACTTGGAGCCGGTACCCGGCTTACCTGGTGGTGAGTTTTGTTTTTATTATAAGATCATGACTGAACTGTTGCTGGTTCCTTTTCTTCTGTATTTAAATAGACTAAGTGTATAAGAACAGGATTAAGAATGACTTGGTGTCTTGTATGAAGAATATGAATTTTGTTAGCTCTAAATGTAATTCTGTTGAATGATTAAAAAAGATGTTTTTAACCCAGATAATTCATGAGAAAGTCGTTTTCATTTAAATTGTTTTTAGTTTTTAGAGTCACATCATTTTTATGATTTAGCCTCATAACTTATCATGGACCACAGCATACATTTGATGTTTGATACTAATGGTTCAAAATTTCATAACTAAATTAACAGGTTCCAAGCACAAAGTACAATTTTGTTATTAAATTATCAAACCATATGTGGTCGGGTTATTTAAAATGATTCTCATTTTACAGCCCTACCCCAGCCACCAGAAGAGTTGGCCAATAACTTCTTCAATTTGGGTGGAGCTCCACCCATGCATCATCCAATGCATATGAGACATCCGATGCCACCACGTGGACCCCCACATATGATGCCAATGTTCATTAGAGGACCACCACCTCCAGGTAGATGCATTATAAGTTTAAACATAATTTAAATCTTAAATGATATAATATATTTTTCAGCTTTACTGATGTTTTTAGCTCACATGTCACAAAGTGACAAAGTGAGCTATTAGGATCACTCTCAGTCCGGCGTCGTGCAGTGTGCGTCGTGCGTCGTCAAACTTTATGTTGTGACCACACTAGGGGCCACATTTTTAGCTCAATTTTAGCAAAACTAGGTCAGAACGTTAATATCAACAAAATCTCGGACGAGTTTGATATTGGGCCATTTTGGGTAAAAAACTAGGTCACCAGGGCCAAATAAGGGAAAACCTTGTGAATACTTTAGAAATCACTGTTTTGACTGGATCTTCATGAAACTTTGTCAGAATGTTTATTTTAATAATATGTAGGTCAAGTTTGATATTGGGTCATTTCCGGTGAAAAACCAGGTCACTAGGGCAAATTGCTGGAAAACCTTGTGAACACTCTAGAAGTCACTGTTTTGATTGGATGATCATGAAACCTTGTCAGAATGTTTGTCTTCATAATATCTTGGACGAGTTCGAACATGGGTCATCTTGGGTCAAAAACTAGGTCGCTAGGTCAAATCTTATGAAAAACCATGTTAACACTGTAGATTTCAGAGTTATTATTGGATCTTCACCAAACTTTGTCAAATCGTTTGTTTTAATGATATAACGGTCAAGTATAAATATGGGTCATCTGGGGTCAATAACTAGGTCACCAGGTCAAATCTTAGGAAAACTTTGTTAACACTGTAGATGTCACAGTTTTAATTGGATCTTCCCCCAAACCTTGTCAGAATGTTTGCCTCAAATTCAATGATATGTGGGTCAAGGTTGAACATGGGTCAGCCGGGGTCAAAAACTGGGTCACCAGGTCAAATCTTAGGTAAAAATCTTGTAAAAGCTCTAAATGTCATGGTTTTGGATCTTGGCCAAACCTTGTCAGATTGTTTGTCTTAATGATATTAAGGACAAGTTTAAATATGGTCAAAAACCAGGTCACAAGGTCAAATCTTAGGAAAACCTTATTAACACTGTAGATGTCAAATTTTGATCGTATCTTCACCAAACCTAGTCAGAATGTTTGTCTTAATGATATGTAAGACAAATTCGAACATAGGTCGTCTGGGGTCAAAAACTAGGTCACGAGGTCAAATCTTAGGAAAACCTTGTCTATGCTGTAGTTTTCATGGTTTTGATTGGATCTTCACCAAATTTTGTCAGAATGTTTGTCTTATTTATATGTAGGACAAGTTCTAACATGGGTCATCTGGGGTCAAAAACTAGGTCACTGGTTCAAAACAATGTTTTAATGAGTGAACGGTGATTGTCATGTGAGCGATATAGGGCCATCTCGGCCCTCTTGTTTAGGTACCCATAATGTCAGGCTGCTGGCTGCATCCATATAAGTTGTCAACTTTATAATTTGGACAGTTCTTATAATTCATTCTTCTTCAACAAAATATGATGAAAAGACCTTGTTGAGTTGAGATAATTTTGACTGGTGTATTTTGTGATACAGTAAAGTTCCACCTAACGACCGGTCCGATAATAAGACCGTTCCGCTATTACGACCACTTTTCTAAAGAACCAAATATTTCCCTTCTCATTTCAATGATTTAAAGGTCCGTAAATACGACCGGTCCGCTATTCCGTATTACGACCACTTTATTGGACCCAATTTGTTAATTACTGCAGTATTAAGTCCAACTAAAGCGACCGTGAACAAGTCGATCCGTCTGTATACATTTCACACCTAGCCGCAGGGGTCTGGTTGTTGTTGTATGTTTATTGTTAACGACATACACTGATGGACTAATTTACGGTATTTACGACATGCGACTACTTTATGATACGCTGTTATTGTTTGTAGTGGAGAAAGGTCTAAAATGTGTAATTGTTAAGCAATTAATTAGTATCATAGGGGATTATTGGACTGATCGTATAGACATTAAATCGAAAGGTGTTATCAAACACGTGGTCCCCGGTTTAATGTTGATTTTGACAGTATTTTACA
The DNA here is from genome assembly GCA_964023205.1 of Lutraria lutraria. Classification (NCBI taxonomy): domain Eukaryota; kingdom Metazoa; phylum Mollusca; class Bivalvia; order Venerida; family Mactridae; genus Lutraria; species Lutraria lutraria. Next base: position 22,983,378 of record OZ026836.1, read on the forward strand.
CGATTCAGATTGGATTAAATTACTAAAGCAATTAAGCACATTCGTACTATTTTGCTTACATCATTTAATGATGAACAGTAAAAGAAATGGTGTATGGTGATGAGACACACGTACATGATCAGATAAATGGTGAAATAGACAATATCAAACGGTCATTATGAATAATATCAAGAAATTTATGAAACTATCACGAATTTATTTTGTATATATGTCATCACAATTTTTTTTATATAGTTTCAGTTTAAAATAAATTTATGAAGTTGTTTACTATTTGTTTTCTGAATGTAATTTCAAGGACTTATATACATATAAGTCCTTGGTAATTTGTATATGCCACAGTAACAGATATAACGACAACAAACACTATTTTTCTACATGTATTTGGTAACTTTATGAAATACTATGTATACATATAGACTGACTCGCTATTAAGACCGACTCGCTAATAAGACCACTTTTTGTCGGAACGCCCGGTGGTCTTAATAGCGGAACTTTACTGTAGTTTGACAATCTTGCTATGTAATAAAGAGGTCTGATAATTATATCCCCTGTAAAGTTTCTAGATTAATTTTGAATCTACGTCTGTTTTAAGACGTGTCCTCTTCAGTATTCAGTATGTGACATGCCTATTGGGATACAGTTTCAGATTAGATATACTATTATCTGATAAATGCTTCATGTTTGTTATATTGTCTTTACTTATTTGTCACTGTGCTGGCTATCAAACTAAATGATAATCAAATGTTGTCTTATTACAGGTGTAAGATTACCCCCTCCACCACCTGGTATGATGCCCTTACGACCTCCACCAGGGGTCATGCCAAGAGGTCAAGTACCCCAAATGCATTACCCATCACAAGATCCCAATAGAATGGGGGCTACAACACAACAGAATGGATAGATGTGACTGATGCTTGATTTAAGAATATCTTCTAATGATTTAAGAATTTCTGCCATTCTGTCAAAGGGCTCTTAAGGTAATGCCCAGAAAATTGTTAATTTGATCATACCAATGTTTTACAAGCTATGGTATATCATATCAAGTTTGTAAAGTGTACATATGACCACCATAATAAGGTTTTATCAAGTGGTGACAGTTTATTTATTATGCTGATAGTATGCTTAGTACAACTTTGTCATGAGAATATGCATGTATATAGACCTGAAGGGAGATATAATTAATGACAGTTAACATGTTGACTGTTATTTATCGTAATCACTAATGTATAGAAAATGATGGCTTTTATGTTGCATAACTATCAAAATAAATGAAATCTTAATGTTTAGTATGTGTATTTTTATATATTGTATTTGTATGATGAAAATAGAGCGACAGTTTTGAATTGTGAATGGGAGTATCGCAATATATGAGAATAAAGCATTGATATGAGCAAATAAATAGATACAGTTCTTCATTTGTTAGTTTGTTTATTTTTTTTTTATTTGTTTGTTTGTTTGTTCAAAATCCATGTCATCTAGATTCATATACATGTAGTTGAAAAGCAATTCCACTTAAGAACCGTAAGCTCAAATTAATGTGTTTGACGTTATGTAATTTTATGAAGTATGCAGTAATTTGGTAAAGTTTAAGCAACAAATCGTAAAGAAAAAAGGATTTTGTTATATGGTACCTACTTTGTAAATGCAAGTTGTGTAAATCGAAGTTACAAGTCTTTATGTTCGACAGCAAGAATACGGTTTTACGATGACTCCAAATAAAATTCCAATGTTGTACACATTTAAGTTCTTAGTTGTGTCACATGATTCAATATGTACGAGGGGACACATACTAAGTAATTATATAACTTGTCTTGTGTCTACCTTTCAAAACCATCAGAATAGAAAGTATGCTGTGGTTCTAAATCCTAAAACACTTTTCATGTCTGTGATTCTCAAACATAAAAGAAACCCATGCACAAAAATGATCTGAAACCATCAGAAATGTTTTTGTGACTACTGATATTAAATGTTACATTCAAGCATTACTGTGAGTTACACTATTACAGCTATGATTACCATTCATTTTATCAAAGAATTCTATGGTAGGTGATCATTTGAATGAGTCACAACTTTCATATATCAGTATCTACTCAGATTTGCAATATATTGCATAAAAAAATATTTACTAGTAATAGTATTTCAAATCTGCACATATCTTCCATTTTTAACAACTATATATACCTATTTAACTTCAATTCTGAGGTGTTAAATTAAGATAATAATACATTCAAATGCAATTCAAGTAGCATTGATTGCTCATATTTTCAATTGACTAACTATGAACTATGTATACATGTATGTATTTTATTTACTGTCTGGTACATTTCTGCTTATCATTTCATCACTCACATGAGATTTTCGACAGTGTGTGATTACTTACAACAACAGAGGCTCAGCATGGTTGTAGAATGTGTCATCTAAAACCGAACATTAATGATTAATAACAAAAAACATCTGTTTCAAGTGTGCAATAATTATCTCAATTCATACAAAAGCATACATCAGTTATAAAGTTTACTGGCTATTTCATTGAATTCATATCGTCAAGGATACAATTGCATGTTTACTGGTAGTTTCAAAATAGCTTATACCTGATTGTGCCTGTATTATACTGACTATTCAACAGTCTGCACAAAAGAATACATAAGTTACAATTCATGGCATACTAAAGTCACAATGTAGTACTTGCATGACAGCTGAAACAAACTTGATCACAATGTGTGCATGCATTCAGAACAAAATGTATACAATGTAATAAAGATTAAGTCCTCAAAAGATTCTGTGAATACAAAGTACATGATTTCAATTCATATAATGTCTTCATATTTTGTACATATACAAGTGAAATATCCAAAATAATGTAATTTTAGGTATCTCTATAATTTTATAAAGATTAATCATAACGATTTGATACAGTATTTTTCTGTAAGTCATGTTGGAACCTGTTAATTTACATATCCCAACCCACAAATACTCGTTGGTATACCAGTGAGAGCTACGCTTTTTTAATGACAGAGAACTATGGTGTTAAAAAGTTCACAATCCATGAAATTATTCATAGATATAGAATATTTGTTTTGTTTTTATCTAAGCAAATGTATTTAAGTTAAGACACCTCTTAAGATAAAAATAAAAATGTCGATCTAAGAATATTCTAAGATTTTTTTCACTCCAAGACGAAAAATCTTGCAAAGTTAGTAAAAATTGGTGAAATCTAAGATTATTTCAATATTCTTAGATAATTTTTCATCTTAGTCAGTTTGTGCATACGGGTCCAGGTATCTTCTTCCACCTTTATAAGTTTGACAAGTCACCAAATGACTGTAGCTGTTGATGTGCTTAACCTCCAACAGTTTAGTGTAACACACTCAGTACCATGCCAAGAATTTGATTTTAAAACAATTGACCTGCTTTCTTTTCATACATGTCATGTGTATTGTTCTTGCTGTACAGAAATTGGCTCATGTATTATAAAAGGTGATATCTAAATATAGTAATTTCAATAGTATTTTAATACATACAAATATTGTGTGTCTAAGAATGAAATGCTGAATTTTTCACATTTTACAAATACTTAAGTATCATATTGCAACACATGTACACCATTATGAGTTGTTTGTTTTTGAAAGCTATCCATTCTTTTTCCTTGATTTCTTTGTGGACAAGCTTTGTTGCCTTGGATTCTGTTCAATGACTAACCGTGTTCTCCGTTTGTAACTGTCAGCATCACATGGGCAGACATCTATGGCCATAGAAACATTTTAACAAAGCCGTGCTTTCACGCGAACCACAAGTTTGATGACATAATGCTGTACCTATTGAGCTAAGCGGGAGTGATCTTAGATAAATCGTTCAACTTAATACCTTTTTTCCCAAAACAAGTTTCGCAACTCTTGCCAGGCTTAATTTGAATTTGTGTACAGACGTTATTTCCCTTGTAATTTATTTTCGATGTACAAGTTTCACGGGTTATTAAAATGGAATATTAACGTAACATCTGATGACGTCATCAGGGATAAATACATCACGAGCATTAATTTTGTGTCCTGTAGGATCCTAGCAGTGTGGCACAAACTAGAATGTTAACACATTAGATCCTTCTACATTTTTATTTTTGTCATATGTGCATAAAGTCGAACCTTGTATTTGCACCCACTTCCGAGTTAAGGCCATTCCGTGAATAAAGCTCATACTTTGAACAACTCTCATTGATTATTAAGAACAAATTGACTCCTCGAGTAAAGATCATTCGCCAATCATAGGGCGGCCTTTAGTCTTAATAGATTTGACTGTAATGATACAAACAGGAATTTGATCTTTTCCTCCGCATAAAAAGACCAAAAGAACAAAGGAGTGGCGGAGCTATAGACCTTTTTATATCTTTAAAATAACTCTTATGAACAATATATACCACCATTCCACTAGCACATGCATTTACCCGACATTAGTCCTTCCGGAAGGATCCCTTTTCTAATGAAAAATACTAAAATAGATATATTTCATCCGATAGTTAACGTTTGTAGCTCTAGTGCAGTTACTGTGGGTGATAATTAAGGTGTCTACGTTTTATGTATACAGATTTTATTCAATATGTTTATCCAAAATTAGCAAAACATTTTTTCAACAGTCGATGAGTTCGTTTGTGTTAAAACGTTTGACGTCAGTGATTGAAAAAAGTTGAATCACTCGTAGTACGAGGTCTGGTTATCTATGTGAATATTTACAAATGCTTTGAATTTATTGATCGCCGCAACAATCTATTTTTTATGTCAAATCGCCATTTATCTCCCTACTGTCTGGATATATTGACACTTCCCATAAAATACAATGAAAAAAATACGATCATTTAAGACACGATAGAATTGAGAAAAATTTACAATCTTAATTATCATTCAACATACTAGTGTCTTGTGTTTGCTTAAGATAATATGTCACTATTTTAAGTTGTATTTTGTAAAACACACACTAATGCAGCTGGAGCGTCTGAAGTACAAACACTTAACGTTGAAAGATTGCGTGATTTAGAATAGATTATTTAATGTAGACCTGTTCTTCATGGCTCTGACATGTTTCCATATGAATAAACCCCACACTCACAAAGAAGGAGGATTTCTACGGAAGTCTTTAATTGCCATCTTTTTGTCAACTTTAAAAGTTAGAATTACAAACTTATCATCACCAACTTTGATGTTGAAATTACCAACTTTTTAAAAAAAATCAACTTTTAAGTTGGTAATTCGAACTTTGTACTGAGAAGATATTTAAACGCGGTAATTCAACAGCTGAAAATTGTGATAACAGTCTTTGAATTTGACATGGTTGCGGTCCGGTGTTTAGTGCACTGGATTTGTAAACCGGCGATCCGGGTTCGATCCCAATGTTGCAGCAGGTTATACCCTTCCCTGAAAATTTGTCTTCTACTAAATGCTGATTCCTTGTGGAAGGGTAAGTTAGTACTGGTAAGACTACAGTCGTGGAAAACTTGTATTGCGAATCGGCTGCCGTATATATAACTGAACAATTGTTGAGAAACAGCGTTAAACCTAAGTAAATTGAATTTAACTAATTGAGAAAATATGAAATCACGACCCTAATGCGCTTCCGTAAAGTTCTGTTAGTTTGGTCGCATATTTTATTGTTATTGCATCTTGTACATTTAGATCAACACTTATACGGACTCCATAGTAATTCAGCGGTGATTCAAGTGAAAATCAATATAAGTTTGTTCAGTTTTAGTGATTTTATTTAAGTTTGTCAGATAAAGTTTGTGGTTTAGAATAAATAAACCAGGAGTGGATCATTCGTATCTATGAAGTACGTGCGGAGTTTTAAATCCCCACTATATAATCGCTATATGAATGGTTCGATACCTAGTTTAATTCACGTACAATTTAGAGAAATAGATCTTTCTTTATCAGACGTCTTGCAAGGCTTCAAAAGTTCAACTTAAAACTCGACACATTCGATTTAACTAATTATGAGAACAAAATTGAAGTAATTGTACCGAACCATACAACTATAGGAATTCCGACGTTTAGTTAAATACTTGTCATTCTTACACCATGTCCAAACGGTCGCCACTGAGTGGTATTTATTTCCTATTCAAATTTACATTTGTTGGACAATGTAATATCTTTGTCACTAAGTGCTTAGCAATTATACTTCTTTGACATATTCAAGATCGCTTTAGGTCTAAAATCGGTCACTAATTTCAAATCTACAACTAATCCAGAGGAGGTTACATTAAAACTGAATTCATCAATCAGTAAAATTCCTTTTACTACTTAGTAAATGACTCATTCCAGGAAAACAGACGTCGATTTGAATCAGTTTATTTCAAAGAAATTGTTCTAGATGTTGAATGAAATTTATATAAATCGACAGTTTACTAATTTCTAGTACACACATGCATTTGTCCGCATTTCATTTGAACTTTGGAAAATATCGCATAAAATGTGCCGAGAACCCGGTATGGAGAGAATAAGTCACTTTTTCTGTCATGATAAAGCTTCTACAACATTCATATTTCGAACTTTATGCAACTGACCAGAGCGCTCCGCTTCGCGTCGCTTGTGATATATCGCATACAATTCAAATTATTAAATCACTAATATTACAGAGTATCAATAATATATATAAATATATGTGAAAACGTCCCTCTGTCCTGTTTACAAAGAAAACCAACAAACCGAAATACACAGCTAATCGATATTAAGTACACAATAACTCACATTCGATCGTGAATTATGGCAAGTACGTGTCAGTCCATGGTCCCGGGTGTTAAAATGAATGTACATGTATAAACAATTATTATTATTGCAATGCTGTAGTTGAGTGACTTTTGTCGTCTTTATTAATTGAAAACATCGCATGTACTAACATTCTGGATCAGCCACGAGTATAAGAGTATTTACCTCCCAACGGGGAAAAATGTGAACTTTATTCAAATGCCGCGTGGGGTGTAATAACGCTTTAAACTTACTAAATAATTTAGCATTGTGGTATTTTGCGAAATTGTACACTGTATGAATTGATAAATGTGGAAGACAGTTCTTTATTATTTTGTATTGAAACTGTTTTATATGCTTTATACTGACACAAGTGTAACAGATTGAATGTAAACAAAAACCTCTACTTATTTAAAGACCGGGCTGATTATGAAATTAGCATTTATATTACATATGGAGTTCAATTTAAAATTACAAAACGCTGGATACCCGATACAAATTGTACGAATAAAAATGTTACATACAAAAGGGGTAGCGAACAGTGATTGATTGTTACTTCAATTTTATTGAATCGGCTCAAAACTATAATCTACCTGTCTACAACAATCTGATTAATTTTGTAATATAACATGTTGTTTTTGATAGGTTAGTCAATAATTGGATAATATTGTACCGATATGATCGGTGCTAAAGTAAAACGATTTGTATTTGCTGTAACAAAATGGCTAGGTTTAGTTATAGTATTGCCTGAACTAATCCCTTTTCTGTAAGCCGTTAAACCAATTATTCCGATCCATTGAGCGGCCTATATTTGGTATTTTAATATGAAATAGGATCAAAGCATCACGTGACTCGTTTCGCTGGGAATGATGTCGATCAAATGAAGATTTCAGCTTAATTTAAATTCAAATTAAAAAAAAAATACTAGTACAGTTCGCGTCTGAAAGAGGCGAAATTTCTCAACAAAACGTTAACAGTCCTGGGTGCCAAATTGTCACAAAATATGCCTCTTACGAGGATGAAAATTGTCAATCAAGAGTCGTTAATGTTGATAGTATGCCATTGAACATTTTGACTAGGTTTGGTGAAGATTGAATGGGAACTGTTCGACTTAGAGATTGAACAATTCCGCCCACTGCAGCTGTTTAAAAACGGACTACGTCTCTTTGGTATTATGTTTACAGGGGTGTGATTCTTCCTCCTTTCAGCTGATTTCCTCTTTTTGTCTTAAAATCTATGAAACAAAAGGGTCCTGACTCAGTCTGACCTACTCAAAAATGATGTTTTTGCAAGAGTGAGGGGGTGGGGTTAGGGTATTTCAGCTTTTTTGCTCTTGGAGCAATCACACCCCTGGTTTATAGATATTCTTTGGCTATGAATGAAAGAAATAACTACAATGTACATGTAATTCCAAGATAATTTCAATAATCTTTTTAAGAATCGGAGATGGCAATCTTTGGACTCTTTAGTCTGTACTACGGAGCCCAAGATTCGCCATAACTTCATACAAATATCATTCTCATATGCATGTATGAATTCATATGGCTTTTCAAAAAAAAAATTCACGTTTATAGCGACATTTGTCAATATTGTAAACTAAATTGATATTGACACAGTCGTGACACAGCTTGTGTATTAACGTATAACTTCGAAAGTAAACGACCGAGATATAGGCAATTTTATATATTCTACGTGCGAAAGTAAATTTAACCTTGGCTTGCCTTTTTAATCTATTTTTATAAATGTAAATTTGCAAATCATTTTAGATGTTAAGTACCTAAATATTGTACATTTAAGACTGTCTATGATCGCTCAGTATATAAGAAGTTAATCATACACACATCATAAGGTTTGTAATGACGTGAGTGCTGTCGATATATAAAATCTTAATCTTGATTTATAACCCTTGCATAGGAAAATGTTTCAAGTGAAGTCTTGTATACGACATACATGAGTTGTACTAAATATACACAATGAAACTGGGCGTTGCAATAAAATATAGACGAATGTGTTAAAATCATTATTGAATTTTTTCGCCTACGAGATAAAACCAAATTTATCTAGATACACCCGGATGCCTCTAAGGTCATGAGTCATCAAGTTCTCGATTAGTTAAACTTTCTGGGTTTTTTAATCGATTGTAAAACAAGTTTTGACAACTTTATTCATAGATATTTGACGAAATATGTAAGAGTGTGATTGTACGAGAGCTCCGATATTAACGTATACTGACATGTATGTAAATCATATACAATCGCACGCGATTTCTATCCGAGTTGGATCATGTTTAGTCTTTGCACGGGTATCATAAAATTTTCAGAACTAATTTCATGCAACAATAGATAATGTATATGGGACATAAACAGTCGAAATACTTTATTACAATTGGCTGATACTATACTAACTGCGATGCGTGGTTTAATGACATTTAGAAATTCTTCACTCGAAACCTCTTGGGCTTATGATCAGTACTTGGCTACATGCGTGCTTAATGAGAATTTAATGGACAAATTAATAATACATGTAGAGGCTACATGTATATAATCTCATCTTCTGATCATTTCCTTAGATAAAAATTCTACATAAAGAAATAATGGCTCGACAATATCATCAGTTCAAGGGTTTCTTTTCACTGAATATTTCACGACGTTGGCAATGATTTGAATTGATACGCGTTGTAATGAAAATCGTAAATCGAATCAGCTAAATATTTGAATAGTTACTGGAAAACCAATTAATAATTTCAAGCAATTCCGCGAACATAAGGCGAACCTTAAAAGTGGTTAGGTTGCAGATATGCGGCCGACTCATTATAAAATCCATAAGACCCAATCTTATTATCGATTTTAACCTCTTCCCATCCCAAAAATGTTCCGTATTTCAGCTTCCTGTTTTCAGTACAGGCGTTTAATAAAATACCTACCGACCTTTGCTAAAAGTTTAGGTCGTGTAACCATTATACGAACATTTTTATGGAAGGTCTAACCCATTAATTCATAAATAAGATATTAGCCTATGTAGATTAATACTCTAGTCGTCAGTGAATTTATTATGGCACTCTATACAAAAGCAAACTCCGATAATTCTCATGCAGCGCGCAATGAAACACAACCATGCAGTAATCGATATCATTCATGAAGTATTGCAAACTTCGCAGTTTAACCAAATTTCTCTAACATTTCCGCATCGAACGGAATTATGCCATTCAATAGATACTGGCGACATACACTAAAAACTTTGTACGACAATATTAAATAGGAAATAGGCAAACATCTCGTCACAACGAAAAACAACATGAAACTGGTTCGTTGGATTATCTGTATACCGCTGAATTATTTCCCATGGTTTTAGACAGATAAATTAAGTGTTGATAGATGCAAGCAAACATTATACATGATTGTAAACACAAAATTAATGTTCAGCATCAGGGAATGCTCGATGGTTTAGTGATAACGCACTTGACTACTGAACGAAAGATCGTAGGTTCAATTCTCGGCTCCGCCTTTCGAATAACTCAGGCCGGACGCCCTTTCAGTGCCCCACATCACAACAACCGAGCCAAATACTGTGTCCAGAAAAGCACAGGAAAGGGGCGAGGCATGTATCGGGCACGATGAAGAACCTAGAAAAACTATTCGAAAAGATAAGGATTTCTTATAAATGCCCAGTTCTCCAGTATCTTATCTCCCCACTCTCTGGTGTGACTCTGAAATTACCATAGCTGTCGTATGGACCATTAAACAACAGAAAAATAAACATAAATAAATGTTGCTCATCACCATGGTCATTGGCAATCAGCCAACAATTTTTTTTAAACTTCTTTTTTTTATTGACAATGCACTTTGGATCCGATTGGTTACCAAACACGAGTTGATCAGACAAAAAAGCTCAACGCGGCTGCGCCAAAATCGTTATCTTTCGTTCTGTCAAAGGTTAAGCCAACAATTTGTCTATAAACTCATGAGAAGAGATTTCCTATTTCGCTATACGAACGAACACGTTTAATCGTTAACAGTGTATTGGTCAGGCTAAACCATATTGACCATTACTTATAGTGAATTATAGATTGGTCAAACCATAAATACATCGATCGTGTGTGAGAGAGGACTGACTTGTTCATATTTATTGGATATTTGCTAAATTTAACAAAAGTGTAAGTAGTTTTGCCACGGCTTATGTATCCTATTTTGAATGGATTAATGTCTGCTTTGTTGTTTTATGTAATATATTTTAATTATTTATCGAAGACCATAAATGTCGCTGTCATTTACTAAGTCACTCGAAATATTCATACTTCGTACCTAAAAACTGCCTGGAATTAAACATTTTTACTTCCATCCGCTATGAATACTTTTCTTAATTCTTGAATACAAGCATTCTGCATTAGTTCTTACAAAACACGTTCAAATACTAGTACACATTATTTGTTATAGAATTGTTTACTTATTGTATCAACGTTTCAAATGATGCTGTTAGAGGCAGAAATAACGGCGGTATTCAGACATTATACTGTATGCTATGAGTCATCTCACTAGATTCGACATCATGTCATGTATTGACTTTTCCATGAATAATCCGACATTAGATTACACTGATGCTTACACTATACAAAATCAATGATATAATCTTAAACATTATGGGCAATATAACGACTATAGTGATACACACGGTATGATATCTAACATGCAATCTCCAAACGACGCGTTATTTCCAGTAAATTATTATGCACATATAAATTATGCGTGTACTATTTGTAAATGAGAAACAATCAGCTAGCTAGCTACTAGGCCTACTAGAAGACAATTCCATGATGAATTTCCCAACAGTATAACATGTTTAGGATGGTCAATATAATCATGTTTGAAAAGGTTAATTGCCCCTTACGAAAGAAATAGGTAGGTGGGTAGTAAAATGTTGTTTTTTCTGAACAAATATTAAATTTCGTACTTTACTGGCACGACTCGTCCTCAAATGATTTCGTACTAAGGATTTTGCCATTAGAAACTTAAAATCTAAGTTATATTTTCATCCACTTTTAGCTTTTATGCTGTGTGTAAGATGATAACAATAATATGAATAATGGACAGTTCTCTGTTTTAGAGACCATATGTATCAATGTATGGATATACCAATCGTATTTCTAAGTTTTATATGAACAACATCCTTTATATATCATGATTTACCTGTAAAACATGCTAAATATAAAAACAACTACAGTAAAACTTCTCCTTACGGCCATCCCAATATAACGACCTTTTAACTTTCATAACGACCTCTTATTCATCGACAAGTTTTCAATATTTCTTCTGCATTTTATCTTGATATCGAAACTATCTCGAAATTAGCTTAGTTTTTATTGGGCCACAAAGATGGACTTACTATCGATATTATACTGTACAAACACTTAACTCCAGCATGCACGAAATTACATATCGTTTGAACTTTGTGGAATGATGAGATCACGTGACGCTAATTGTGTGATAATTTCTCGTTTATCATACATGATAGACATAATTAATAAGTTGAGTATGTTCCAAAACCAATACGCCTTTTTTATATTTGTACATTATGTATTCACTCGTCTACAGAAAGATCTAAACAAATAATTGCATCGTTAATATATTCAGCTTGAGTACATAGATACGTAAATACAAGTTCTATTTTCCTGAAATACATATTTCTTCCAATTCTGTGAAGTCTCGCTGAATAGTTCTAACTGCTAATCATAATGGTAAACATTGTTCGATTTATTCATATTTATTTATTCATTTATTGATGTATTCATAACCTTTGGTCTTGATTATCCTGTGAATAAAATTGCAAATTAGACACAATTTAGTGAGTGTTTTCGCTTGTTATAATTCACTAGTGTGTTTTCTGATCAGCATCGTGGTGGTCTGATACTGAGCTACAAATATGCTTACACGAAAAAGAAAGTATACTGCACTTTTATATTGGGCATATATTATCTAAATACTATATAGTAGAGACGCATAAATATTCACACGTAAAGGAATAAGTAGTGAATAGAATTAAATTTCGACATCCGGATACCAGATTTGCCTATATTTTCTTCTGTATTAGTTCCCTCAAACCAAAAGAATCATCCAGGTTTGTAAAAAAACGAGGTTACCATTTTTCTTTAGTTGCAATCGATACTTGTTTTTATATCATTTTGCAAAACATGCTAAAATGCACGTCAACCTTCAAAACATCGTGATTACATAGATTCAGGTATGACATTCTTAACTAACGTGTTTACAAATATAACGGAGACGTTTGATAAACAAATATCAGATATTAGATCATAATGATATCCGCTTCTCGTTTTATTCGACGATGTCTGCATGTAATCAAGTTTTACAATGTAGTCAATAAATTGAATATAATCCCTCAATAGTTATTTATCCATAATTCTGTCACAAACCTCTAAGAATTCAAACAACCATTCAAATATTACGTAATCATGAAAGAGGATTACATTTGTGTGCTTTAATATATAGATTTAAAGCTGTAATACACATTGCACAGGCTATTAAAACTACCGTCCAGAGATCTTTGTTCGATGTTGCTATTTACCATTAAGTAACCGTTCGTTGCCCCCTTAAGAAGTTCAAGGACTAAAAAAGTCAATACATGGACTTAACAAAGGTATAAGAGATTAAATATTGGGGTGGTTTCGTATTAAAGCAAGAAAGAACACAATCATCGGAAAAGTTTTTCAATAAGTTTATCCCACGTTCGGTTATACAGCAAAACCTGGGTGTTAAGTCAACATTTGGGACATAATCAAAAATTTCTTGCGGGGATCACCTAGTCTGTTTTAAACCAAGGATGCTATTTTGTAATATATCCATATATATATATAGCATACTTTAAAGGTTTTCTGGTTCTTAATGATGTAAAAACTCGTCTTGCTTTGTGCAATATCCCGTTTACACGCCTGTAAACTTACTACACCCGAAAAAAGTAACGCAATGTCCTCAAGTTTCATTCAAGGAACATGCAGCATGACAGTAATACAATAGATAACTGTGATTATATTTATAATTGTATCACCACAGTAACCTATTGTATCATTGTTATGCAGATGTCCCAAGATCATTGGTTATTATAAGCCCGTTTTAAAAACGGGTCGTATTATGGGAACATCCACGGCGGGCGGCGTCCACAACGGTGTCCGTTTTTTAATTCCTCACAAAACTTGATGGAAATGTTTATGGTTATAAGATCTCGGTAAAGTTCGATAACCAGAACAATCGCCCTAGGCACTTATGAGTTATGCCACTTGACGCTTTGAAAAACGAATTATGACGGCCGTATTTTGTGACCTGGCACTCTTGTTTATATTGAGAGTTTCATGATATACTTTACAGATAACTCAAGATGGCTGGAGGCGGTGATGATCTTGTTGCCAAGTTCAAGGAATTTTGTTCCCTCGCTGGAGCAAAGGATTCCACTCAGATGACATCAAAAGCCAGTGGAAAGCTTGTTGCCGATTGTTTTGAAAAGGGTTATAAGAAATTCGATGTCAAATCAATCGTTGACGCCAGTGTATTCCCAGCCGTCAAAGAAAAGGGAAAACCGTAAGGACCAATTAGATCACTTTCTGCATGTTGCGTAATATTTTCATTTCTGTACATAAAAAACCTTTGTACGTTAGATGAAATAATAATGCCGTTTATATCAATCAAGTTTTAGTTTTAAAAAGCATGAATGGATATTACTACGTACATGTTGATTAGCACATTTTGTAAACATAAGACATCAATCTATAGTTATATGCGCGATGCTTGTTGTGGCTTTGGTAGATTGGCGTTTTAATGACATAAATATCATTTAGGTTATGGAAGCGTCATCTGTGATTGTCAATACTCCAGGCTGCCGTCAATAATTACAGCATGTTCCCATTTATACAACAAACAACGTAAATAAATAGTAAATTAAAAATGGGAAAACATACATTGCATGTTCATTATTGCCGAAAGAAATCTGTTACAAAGCATCCCGAGTCGGAGACCAGTCTGAAGTCCAATCGTCTGTGTGCAAGCCGAACCCGTTTGGAGCAATTAGGTGTGGGTATTGTTAGGCATAGTAAATAATGAATCAAATTTTTATGCGTGCTTTGCAGACATATGGTCATAAACAAAGCTAACTGTGACAAGTACATCTCAAAGACAGCTCACGAAATCGCCAAGAGGAAGACCAAAAATACAAAGATAGCCACCGATGACCAAGAAGTAGTTACTATCAAAGCTGATCTCTGTAGTTGTTTGTCTGGTGGTGGACCAAACGTTAAAGTTGTTGTAAGTTGAACTATTTATAAGCAATCGATGCATGTTAACCATACTGACTCATTGCACTGACTCAACTTCCATTACGTATAATCGAACAAATTTGCGAGGCAAGAATTTAGCAAAAAAAGGGCAGAAGTCGTATGCATGCCTTGTAGAATTATTTTGCAATTTAAAAATATAGTTCGTTGTCTAGTGCACTTACTGAAAACTTTAATGTTTGCTAGTTGTTTGGTCTTCGTTTGTTAAATGAAATGCTTGCTACAAGTAAAACAATGTTTTTGGAATAGAATGTGTAAAGTGTGCCTTATATGTACAAAGCGGACAAGTATAACTTTCACCGTTATAAGTCTTGTAACCACCCTTATGTAACCACAGTAAGATTTCAAACCGCGACACTTAAAATCATGATTTAAGGCTCAGATCGATCCATTTGTAAACATTTGGCAAATTTGTGTACGATAAACATTTAGAATGAGCTCTCGGTGGTACATTAATAAAGTTAGAATGAGTGTATATGATTTTAACATTTCAGAAACAATCCGCTACTGGTAACGTTGGCGGTTTGACAGATGCCTCGCAGTATACTGGCGCACACAAGGAGAGATTTGATGCTGACGGTAAAGGTAAAGGTATAGGTGGCCGAGCAGATCTTGCTGATAACAGTGGTTATGTTGGAAACTACAAAGGCGAGGGGACATATGAAAAGAAATAAGCATTTTGCCATAAGCATAAATGATCGACTATTTTATATATCTGTGTGTATTGTCTTAAATGTGTTTATGTCTTGTCAATACAGGAAACGCAATAAAGTTTTTTTAAACACTCAGATGCTATTGGAATAAGTTTTATACATAGCATAGATAATTTTTAAGATTAAAAAAGTGATTTTGAATTTTTTTTTGTTCTTTTGACTTTGATTTGGTTTTGTATTTATTTCTTATAGTGTGATTTTTTCTCTTTTATACACATTTAGAGACTATTGTCGTTTATATATATATTGATGGTGTGATAGAATATACGCCTTATTTATGAAACTATTCGAAATAAATATTTCAAAACTTTAAAAAAAGTTACTTATTATGTGAAAGATTATCGATTGAAATTACAAACAAATACTACACATTTTTATACAAACAAATTCGAAAGTTTAACAATAAAACTAAGCCTTAGGCCGGTTCGATTGGACTCTCGTAAGAAGAGAATACACCGGCTAGAAGGGCTTAGAAGAGTAACCCAATCGAACGCAATCCGTGGTTTTATGAACTGTCGTATTTCATCGTTGATAGTAAATGACATGCTATTTGAAGAAAATGAACATCGTTTTAGATTAAATAAAAGACACGTTTTCAAACGGTATTGCATGCTGTTTGGTCACGTAACTAATATCTCCTCCACCTCTTCTAACCATCGGACGGAATAGAAAGGAGAGCTTCTAAAATTAGAAGATGACAAATCGAACTGTTCGGAAGAGCTGCCGGAAGAGGCAGAGCTCTTCCGAACAGTTCGATTTGTCATCTTCTAATTTTACCAAACGAACCGGCCTCTTGATTTCTATAAAAGTATGTACCGGAAGTCGACAAGCCACGTGGTCTGTCTACGTAGGAAATTATCACGGGATTCACGTGAACATTGGGGGCTCGTAGCGCGCTAGTGTTTCGAGAATCCCGTGGTAGCTCTTTTCTACTCAGATAGATCAATGTACGGGGTTAAATCATATCTGACTTACACATCACTCGACAGCCGTCAGATGGCATTGCAGTTACCAACATGCCCAATTGTGATTAAGATGATGTATTGTCACAGTTCTTGTGGCTTATACGGAAACATCATGGCAACACCCGACATAACAAGTAAATTTAATGATTTTACCCGACCAAAATTTTACTATCAAACTTCTGTGTGTTTGGCTATGCTTAGTTCATAAACCATTTCACTACACTAAGGCGACCAGATAATATCAAAAGCTTCTAATATATAATTATGTCTTTGTTTCAACTGAAAGCGGACATTTGTATACATATACGATCTCCAAACGTATTGACCTCACGTAACAATTTTCTTTAATTCGAACCGACAGATATTATGTCATATTTAACAAAACAAAAATAGGGAAATGCATTGCACGTTCATCAGCTATATCTACTGCGACCCAAGAAATAATATTTAAGTAGTGCCCGTGCCTCCGTGGTATAGCGGTTATGGTCCCTGACTTGTAATTACCATCCATACACCGCTGTGCACGGAAGCTGACAAACTAACTAATAAAAGGTCGATGGTTCTACCGAGATGCACGCCTGGGCTTTTCTTCCAAAGGTAGATCGTCCTGTACCGAAAAAGATAAAATCAAATACATTTCCTCCATGTGAGGCCGGCCTTTCATAAGTTCGGGCACTATCACAGAACGTACGTATGCTTAGTTTCAATTTTCATCATTACTAACTTGTAACGTTTTCCTGTTTTATTTTCTGGCAGCTCTGAAATGACCATAGCTGTCGAATGGGCCGTTAAACAACATATAAATACATAGATAAATGAATAAATGACTTGTGCAATCAAAAAGCATATCTTGTAAAATATCAATTTTCTATTTGATATGATATCTATATCTGTGGTGAATAGAAATAACGAACTGGAAAATGATTTGTCAATTAGTACGCATTGTACAATAGCGATATTAACTTATTAACCGGGTTGTATATTGTTCTATATACAATGAATTTATTTCTAATGAAACATAGTCAGTGTTATTTAGTGTATTAGTAACAAGAATTTATAAAATGGAAGCGTATATAACGATTCTTTAACTGCGTTTCCTTAACTGTAAGCACTGTATTGAAAATTAGAAAATTAGGGACCTATGTAGAAAGAGGACTGGATTGAACCCTTAACAGGGACTACGTTAAACAGTTTGATAATTTAACCTTGACAATTATCGACTTCTAAAATACTAGATAGAGATCCAGCTCAAAATGGCGTCCGGCGGAAGTGCAGACGAAAAACTCGTGAAGCAGTTTCAGAAAGCTTGTGAATTATCCGGAAGTGACGACAAAAGTATTATGACCTGTCATTGTAGTCGAAACATTCGTAAATTTTTCTGGGAAGAAATCTCTGAATTTAATGGATTAAAACTAAAGAAGTGTGAAGAAAAAGTGTTTAAGAACTTGATGCATAAAAAGAAGGAGTAAGTTCTATAAAGTATTCAAATAAATTGTTATTCAAATGTTTATTGCAAAGCTAGAATAAAAGTTTTTATAATTATATTGGAAAACTTGACCTAAAAAAGTTCCGGGTCGGAAACTTTTTCTAAATTCCTTTGTGATACTATACGAGGTTCGATTTATCGTCAATTATAACCGTTCTTCGCAACTAGAAACCTTAAATGCCTGCTTAAAATCAGCTTCAAAATAAAGGAAACATGCCATTTTTCTGGCAACTTTCCAAATATCCACCTGGAGTAGTGTCCCTTGACGAAAGGTTACAAAGAGCTGGCTAACCTGATTTGAATGACTGATTATTTGTTAAGCATTTGTCAAAGTCAGTTCTGCTATAAAAAACCTACTTATGCATAAGGACATATTTCATCAAACACAGAACGTACAATTAATTTCAAGAATATTGCTTTAATCATTGTTTTCAAGAATTTTGATAAAAACATAATACTCTCCGGGATGTCTGATAATATGTTATTAGAATTCATTGTATTAATAAAGTCGAAGAAAAATATTTAGTGACATTTTAGAAATATCGTACAATGTTGTACGAATAAAGAGTTTAAGATGCAAAGCTAAATCTAATATACTAATATTCAACTGAGACCGATATTAAATATATAGATGCTTGCCCTAACGCGACCGACCCGGAAAAATTACTATCTGCGTCTTACTAGCACCTATTACATTGCGTTGAGTGTAAGAATATGTTTTCAAGTGCTGGTCTGTTGACTAAATCTTGGGTTAAGATATACAAAGAATTTATAAAACATATTTCCCTACTTGCGCATACCGGTATCCAAAAATTTAGGAATAGGGAAAACCGATGTATATTTTTTAAATTTCGGCCTGGTTCACTTCTTAATGCCAGAACTCATTGCTCTACCAATACACTAACACATTTAACAGTTAATCAGTTATACATGGAACCGGTGTTCCGTTTCATTTGCGGCATAGACTGGTGTTTGTAATAATTGACTTTTCTCTTTCGTTAAAAATAAATATTTATACATGTACATTGTAATGATTGGTTTTCGGTTGTTCAACTTTCCCTGACTATACATTGATTTTTACACCATACTCTATTCAAATTGTTTTGTTAACATCTTCGTTTATTACCTGTCTGACAAGTTAATTAAATGTTCTGTGGATTTGATTGATCGATTATCTATACTAGTCTGTGGTTTGTTTACAACCATTCGTAATTATACCTTATAGCGATCTATTCCTTCTTTCTTTGATGTCTAGTATTTAATATCATCATTATCATCAAAATCGTCGATATTCAATTATTGAATTATTTTGCAATGATATAAAATTGAATGTAATCGATGGGTTGATTTCAATGAATTGCGATATTGATTCTCACACCATATACCTTGTGCTGAGCATGGCGAAATAATTAACGATCTTGAAAGAGACTGGAATATCATTCAAACAGGGTATACCTAGCCACATCATGCTCAGATTCTATTTTGAAGATACAAATTATGAATTAAAGCGACTAGCCTTTATTTAAGAAAACCTCGGTGGCGTATGACACGCGTTAGAAATATGTTGTGACTAGGTTGAATTTAGCTAAGTGCAATATTTTGTTTTGATAAAACTTCATATAATTACACTACAGTGAAACACAGAACTCGGTTATAGTGAACTCTGAACAAAGCAATTATTTCCCCCATACCGAACCCTTATTTTTCCTTTTAATGTTATGAATAAAATTAACTACATGTATTTATTTGGGTCCCAATATATTTGCTAGAAACCGCGTTCGACTGTACACCTTTACACAGCATGTATGTTTCCATCAAGGCAAGTTATTGTTAGTCCCTTAAATGCTTTTTCCAGAATAATTCAAGTGGACGGTCCGCACGTAGAAGCCTACCTGCATGAGACAGCTCTTGAAATCACTAAAATGAAAAGAGGAGATCCGAACATTAAGAAGAGTGATCCAAGAGTTACCATGACAAAAGATTTTCTGGAGAAAATTGTTCGAGAGACCAAGATATACATTACAGGAAAGGTACGAGTAACTATGGCAAAACTGTTTATATATTTATTGAACCTTCTAAGTGTTCTCGAACCTACGACTGGTTGAACACAGATCGAGAAGTAGTCTGACGCCATCCTGGAGTAGAACAGGATGCATAAAATTACCTGAAACAGAGCTCTGCTAATCAATAGAAAAAATAAAGTGGTTTAATCGATGATTCACGTGTCTTCCCGCACTGATTTACATTTTTTTACGATATTTATAGATTCACATTATGTGTTTCAAGTTTAATGCTATCACTTATCAATGGTAAAAACTTATTTAATAATAAACAATTACTCAGATGCATGTGGTAGTGATGATTTTGATAATGATTCTACCATTGACAAACAAGAGTGCCAGGTCACAAAATACGCCCGTCAACGGCCATAAGTCAGAAGTGCTGCCTTGGCCGATTGGACTGGTTATCGAACTTGACCGAGATCTCATGGCCATAAACATTTTCAATCAGTTTGGTGATGACACGAATAAAACTGATTGAATTAGAGAGCGGACAACGTTGTGGACGCCACCCGCCCGCTCGCCGTTAGTGTTCCCATAATACGACCCGTCACAAGTTTTCAAACGGGCGTATAAGAAGTATTTATAAGATATCCAATCGACTTGTATTACATTCATGAGATCTCATGTCCTGTATATGAGGTTTGTACACCGACCTAGACTGTATTCTTACACACCGATCGAGACTGTATTTTATACACCGAACCTGACTATTTGTACACCGACCCTGACTGCATTTTCACAAACCGAACCGGTCTTCGTTTTCATACACCGAAACAGACTGTAACCCAACACATCGAACGATACAGACACTATTTTCATACACCGAAATAGGCTGTATATAAGCATTGAACCAGACTTTCTTATACCTCGGACCAGACTGTATTTCCAAAACCCGAAACAGATTGCATTTTCATACATCGAACCAGACTCTATTTCAATCCACCGACAAAGACTGCTTTTTAGACATCGAGAACGAGACAGTGTTTTATGTACCGAACCAGACTGTACTTTCATCGGCTGTGCATTTCTTAATTATTATACATGCTTCTCGTATATTCCTCAGGTTGAATACATTGATCCTATGGACATAGATGAACCTACAAGGTCTTCAGCCAACAAGAAATATCATTTTGTGAATCCGGAGTTACCGAAGGCTTTGAAACAAATCTATGATTTGAGAAAGACACAACCAATAGTTATAGCGAAGAGAGACTATGGGAATCTGTCATAGTAGTAAACTGTATGTTCTGTCAACAAACAATCGTCCTATATGACAGACATTCACTCACATACCTTTTTATGTTTAATACGTTCACGAAACGTCATGACATACATACCCAATGTTATGTAATAAACTCTTAGGTTTTTCGGATTTTGCGTTATTTTCACTGTACACGCATTTCAGTTAAATGCTAAATAGTGGACAGTTAGCCTTAGTTTCCTAGGTTCCATAACAATAGTAAACTTGTTCTAAGCATTCATCACACGACTAATCAACAGTTAAAGCCCCATTAGCTTTTTGTTATAAAAAAATATATCGGCAGAAAACAAACAATTGCTGATATTATCCCAAGATGGTTGTTACCGACGAAACAAGCCCTTTTTCTGTTAGAAACACTCATTTCACTGTGATTTTTGCTTTTGTAAACTTGAAATATGTAGAGCGCGTGACGTCACTAAATACAACGTGTGCATAACTTGACTGCGGGAAACACAGCTGTTCTATAAATAGTATTTATTTCAATGATATTGAAAACAATACGATATTTTTTTGGATAACATTTTTTCTTGCTATAAAGTATGCGCGGGAGGAAAATACACATGATTCCTCTGTTATAGAACAAACAGAATCTATTACGACCGATAAATTTATATGCTCATGGGACTTTAAAACAAATAGCTGGAGACAAAATGGCCTCAAATTGTTCAAAGAGAATATGCTTCCGCACATTTTTCTGAAATGGAATGGTCTAGAAGCATAAATTTGGTCACATTTTGCGGCATAGTATAATATACAAAATGTACAGTCAAACCTGTGAACAAAGGCCACCCTTAAGAAGGGCAAAATGTGTCCTTAATTGAGAGGTGACATTTATTCGTGAGTTATTTTGTTTTAAATAAGCAATGCTGGATTTTAAAAGAATGGCCTTTATCCACATGGTGGCCTTTATTCGGTGGTTGCCACAAACACAGGTTTGACTATACCAGAAACCACTGTAAACTCTTTTTAAAAACATACTATTGAAGTAGTTTTATGAATTTGTGTTTTATGAAAGCGGTCCGCACTCAACGGAACGAAGGGTTATACGCCTTGTTATATTATAATCTATATACAACATGTATATTAGCTGAACGGGGTCTGTGACATTTTTTCATTTAATGAAATTTAATGTAAAATTTTGGTGTTTTGAATTAGAATTGATTACAACTTTATACCATCATATTCCGTTACCAATGCCTGTTTGTGATACTAATAAATCATTAATGCTAATGAATATACCGGTATTGAGTTTTCAAATAAACTTCAAGTAGGCTCGTAAACTGTAATACTCAATTATATACCATGAACGCTAATCCAGTTAGTTATTTACCTGCATAATTTATGTAATTTATCATCTTGATAAATTATTTGATACAAATAATAAACTTACGTTCTTGGCCCAATGACACTGGTATGCGCAATTCAATTCTTTTGAATACGTATGCAGTAAGATTTTAAAACTTGATATATGCATTCAATATATTTCAATAAATTATAGATGATTTATGTAATGTACGGAAAGATCAGGTCTCGGAATTGGCGTGGCGCTCGAGGTATCTTTACACAGACCGATGCGCGAAGGTGACAATTGACTTGCACAACGCTCGACAGTCATTAGATAGCTTTGCAGTACCGATATGTCCAATGTGATTAGGCGATATATTGTCACTAGATTTGGACATGTATTGGGACAACATGCATGGTAACATACGACATGATGAACATGTAAATAAAAAGTTTTATACCAGACCAAAATGTGTCTCTCGAACTAGACAGGCTATCGGTAATTTGGAAATTATACACGATGCAGGTCTAGCTTCTTTCTTTGACAGACCCGGTCACGTGCATAAAACATTACTGCGCACAAATTCTTTAGATAATACTGGACTTTCTAAATTATATGGACCTCTCACAAACAATGAGGTAGGTGTGTAAACTTACCTCAACGCAATACGTCATACATTGTATTGACCAAGTGTCTATTTCAGATATCAATTCAGCGACCATTGTGTATTGACAAGATGTTTTGCTTACCTGACAAAACGATTCAATGAGTTTAACGTTGTTCATGAAATCAATACTTTAATAAAAACTAATTAAAGCTGATTTTCCACTTTTCTTTACGTATTGAATTTCTCAGATATTGTTACCAGATAAAAGCCTTTTCTTACAAATCCGTTTTACAAAGCCTGTAACACGATCTATATGAAATATTGACTTAATGCATTTTTGCGCCAAAGTGGCAAAATAAATAAAATATCGGTCGACCTGCAAATGCCACTGAACTGATTTTTTAAAAATTAAAATATAATTTATGAGAGTTTGTATTGTTTGTTATTTTTTATCGGCTATGGTTATTTAGCTTTTCAAAAGGAGTATATATTCACATATAAACTACAGCTATAACCAAACAAAAAACATTCGGCAACAGAAAATAGAATGTAACAGGATATTTTTTAAGTATTAAGGGAATTTTGGTATAATATCGCTAATTACTCCTTCGTCGGTTCAACATGTTTGTCGGTTCAATATATAAATAAATACATTGTAAGCAACGATCTCAATACACGAAGTTTTTATTTCAAATTTGTGTTCTCGAGAAACTAAGATCCGAGGTTATAAAACTTAAGATCGATCTCAAAACCCATTTTCGTTCCCAACCTTTATCAGACCAGTTTTTTTGCTCAGTTTATGTATAAGTTGACAGCTCAACGATTGATTTGACATGCTGCTGTTTGAATACTATATTATATAATGATAATATTGAATGACAAGACTATAAGACGATAAGACACACGAAATTGAGATTTGAGTTTATAGGCCTGTCTCATGTTTTAGCATTCAGCCATTGCTATTCCAGACCCAGTTATAGTAAGGTAACTTTAATATGTGATATCTGAATAGAAGCTTGCCCTACAACACTGTGAGTCAAATCCCATCCGACGTCAGTAAAAATTTGACATGCTAGGAAGCTGTCCAGTTTACTTACGGGTGTTCGATAGCTCTACTAAACCTTGGGTCGTCCAAACCGTTAAAGATAGAGAAGTCGGCCAAAAAAAGACCCTGGCCTTTGGTACGAAAGAAAAAGTTAAAGTTGCACTGTATTCAAAGCCTAATTCTTATTGCTTGTTCTCTGTTCGACACGCAATAAACTAACTATAAAATAATTCCATTGGAAACACGGAAAAGGTGTGTCAAAAACAGCTTTCTTGTTTATTTACAATCTTTAAGATATTGCGAAGTCGAAGGGAAATTGCATGTCTGCGTTTTTTATCGTTAGTCGCTAGTTAAACACAGTTATAACGAACTCGGATATAGTGATGACTCCTATATTATTACATTGTGCTTAGTATTGCGAAGTAACCAAGCCCTTCTATATTTACATGCAAAACGTATAGCCCGATTTGGACATAATGAACTAGATTTTCGGATCCCCGTGAACTTACTATATAACAGTCGTGTACTGTAATAATATTATGAAACACACGTATTTTACCATTTATTGAACATATTTGAGGAAACGCTAAAATTATTGAAGTGTTGCATTGACATTTTATTTGAAAATGGTTTTAAAATGAAAACCAGGACTATTATTTCATGTTATGGTACGTATAAAGTTTATTCATGCGTAACGGACACTATCAGAGTATGTGTACTGCAGTACAAATACTCCAGAGCGGTCCTCTCTTGAACAACAACATCTCAACAAAAAACATCAATTTGCTACTAGCAAAAGGTGTTGTTTTGTAGAGTTTGTACTGTATTCATAAATCAGGATCTTTCAATCAAGCATTGATATAAAATCAAGAGTTTATACAATACCCGTTACGTACATATAATAAACCAATACTCAGTAAGTATTTAGAACTGGGCAAATCTAGCAAGACATTCTTTATTCCATACTGGGCGTTTAAAACATGATTCATAACCTGTTTACAAAAACGTTAACTCTTATAGCCAGGTTGAAGGTCGCCCATAAAACGTCACTCTCTTATTTCGAATACCACGAACAGAACGGGCCTGTACCAAGATCTTGACACGGTTATTGGACATAATGAATAGATCTAGTTTTTTCTATTCAACTCACTGGTAGCAACGAGTTTTGTTTATATTGGATACGGTGAAAATGTAGACTGAGTACATCACTACATCAGAACGAGCTCGGCTGTCATTCGATCAAAACGTAAGCTTGTTTATTAAATTTATTACACTATGCAGGAACTTAATTTCATTGTTGCGCGATTTAAAATGATCATTCATTATTAATTTGATTATCAACTAGTTCAATTAGAGTGATACTTAATGCATGTGCCATTATAATTGTTATTAGGGACTAAAACGGGGGAGAAATGGATATATAAAAAATGTTAATAATATGCACAGAGTGTTGTAGGAATAGTAAAATGCAGAAAACGGTCGTGAGTTAAGACAAGCATCATTTTGCATCTTCGAACAATTTTATTCAAGTTGTTTTCACTATACATGTATTTAATTAGATTGCCTAATCTCACTAGAAAGTAGTTTTTTGTTGTGAAATACGGCAAAAAGTTACAGGCACAGATTATGCGAATCTATGACAATGTCAAAGTTTTAACTCGCATTTCCATAAAATGTTGGATCGGTAGCGCAGCAAAACTTTTTATTTTTAGTTAGGAGTTTTAGTTTATACGAACATGTGATTTATAGAATTTTACTTATTCATTTAATTTATTCATTTAATGAAACTCAATATAACATACAAAAATGACAATGTATGTCTCGTGTTGACGAATACATCTTTTGCGTAATTACCTTTTTCTTTACTTGTGAAAATTTACATCTTTCTATATGCTCTTCATTAAATGAGATATATAACATACAATGTACTTTTAAAGTTTTATTTACATATTGTTTACAAAGTTGATCTTTTGTCATATAAATTTATGTATCGATAATTAGATATTTTTCGCGTATGTTTTGAGCTTATGCACAAAAATGTAACCCAGGTGAATATACGAATGCCAGTATGTCGGCTGAGTTTTTCACTTTTTAATAATCAATCGGCATAATTTTAGTCCGGAGATATAGCTCATAAAAATATGAAGTTGAAAATATCTGCTAAAGTATAATGAATCAAACAATCTGTGTCACCGGCGTAAGAAAAAAATAGGCATGATTGGGTTGACGGAAACCAGAACTTGTTTATGTCTTGAGGATTTTTATGCTCACGATAATCTTTTGTATACATAATTTTAGGCTCAACCGTCTTCTATGATTCTAAAAAACACGCATGTGATACTTTATTACAAAGAGTACTCAAGTTTTACTACGTTGTATGTCTTCACAATAATGTAATAAAAACAACAACAAAAACACGTGGTTTTGGGGGGGGGGGGTACTTGCTACTTTGTCACTATGTGACGGTTTGTGCATGCACTACTTGCCATTGCACTTTATTCAGGCATTCCGTTTAGAGATTCATGCTACAATAAATTTGAAAAAGAAACACCAGTTTAAAGCGCCTATTTTGACATTGCAGGTAATTACAATATGGCGTCAGGAGGCGATGAAGATCTTAGTGCAGAATTTAAGGCATTCTGTAAACTCGCTGGAGCCAAGGATGATTGTCAGATGACGTCAAAGGCGTGCGGTAAACTCGTTAGCGATTGTATGGGGAACTATAAGAAGTATGACGTGAAAGGAATAGTTGACGCCAGCGTGTTTCCTTGTTGCAAAGAAAAAGGAAAACCGTAAGAAAGTTTCTTCTGATTTTCATGATTTATGCCATCATATAAATAGCGTTGGCATCATCAAGCTAACACTAGCCTCTATCCATCAACATATGGATTTTCTACATACGCGCGGCGGTAAAAAGTCGGGAAAATAGTGGCATTCGATTTCATTCAATTATGTGATCAAACAAAG
This sequence comes from Lutraria lutraria, assembly GCA_964023205.1. Taxonomy (NCBI): domain Eukaryota; kingdom Metazoa; phylum Mollusca; class Bivalvia; order Venerida; family Mactridae; genus Lutraria; species Lutraria lutraria. Next base: position 23,010,833 of record OZ026836.1, read on the forward strand.
ATGGACTAATTCAAAATCATTAAAACTTTTATATTTAGCACTCTAAGTGGCTATTTTGTACACGTTCGTATCACTTTTATTTACGTTAACGTTGATATGGAAAATAAGTTGCATGACGTCATATATATACACTTTGCTTTCGTTTCTCAGTTGCAATATGGATGGTAATTTAAGCATAACACCGGTTTTCAAAATAAAATGACATAAATATATATAAAGGAAACATATTCTTGAAATTTTTCGGTATGTGATATATTTTATATTCCTTTCCTAGCATTCAAGGCGCGATTTTACACATGATGATATGGGTAGCACGTGACCTGGGTGTACACATTATGATCTATTTTGATTTTTTAAAGAAATGAATTATTTACTACCGATCGTGCTATCATTTTGGCAAATGTCCTGAACTAGTTTAATTTATAAGACGTACGGGCAATGTTTTAAGCGGCTTCGCCATCCTGGATAAAATTAATAATCCCCTAAATCAATCTCTACCCAGAGTTGTCGTTCCTTTCCAATCCACACATACCTCTGTCAACGTCTAAATGCCAAGAATCTTGGCAAACTACACTCTGATCAATAAACATGCTTTTGTGTATATTTTATAATTATTTGTTAGATGTCATAATGAAAAATGTCATGTCGTTTTAGAAAAACGCTTCAGGTTGCTCCGTTATAAGCTGTGCCATTAGGGATTATTTAACCTTGTAACTCTAAAACTAATTTAGCGGAATAATTGCGAAGTAAACAATTCAAAACACGGATAATACAACGGAGGGATACCAGGCTTGGATGTCAGTTTCCTATCATTTTGTTTAAGTATGTGATTCTTTTCAGATAAACAAAACAACACAATCTATGTTAGTTTCTTTTTGAGGTGTTGTCACCATTTTTAAATCACGCATTTGTCATTGTGAAGCCGGACTACTTTTAAGACGTTGATAGGGGTTAGTGTGAGCGTAGCGGGAACGACAACTTTGGGTAGAGATTGCCCCTAAATATTCAGATTCCGACATGGTTTTCCCAATCCAGTCTATAAATAGCGCCTTAACTTGATCATGCGCAAAGAACTAGAAAATATTTTAGACGAAATTTAATACTACATGATTACCTTTGCACGGGAAATAAGTTTCGTCTGAAGGATTGAAATTGGTAAAACATATACCACCTCTGTCAAACAAAATGTAATACATGTACTGAATTATTTTCGTTTGTTTAAACCCATAAGTGAGTGCCAAATTATCATTTTGTTGTCAAATGATGCGTTCTTGATTCAAGATTTGACGATTCACTTTCTCTGCGATGCAATCGGAATTCCTCGGCGTTTACCTTGAGAAAGTGCCTCAGACATAATAGGCAGGTCGTCGTATTATCGTTGTTCATGGGTTACATTCCATCATGGCTGACCGTGAGAATCCAACGATGGAAACATCCTGTTTCACTTTCAATGGGAACTTGATGCCTATTTTATTAATCGCGAACAATAACCGCGTTAGAAAGTCTGTAATTCTGAGAAAGATTCTTGAAAACGAGTACCTAGTTCACGACGGTGAAGGTGTTCATAACTTCTACTTTAATTCATAAATCAGTCGTGTATATAATGTATGTCTGTTTGTTATCCAGAGAAATGTTTAGTGTTACAACACTGACACCTATAATTCTATCAATGCAGTTTATTTTTAACATATTTATGATTGCTAATATTTTGTGTAAAATCTAAAAATATTATTGTTGCACATGGAACGTTACATAATTTGTTAATTCCTGCTACTGATAAAATTTTACTCAAATAATTATGATCTGCACATAATTGAATAATTGAACATATTTCCTGCGCAAAAGCATAAACTCTAAAATCTTTACTTTCTGTTTTAGCTCAAACAAGCACAAGTATATAACTCATGGTGAGCTTTTGTGATCGGTCGATGTCCGTCGTCGGGCGTCATGCATCGTGTGGCGTCAACTTTTGCCTTGTAAGCGCTAGAGACCAAAGTTTTAGTTAGATTTTCACAAAACCAAGTCCTTGACAAAAGTGGATCAGAATGTTTGTATCGACAAAAATATTGGACGAATTTGATAACGGTCAATAGGGCAAAAGGTCAAATTTAATGAAAACCTTGTGAGCACTCTAGAGGTCACTGTTTTTATTGGATCTTCATGAAACTTTGTCAGAATGTATGTCTTAATGATATCTTGGACAACTTGGATAATGGGTCATCTGGGTTCAATAATTAGGTCACCAGCTCAAATCTTAGGAAAAATCTTGTGAACACTCTATAGAGGTCACTGTTTTGATTGGATCTTCACCAAACCTAGCCTTTGTCTTAATGATATCCTGGACGAGTTGATAATGAGTTAACGCTTGTTTTTACACAACATATTTCACTTTCATGTTTGACATTCATGTCCATAAAATATTGTTTTAGTCATATGGTGGTGAACAAAGTCACTTGTGATAAACTTATTAAAAAGACAGCACATGAAGTCGCCAAGAAGAAGACTAAAAACACAAAATTATCTGAAGACGACGAGGAAGTAGAAACTATTAGAAAGGACATGTGCAAATGCGTCAAAGAAAAGTCACCTAATGTGAAAGCTACGGTAAGAAAAACACGTTCCACTGAATAAATATGTTTCAAATCTGTATTTAACAGGAGGTATGTCCTTTAAATCCAGCTGATTTTCCTGGACTGTTCGCTCGGAATCAACTTCTCTATTGGTATTCATCTTCGATATAATGTAAATTACATTTGTTGCATATACCGTTAGGTTTTTTTAATTGAACAATCATTCGATTTCTCGCGTTTCATATAATGAGTTGAAGAATCGAACAACATATTCGATAATATTATAAAGTTTTCTCTTGGATAGAAATAGTTATATCTTCCCATTTCGCCGCTTTTCTGTGTTGGCAAGTTGATAGTAAGCGCACTAATGAATAATTGTATTTATTGTAACCATACGGTTAGCGGAAATCTTACGCTTTGTTAAAATGCTCGTGTATTTTTTAAACAGAAAACGAGCAAAACTGGCGGTGTTGATAATTTGACCGATACTTCAAAGTACACCGGAAGTCACAAGGAGAGATTTGACGACACCGGTAAAGGCAAAGGTGCAACGGGACGAAAAGATGTTGTTGATAATTCTGGCTATGTTGGCAATTACAAGAATCAAGGAACATTCGACCAAAAGAAGTAATGTGGGGCGTGTAACATTAGTTTTAAAGCTACATTATTTATACCTGTAATGGATTATACAACAGCTGTGTTTCCTTTAAGATATAACCAATGCTTAAGTTGATGTAACTCTTAACTTGTTGTTTGTAAAAGTGTGAAACGCGCTAATGCGTATATATGTATTATGTACATTGTATGTGAAAAAAATGTAGAAAATATGCGCGGTAGTGGCAGTATCAATAAAATGTCGGTCGACCAGTAAGTGTTCTTGGAAGACATGTTTATTAGAGTATTTATTTGGGTATTTTTATCGGCTATAATTATTCCAATTTCCAAAAAGGATTGTATTCATATTAACAAATGCTATTATCAAACAAAAAAAGCATTCAACAGAATATAGAATGAAGCAAGATTTTTTTAAGCACGTAAATGTATAAAGGGATTTTGGGTATAATATCACTAATTAATTGTTTGTCGATTCAACATGTAAATATATTTGTTGTAAAATAATAATAAAACTGCAACAATCACAATACACTAAGTCTTTATTTCAAATTTTCGAGAAACTAAGATCTGAGTTTATAAAACTTAAGATCGATCAAGAATCCTGTTTCTTCGTTTTCAACCTTAATGAGACCATATATCAAATGTGATAGTGAATACGGGCCCATTGTCTAACTTAAACGATTGATTTGAATTCATGATACTGTTTGAATACCATTAATTACATCATGATAAGAATATTGGAAACATGAAATTGAGATTTGAGTTTATAGGCCTATCCAATGGTTTAGCATTCAGCCATTGCTATTCCAGACCCAGTTATAGTAAAGTAACTTTAATATATGATCTCTGAATAGTAATTACGGGAATTCGATGGTTCTACCCTAGCGTAAACCTTGGATCGTCTTCCATCGTTAAATCGAGAAAAGACGCCAAAAGGACCCGCAGGCTATTGGAACGACATTCAACCAGAGTATAAAAGAAAAAGTTAAATTATTTCAAAGGCTAAATCTAATTGCTTGTTCTCAGTTCAGCACACAATAAACTACACAGTTATGAAATATTTCCATTGGAAATATTCTGAAGGCGTGTCGGAAATATTCTTTGTTGTTAATTTATTTACTATCTTTAAGATTTTGTGAAGTGTTCCAGGGGAACCTACAGCCGTCACACTGTCAGAGGTAACTAATACCCCTGCCGCCGCTTTGACACTAAGAATGCAATAATACACTATACGGCTAAGTTCAAGGGGACATAACTCTTCAATTAGTGAATAGCTGGGTATGAAAATTATGTCTAGCACACATACACTTCATGATGATGATATATTTCAAGTTTTAATTGCAATCTCTTTAAGAATGTGGAAGTAGTTCACCCAACAAACATGATGTATGCGGACGGACGGACGGACGGACGGACCGACTAACGAACGATCGACAGAGTGGCTCTAATATACCCCCGCTCAAAATTCGTTTGCGAGGGTATAATTACATGTCTCGTCTGCGTTTTATTGATCGCACGTAGTAATGGTAGACCATTCATGACAGATCAATGAAATCATTTAAAACATTGATTACAGTGGGTGAAATCAATATGTAGCATCGATTACACTAAGAATATGGTTACAGTGGAACACAGTTATAACGAACTCGGATATTGTGATGAATCCCATACTTAGTATTTCGAAGTAACTATTTTTCTTCTACCAAGCCCTTCTGTATTTACATGTAAAAGTATAGCGAATTTTGGACATAATTAACTAGATACTATAATAGTTGCGTACTGTAATATAAAACACACGTGTTTCAAAGAGTTTTTTGTAGTGTTGCATTGATATTATTTGAAAGGAGTTTTAAAATGAAAACCAGGACTGGAACATATAAGCTTATTCATGCGAAATGGAACTCTCTGATTGTATGAATTATTCACAAATGTAACGTGGCCATTGAGGCTATCACCCGTATCACATCTCATGCAAATATTTACTCCCGTACCGACTAGGCTGTCCCAACAAGGTCATGACCAGCGTTCAGCTATGGGAAGCCTTGAATTATACTTACAAGATGAACGTTGTTGTGTCTAAATAGCAATATATTTAGCAACTTCGTCAATGTATTAAGCCAATCTATCATTATATGATGTGTATTTATCAATACATTTGTATATATTATGTGAAAACATCCTTATATAGATTCAACAAGATAAATTGTAAGATATGCCGTCAGCTGTAATCGTATGGGACGTGAAAATATTATTTATTTATTGTCGGGTCTAATGAAATCAAAGTACTGGAAGTATTCATGGGCACAAGACATGCACTGCAACATGCAACTGGAACTAGTTTAACAATTACATTGCAGATGTAGAAAACGTAATACTTGGGAATTAATCCATGCACGCCTAGCTAGTGTCGGCTATGGAAAGCTGTACTATCGTCGATAATAACCGAAATTAGAATCACTCATTTTGAGAACAGACTTTCAATGATAAAGTTAATGCCTCAAAATATTTCAATCAAGCATTGATAGAATATCAAGAGTTAATACAATGTGCATTATATACATACACTAGAGCAATAGTTATTATGTAATAATATTTAGAACTGGGCAATCTAGCAAGACATAAATATTCCATACTGAGTGTTTTAAACATGATTCATAACTTGTTTACAAACACGTTATGCATTTTTCCTGGTTGAAGGTCGTCCATAAAGCATTCTCGTATTTCAAATACCACGAACAGAACGGGCTTGTACCAAGATCTTTTATACGGTTATTGGACTTAATGAATAAATCTATTTTTTCCCTTTGACGTATCGCTTGATTGGTAGCAACGCGTTTTGTTTACTATACTGGATACGTCGAAAACTTCACCAGAACGAGCGCGACTGTCTTTCGATCAAAACGTAAGCTTGTTTATTACATTTATTACACTATGAAGGAACTTGATTTCATTATTATGCGATTTAAAAATGTTTTGATTACCAGCTACTATATAATATAATTGGAATACTATTTAATTCATGTACGTGTTATTATGATTGTTATTATTGACTGAAAAGGGGGAATAATGGATATACATGTTTACAACACAGGGTATTGTATGAATAAGGAAAGGCAGAAAAACGGTCGTGAGTTATTTTGCAATGTCGATCTTTTATATAATTTTCGAGCAATTTAATTTACTACAGTAAAACTTCTCCATAGCGGACCTCTGTAGAGCAACAACCTCTCTGTAACATCTACAATATTTCCATAAGTTGATATTTACTATAAAGTTAACTTCTGTAGAGCAATAATCTTTAAACAACGGCCAATATTTGCAGCTCCCACAGGGTGTTGCTCTGCAGAGGTTGTACTGTATATTTAATTAGATTGTCCAATCTCATTAGAAAGTAGTTGGATCGCATTAGATTTTTCTTTGATATAAGGCCAAATGTCACAGGGACATATCAAGCGTTTACTAGCATCCCGATCGGTAGGTCGATAAAAGGTCAGGAGTTTTAGTTCACTTGAAAATGTGATTTTTATGGCCGAAATGGTGGCATGCCCTAGGTGGAACCCCTGCCAGTGACTTCATGGATTAATTTCATATATTACAAGGTGTACATAACAATGAAATACTATGTTCGATTTCCGTTAAACTCAAAACATTTTCACTGGAGTTATGGTCCCTTTTTTGACTTTGCTGTCAGCTGAGTTATTTGTGTCTTATGGCCACATTTCTAGTTTTAAAGACCTATTTGGTGTTTTAGCCCATTATAACATGCAAAACAAGTCAATGTATGCCTCGTGTTGACGAATAAATCTTTATTTACTTGTGAAATTTACATCGATATCTCGCTACATGCTTGTTAAACGCATGATATAACATAAAATGTACTTTAATTGTTTGTAATTACACCTGCATGACTAAAGTATTTAAAGTTTGAAATATTTCCAAACGGTCTGAAGTATTATTTACATATTGTTTACAAAGTTGATCTATTGTCATATACATAATTAGATATTTATCGCGTCTTTATCTTGTTTATATACAGTTGTAATTATAAATGTACAAAAATGTAAAGCAAAAATATTAACATCTGGTACCTGAATATGCGAATGGTTAGTCGGCAGATTTTTTCACTTTTAAATAATCATAATTTTATTTGACATAATTATATAGCTCTTAGGAAGTTGAAAATATCTGCTTAAATAAAATAAACTAAAATTCTTGGGTCGCAACCAAAAAAATAAGCATGACTGGGTTGGCAGAAATCAGACACTTTTTACAACTGGCAAAGATATTTAGCTCACAAATGAACACGGAGTGCTCAAGGTTATAAGATAGTTAAAATTATGACCCCTGGTCAAACTGACCCCACCCAGGGGGTCATTTGATTAACATATGGAAATCTTCAAAAATAGTGCTTAGATATTTCACATGTAGCATTGCTTTGTGGACCTCGAGCAATTTTATCAAATCATTAACCTCGGGGTTCAAGTTTTTGTACTTATAGGATTTATTTATCAAATTCTAAAACTAAACCAGGCCCAGAGCTTGGATATTTAACATGTAGTATTGGCTAGTTGACCTCTTCCAAATAAGTTCAAACCATGGCCCTCTGATTGACATTGGCCCTTGGGGTCACTTGAGTGTACATAGGAAAACTTTCAACAAATCTTAAAATAAATTATAAGGTTCGGAGCTTAGAAATCTGATATGTAACATTGCATACCAAATGGCGCTTTTAGAACATTGTTTTCTTTAAATACATATTTTAGCAGCGAATACGTAGTTAAAGATTGGGTATAAATAAATTTAGCCATCTACTTATTTATGAATATATGCATACGTACTTCAAAGCTTGGTCGGTCCGATGAAAACCATAGATTATTATTGTGCAAGTTAAATTTAAATCCCAAATTATACATTAAATTGTGATGTGGGCTTCGAACTCACCACGGAAAAATACATTTGTTCCTGATAAGATTTAAACTAAAACGACTTGAACGATTATTACATGATGTTGAGATGACTAAACTAGCAGGCATGCTAAATTCAAAGGGAATGGTAGCACGAAGGTTCTTAACACTTTATAAGGGTTCAAACTCACGAACTCGATGTTTGTTGACCTATCACATTCCTTATTTATCTAAGCTGGCGGATGCCAAACGTTCGTTTATGTGACGTTTTAATACAGCTCATGTGATAAACAGTATGTTACTCTATGTATATTATATATACATAAGTTATAAAATATTTTGAAACCACACAAAAGCAACACACAATAGGAATACACAAACCGAACAATAGCAACCACTCAATAATAACACACAAACCGCACAATTGGAAATACTAACATCCCAATAACAACATACAAACCACACAATAGGAACACACAAATTACGCAATAGCAACAAACAAATCGAACAATAGCAACTACTAACTCCTCAATGACAACACACAATAGGAACACACAAACCATACAATAACAACTCACTTACCACCCAATAATAACACACATACCTCTCTGGAACAACACATCAAGCTCTAAATGACGACACATTGACCACATAATGATCATGATTCCTTATTATGGTGTTATGTGATCATGTACATTATTATAAATATCACCTTGGGAGTACTCTAAATCTATAGTTGCCACTAACTTCTGCAATTTGTTTTATGCCATCACCACAGTTCAGTAGCCAGAATTAGCAACAAATACAATAACATTAACTCGAACTTCCCACATAAAATAATCAATACTGAACGAAAGGATACATAGAACTCTGATCACGTGACAAAAATTCAAACATTGGTCGCTTCTAAGTTCTAGTTAACCACGGGTAATATTTAATTGGTATTAGCAGATTAATTATTGAAAGGTTTGTTATTTTTTACATTGCTATCAGAATATGTTTTGTATTAGTGTGAAATTAGTTCTAAATATTAACTTGAATATATAAATATTTTACCATTTTGTGTGATCAATCACTCGTGGAAATTTGTATATCAAATAAAAGCAATGGGTTATTGATGAACATAACATATAAGTGTCAAAACAGCACCAGAAAAACATTTTGTTCAGAGGACGATCCTTCTCATTTTAATCGATTGAATCAGATCGTAAATTGAAATCAAATTACAAAAAGATATAATGTTAAATCTTCATTGGAGTTTTACGTCGCAAAATTAACAATGAAGATCATTTGGCGTCTTTTTCTGCTTTAACGATTGGGATCGACCTGTCCCTGGCTAGCTGCTCAGCTTCCTTAAGCCACTTATCAATAAAGGCAGATATATGTCTATGAAGCGAGCTTCTATTATGTTGATAAATACATCAGTGTTATGAGACGGCTTTCATTAACTCGTTCGTTTGTTTACAGACCATGATTGAAGTACTAGTATAAGAATAGAACATTTATTTATTTATTAGTATTTATGTTAAAGTATGAGAAATCTGTAAGTTTAGATAATCCTGCACTACATTATGTGACTATTACAGTCGAACCTCCCTAATCTGGAATCCTCTTTAAACCGAACACGTCAGTTGGTTCCGATTTTAACATTCATTTAATACAAAAACAAAACACTACAATACGAAACCTTTTCAATCCAAAAACCTTTGTATATAGTCCGAACATTTTTTGCCAGAACACGTTTGGATAGTACAGATTCTACTAATGGAATTCTTAAACAAAACCGATATTAGTTAGGATATGGAACAATCAATCGTTAGATTTAGGTGCAGGGGAATTGATGTTTAAATGTTATATTTCGTTATATTATGACCAATAAGTTGGTTGGTTAATATGAGTGAATAATGATTTCTGGAAGGACGATCCTGGAATAAATACAAAATTGTATCAACAGTTACAATTATTAGATTAATTTGATGTATTACGGAATACGGAGAATACCGAGAACACCCGAATGAGTTACTAATAGAACGTTCACTCGAAACATTCATTGCCCCCTTCCATCATCTCTCACTTATCTGCAAGACCGCGACCGTGTTCCAGTAGTCAGTACACTGGACGTGTAACCCTGCGATCTAGGTTCGAATTTCAATCGCGGCAGATCATGTCCTTATGCAGAAATTAGACAAAAATGTCGATTTCTTCCATCTTAGGAGAAGTTAGGGAATGGGAGGGGAAATGAATGGCCGTATTTTACCCTCGAGCTTTTCCCACAGGGTTGGGCGATTGCAGAGTTAAAAGTCTAAATAAGTCTAATTACACAAACAGTTGGATCTGGTTGTTTCAGTTTCGTTTAAGATTGATACATAATAATATTCTTTTCGAACTAGTAATTAGTAACGATTCGCCCCATTCACGATTCACACCTTAACGATCGACCCACTCACTTAATTAAGGTATCGGGATTGGATGTCAGGTCAGAATTTCATTCAAGGATACATACAGCATTACAATGTGCAATAGGTTACTGTGATTATATTTATAAATATGATTATAGTATAAATATAATGACAGTAACCTTTTGTATCAATGTTATGCAGATATCCCAATATTATTGATTCTTTTATTGTGAGCTTTTCTTTTTATATATTTTACAGATAACTCAAGATGGCTGGAGGCGGAGATGATATTGTTGATAAGTTCCAGAAATTTTGTTCCCTCGCTGGAGCAAAGGGTACCTGTCAGATGACATCAAAAGCCAGTGGAAAGCTTGTTGCCGATTGTTTTGAAAAGGGTTATAAGAAATTCGATGTCAAATCAATCGTTGACGCCAGTGTATTCCCAGCCGTCAAAGAAAAGGGAAAACCGTAAGGACCAATTAGATCACTTTCTGCATGTTGCGTAATATTTTCAATTCTGTACATAAAAAACCTTTGTACGTTAGATGAAATAATAATGCCGTTTATATCAATCAAGTTTTAGTTTTAAAAAGCATGAATGGATATTACTACGTACATGTTGATTAGCACATTTTGTAAACATAAGACATCAATCTATAGTTATATGCGCGATGCTTGTTGTGGCTTTGGTGGATTGGCGTTTTAATGACATAAATATCATTTAGGTTATGGAAGCGTCATCTGTGATTGTCAATACTCCAGGCTGCCGTCAATAATTACAGCATGTTCCCATTTATACAACAAACAACGTAAATAAATAGTAAATTAAAAATGGGAAAACATACATTGCATGTTCATTATTGCCGAAAGAAATCTGTTACAAAGCATCCCGAGTCGGAGACCAGTCTGAAGTCCAAATGTCTGTGTGCAAGCCGAACCCGTTTGGAGCAATTAGGTGTGGGTATTGTTAGGCATAGTAAATAATGAATCAAATTTTTATGCGTGCTTTGCAGACATATGGTCATAAACAAAACTAACTGTGACAAGTACATCTCAAAGACAGCTCACGAAATCGCCAAGAGGAAGACCAAAAATACAAAGATAGCCACCGATGACCCAGAAGTAGTTACTATCAAAGCTGATCTCTGTAGTTGTTTGTCTGGTGGTGGACCAAACGTTAAAGTTGTTGTAAGTTGAACTATTTATAAGCAATCGATGCATGTTAACCATACTGACGCATTGCCAAATAACTCCCATTACGTATAATCGAACAAATTTGCGAGGCAAGAATTTAGCAAAAAAGGACAGAAGTCGTATGCATGCCTTGTAGAATTATTTTGCAATTTAAAAATATGGTTCGTTGTCTAGTGCACTTGCTGAAAACTTTAATGTTAGCTAGTTGTTTGGTCTTCGTTTGTTAAATGAAATGCTTGCTACAAGTAAAACAATGTTTTGGAATAGAATATGTGAAGGGTGCCTTATATGTACAAAGCGGACAAGTATAACTTTCACCGTTATAAGTCTTGTAACCACCCTTATGTAACCACAGTAAGATTTCAATCCGCGACACTTAAAATCATGATTTAAGGCTCGGATCGATCCATTCGTAAACATTTGGCAAATTTGTGTACGATAAACATTTAGAATGAGCTCTCGGTGGTACATTAATAAAGTTAGAATGAGTGTATATGATTTTAACATTTCAGAAACAATCCGCTACTGGTAACGTTGGCGGTTTGACAGATGCCTCGCAGTATACTGGCGCACACAAGGAGAGATTTGATGCTGACGGTAAAGGTAAAGGTATAGGTGGCCGAGCAGATATTGCTGATAACAGTGGTTATGTCGGAAACTACAAAGGCGAGGGGACATATGAAAAGAAATAAGCATTTTGCCATAAGCATAAATGATCTACTATTTTATATATCTGTGTGTATTGTCTTAAATGTGTTTATGTCTTGTCAATACAGGAAACGCAATAAAGTTTTTTTAAACACTCAGATGCTATTGGAATAAGTTTTATACATAGCATAGATAATTTTTAAGATTAAAAAAGTGATTTTGATTTTTTTTTGTTCTTTTGACTTTGATTTGGTTTTGTATTTATTTCTTATAGTGTGATATTATTTTCTCTTTTATACACATTTAGCGACTATTGTCGTTTATATATACAGTCAATCTTGTATTAAGCGACCGCCCAAGGGAAAGACCAAAAGTGGTCTCTTAACACAACGGTCTCTTAACACAAAAACCTGAAGTTTCCGATAGTTGAACTATACCTAAAATCCCAGCCTTGTTTCATTTCAAATCGAAAATCGTGTCTGTCTTATACATGGTGCAAAGATCCGTCCATTTTATCCGTGACAAAACAATACAGACAAATTAAATATATTTTTTTACCGGAGAAGAAATTTGTGAAACAAGGGAAATAAATCGTTTGTCATAGCGATGGTCTAAAAACCCGTACGATTCCGTACTTTTCATGGATTTCTTTGTCGAAGACGTCTGTAGTGGACGCGAGTTTGAAAATCAACAACAAATGTTGCTGATCGTGCCGTTAATTACGATACCCTCATGATGTTGAGAAGTATGAATACTTGGGTTGAGAAATTAGTTGGTGTTTTGATAGAAAAGTCATGATCACGCTTTCGTAAAACTTACGTAACGCAAAGTTACTGTAAACAAAAAATGGCGCGGTTTTCTTCAATGTCTTTCGTCATTTATTTTACTAAAAACTCTTATTTTTTTTACATTCATAACAATAATTTTCCCAAGGATTTCCAATGATACAACATGTATTTTACCTAAGTCCATCACTCTAGTGCTCTATGCATACACGAGTGATTACGGTCATGTTTTTCACACGTTCGTCAGGTGCTAATTATGTCTTGTGTTTACAATTCACAATCTATGGGAATTAACGGTTTGACGTGTCAAACGGTCGCTTAATGAAAAGATCTGGCGGATTTTGTATATTGATGGTGTGATAGAATATATGTCTTATTTATGAAACTATTCGAAATAAATATTTCAAATCTTTAAAAAAAAAGTTACTTATTATGTGAAAGATTATCGATTAAAATTACAAACAAATACTACACATTTTTATACAAACAAATTCGAAAGTTTAACAATAAAACTAAGCCTTAGGCCGGTTCGATTGGACTCTCGTAAGAAGAGAATACACCGGCTAGAAGGGCTTAGAAGAGTAACCTAAACTGTCGTATTTCATCGTTGATAGTAAATGACATGCTATTTGAAGAAAATGTACATCGTTTTAGATTAAATAAAAGAAACGTTTTCAAACGGTATTGTCATGCTGTTTGGTCACGTAACTAATATCTCTTCCACCTCTTCTAACCATCGGACGGAATAGAAAGGAGAGCTTCTAAAATTAGAAGATGACAAATCGAACTGTTCGGAAGAGCTGCCGGAAGAGGCAGAGCTCTTCCGAACAGTTTGATTTGTCATCTTCTAATTTTACAAAACGAACTGGCCTCTTGATTTCTATAAAAGTATGTACCGGAAGTCGACCAGCCACGTGGTCTGTCTACGTAGGAAATTATCACGGGATTCACGTGAACATTGGGGGCTCGTAGCACGAATCCCGTGGTAGCTCTTTTCTACTCAGATAGATCAATGTACGGGGTTAAATCATATCTGACTTACACATCATTCGACAGCCGTCAGATGGCATTGCAGTTACCAACATGCCCAATTGTGATTCAGACGATGTATTGTCACAGTTCTTGTGGCTTATACGGAGACATCATGGCAACACCCGACATAACAAGTAAATTTAATGATTTTACCCGACCAAAATTTTACTATCAAACTTCTGTGTGTTTGGCTATGCTTAGTTCATAAACCATTTCACTACACTAAGGCGACCAGATAATATAATCAAAAGCTTCTAATATATAATTATGTCTTTGTTTCAACTGAAAGCGGACATTTGTATACATATACGATCTCCAAACGTATTGACCTCACGTAACAATTTTCTTTAATTCGAACCGAAAGATATTATGTCATATTTAACAAAACAAAAATAGGGGAATGCATTGCACGTTCATCAGCTATATCTACTGCGACCCAAGAAATAATATTTAAGTAGTGCCCGTACCTCCGTGTAATTACCATCCACACACAGCTGTGCACGGAAGCTGACAAACTAGCTTATAAAAGGTCGATGGTTCTACCGAGATGCACGCCTAGGCTTTTCTTCCAAAGGTAGATCGTCCTGTACCGAAGAAGATAAAATCAAATACATTTCATCCATGTGAGGCCGGCCTTTCATAAGTTCGGGCACTATCACAGAACGTACGTATGCTTAGTTTCAATTTTCATCATTACTAACTTGTAAGGTTTTCCTGTTTTATTTTCTGGCAGCTCTGAAATGACCATAGCTGTCGAATGGGCCGTTAAACAACATATAAATACATAGATAAATGAATAAATGACTTGTGCAATCAAAAAGCATATCTTGTAAAATATCAATTTTCTATTTGATATGATATCTATATCTGTGGTGAATAGAAATAACGAACTGGAAAATGATTTGTCAATTAGTACGCATTGTACAATAGCGATATTAACTTATTAACCGGGTTGTATATTGTTCTATATACAATGAATTTATTTCTAATGAAACATAGTCAGTGTTATTTAGTGTATTAGTAACAAGAAATTATATAATGGAAGCGTAAATAACGATTCTTTAACTGCGTTTCCTTAACTGTAAGCACTGTATTGAAAATTAGAAAATTAGGGACCTATGTAGAAAGAGGACTGGATTGAACCCTTAACAAGGACTACGTTAAACAGTTTGATCATTTCACACTGACAATTATCGACTTCAAAAATCCAAAATGGCGTCCGGCGGAAGTGCAGACGAAAAACTCGTTAAGCAGTTCCAGAAAGCTTGTGAATTATCCGGAAGTGACGACAAAAGTATTATGACCTGTCACTGTAGTCGAAACATTCGTAATTTTTTCTGGGAAGAAATCTCTGAATTTAATGGATTAAAACTAAAGAAGTGTGAAGAAAAAGTGTTTAAGAACTTGATGCATAAAAAGAAGGAGTAAGTTCTATAAAGTATTCAAATAAATTGTTATTCAAAAGTTTATTGCAAAGCTAGAATAAAAGTTTTATAATTATATTGGAATTATATTGGAGAACTTGACCTAAAAAAGTTCCGGGTCGGCAACTTTTTCTAAGTTCCTTTGTGATACTATGCCATTTTTCTGGCAACATTTCCAAATATCCACCTGGAGTAGTGTCCCTTGACGAAAGGTTACAAAGAGCTGGCTAACCTGATTTGAATGACTGATTATTTGTCAAGCATTTGGCAAAGTCAGTTCTGCTATAAAAAAACCTACTTATGCATAAGGACATATTTCATCAAACACAGAACGTACAATTAATTTCAAGAATATTGCTTTAATCATTGTTTTCAAGAATTTTGATAAAAACATAATACTCTCCGGGATGTCTGATAATATGTTATTAGAATTCACTGTATTAATAAAGTCGAAGAAAAATATTTAGTGACATTTTAGAAATATCGTACAATGTTGTACGAATAAAGAATTTAAGATGCAAAGCTAAATCTAATATACTAATATTCAACTGAGGCCGATATTAAATATATAGATGCTTGCCCTAACGCGACCGACCCGGAAAAATTACTATCTGCGTCTTACTAGCACCTATTACATTGCGTTGAGTGTAAGAATATGTTTTCAAGTGCTGGTCTGTTGACTAATTCTTGGGTTAAGATATACAAAGAATTTATAAAACATATTTCCCTACTTGCGCATACCGGTATCCAAAAATTTAGGAATATGGAAAACCGATGTATATTTTTTTAATTTCGGCCTGGTTCACTTCTTAATGCCAGAACTCATTACTCTACCAATACACTAACACATTTAACAGTTAATCAGTTATACATATATATGCATGGAACCGGTGTTCCGTTTCATTTGCGGCATAGAATGGTGTTTGTAATAATTGACTTTTCTCTTTCGTTAAAAATAAATATTTATACATGTACATTGTAATGATTGGTTTTCGGTTGTTCAACTTTCCCTGACTATACATTGATTTTTACACCATACTCTATTCATATTGTTTTGTTAACATCTTCGTTTATTACCTGTCTGACAAGTTAATTAAATGTTCTGTGGATTTGATTGATCGATTATCTATACTTGTCTGTGGTTTGTTTACAACCATTCGTAATTATACCTTATAGCGATCTATTCCTTCTTTCTATGATGTCTAGTATTTAATATCATCATCCTCATCAAAATCGTCGATATTCAATTATTGAATTATTTTGCAATGATATAAAATTGAATGTAATCGATGAGTTGATTTCAATGAATTGCGATATTGATTCTCACACCATATACCTTGTGCTGAGCATGGCGAAATAATTAACGATCTTGAAAGAGACTGGAATATCATTCAAACAGGGTATACCTAGCCACATCATGCTCAGATTCTATTTTGAAGATACAAATTATGAATTAAAGGGACTAGCCTGTATTTAAGAAAACCTCGGTGGCGTATGACACGCGTTAGAAATATGTTGTGACTAGGTTGAATTTAGCTAAGTGTAATATTTGTTTTGATAAAATTTCATATAATTACACTACAGTGAAACACAGAACTCGGTTATAGTGAACTCTGAACAAAGCAATTATTTCCCCCATACCGAACCCTTATTTTTCCTTTTTATGTTATGAATAACTACATGTATTTATTTGGGTCCCAATATATTTGCTATAAACCGTGTTCGACTGTACACCTTTACACAGCATGTATGTTTCCATGAAGGCAAGTTATTGTTAGTCCCTTAAATGCTTTTTCCAGAATAATTCAAGTGGACGGTCCGCACGTAGAAGCCTACCTGCATGAGACAGCTCATGAAATCACTAAAATGAAAAGAGGAGATCCGAACATTAAGAAGAGTGATCCAAGAGTTACCATGACAAAAGATTTTCTGGAGAAAATTGTTCGAGAGACCAAGATATACATTACAGGAAAGGTACGAGTAACTATGGCAAAACTGTTTATATATTTATTGAACCTTCTAAGTGTTCTCGAAACCTACGACTGGTTGAACACAGATGGAGAAGTAGTCTGACGCCATCCTGAAGTAGAACAGGATGCATAAAATTACCTGAAACAGAGCTCTGCTAATCAATAGAAAAAAATAAAGTGGTTTAATCGATGATTCACGTGTCTTCCCGCACTGATTTACATTTTTTTACGATATTTATAGATTCAAAATATGTGTTTCAAGTTTAATGCTATCACTTATCAATGGTAAAAACTTATTTAATAATAAACAATTACTCAGATGCATGTGGTATTGATGATTTTGATAATGATTCTACCATTGACAAACAAGAGTGCCAGGTCACAAAATACGCCCGCCAAGGGCCATAAGTCAGAAGTGCTGCCTTGACCGATTGGACTGGTTATCGAACTTGACCGAGATCTCATGGCCATAAAAATTTTCAATCAGTTTGGTGATGACCCGAATAAAACTGACTGAATTAGAGAGCGGACAACGTTGTGGACGCCACCCGCCCGCTCGCCGTTAGTATTTCCATAATACGACCCGTCACAAGTTTTCAAACGGGCGTATAAGAAGTATTTATAAGATATCCAATCGACTTGTATTACATTCATGAGATCTCATGTCCTGTATATGAGGTTTGTACACCGACCTAGACTGTATTCTCACACACCGAACCGGACTTCGTTTTCATACACCGAAACAGACTGTAACCCAACACATCGAACGATACAGACACTATTTTCATACACCGAAATAGGCTGTATATAAGTATTGAACCTTTGACTTTCTTATACCTCGGACCAGACTGTATTTCCAAAACCCGAAACAGATCGATTTTCATACATCGAACCAGAATGTGTTTCAATCCACAGACAAAGACTGCTTTTCAGACATCGAGAACGAGACAGTGTTTTATGTACCGAACCAGACAGTACTTACATCGGCTGTGCATTTCTAAATTACTATACATGCTTCTCGTATATTCCTCAGGTTGAATACATTGATCCTATGGACATAGATGAACCTACAAGGTCTTCAGCCAACAAGAAATATCATTTTGTGAATCCGGAGTTACCGAAGGCTTTGAAACAAATCTATGATTTGAGAAAGACACAACCAATAGTTATAGCGAAGAGAGACTATGGGAATCTGTCATAGTAGTAAACTGTATTTTCTGTCAACAAACAATCTTCCTATATGACAGACATTCAGTCTCACATACCTTTTTATGTTTAATACGTTCACGTAACGTCATGACATACAAAAGGTAATAAAATCTTAGTTTTTTTTCGGATTTTGCGTTTTTTTCCACTGTACACGCATTTCAGTTAAATGCTATATAGTGGACAGTTAGCCTTAGTTTCCTAGGTTCCATAACAATAGTAAACTTGTTCTAAGCAAGTAACTGCTAACTTCACCACACGACTAATCAACAGTTAAAGCCCCATTAGCTTTTTGGTATAAAAAATATATGCAGAAAACAAACAATTGCTGATATTATCCCAAGATGATTATTACCGACGAAACAAGCCCTTTTTCTGCTAGAAACACTCATTTCACTGTGATTTTTTCTTTGAACTTGAAATATGTAGAGCGCGTGACGTCACTAAATGCGACGTGTGCATAACTTGACTGAGGGATACACAGCTGTTCTATAAATAGTATTTATTTCAATGATATTGAAAAAAATACGATATTTTTTGGGGAAACATTTTTTCTTGCTATAAAGTATGCGCGGGAGGAAAATACACATGATTCCTCTGTTATAGAACAAACAGAATCTATTACGACCGATAAATTTATATGCTCATGGGACATTAAAACAAATAGCTGGAGACAAAATGGCCTCAAATTGTTCAAAGAGAATATGCTTCCGCACATTTTTCTAAAACGGAATGGTCTAGAAGCATAAATTTGGTCACATTTTGCGGCATAGTATAATATACAAAATGTGCAGTCAAACCTGTGAACAAAGGCCACCCTTAAGAAGGGCAAAATGTGTCCTTAATTGAGAGGTGACATTTATTCGTGAGTTATTTTGTTTTAAATAAGCAATGCTGGATTTTAAAAGAATGGCCTTTATCCAATTGGTGGCCTTTATTCGGAGGTTGCCACAAACACAGGTTTGACTTTACCCGAAACCACTGTAAACTCTTTTTAAAAACTTCTTACTACTGGTGTAGTTCTATGAATTTGTGTTTTATGAAAGCGGTCCGCACTCAACGGAACGAAGGGTAATACGCCTTGTTATATTATAAAATATATACAACATGTATATTAGCTGAACGGGGTCGTATTCTGTGACATTTTTTCATTTAATGAAATTTAATGTAAAATTTAGGTGTTTTGAATTAGAATTGATTACAACTTTATACCATCATATTCCGTTACCAATGCCTGTTTGTGATACTAATAAATCATTAATGCTAATGAATATACCGGTATTGAGTTTTCAAATAAACTTCAATCAAGCTCGTAATCTGTAATACTCAATTATATACCATGAACGCTAATCCAGTTAGTTAGTTACTTACCTGCATAATTTATGTAATTTATCATTTTGATAAATTATTTGATACAAATAATAAACTTACGTTCTTGGCCCAATGATACTGGTATGCGCAATTCAATTCTTTTGAATACGTATGCAGTAAGATTTTAAAACTTAATATATGCATTCAATATCTTTCAATAAATTATAGATGATTTATGTAATGTACGGAAAGATCAGAGTCCGTATTCACAAAGCATCTTAAGATTTTCTTTAACTTAAGTCGAAATTTTTACTTAAGTGTAAATTTTTTTCATGGCAAAAAGTTGTAAACCAGTCATCAAAAGTGTGAAAATGAATTATCATTTTCATACCTGGCATCTTTAGAACAAAGATAAAATCATATCATTGTGATTTCCTCCTTTATATTAGTACAAAAGAGTTAAGGAAAAAGTCGAATTTAAAGAAAAATACAACTTTAGTTAAAAAATTACTTCAGATGCTTTGTGAATACGGACCCAGGTCTCGGAATTGGCGTGGCGCTCGAGGTATCTCTCAGGTCTTCAACACAGACCGATGCGCGAAGGTGACAATTGACTTGCACAACGTTCGACAGTCATTAGATTGCTTTGCAGTACCGATATGTCCAATGTGATTCGACGATATATTGTCCCTACATTTGGACATGTATTGGGACAACATGCATGGTAACATACGACATGATGAACATGTAAATAAAAAGTTTTATACCAGACCAAAATGTGTCTCTCTAACTAGACAGGCTATCGGTAATTTGGAAATTATACACGATACAGGTCTAGCTTCTTTCTTTGACAGACCCGGTCACGTGCATAAAACATAACTGCGCACAAAATTCTTTAGATAATACTGGACTTTCTAAATTCTATGGACCTCACACAAACAATGAGGAAGGTGTGTGAACTTACCTCAACGCAATACGTCATCCGTTGTATTGACCAAGTGTTTATTTCAGATATCAATTCAGCGACCATTGTGTATTGACAAGATGGTTTGCTTACCTGACAAAACGATTCAATGAGTTTAACGTTGTTCATGAAATCAATACTTTAATAAAAACTAATTAAAGCTGATTTTCCACTTTTCTTTACGTATTGAATTTTACAAAGCCTATAACACGATCTATATGAAATATTGACTTAATGCATTTTTGCGCCAAAGTGGCAAAATAAATAAAATATCGGTCGACTAGCAAGTGCCACTGAACTGATTTTTAAAAAAAAATGAAATATAATTTATGAGAGTTTGTTTTGTTTGTTATTTTTTATCGACTATGGTTATTTAGCTTTTCAAAAGGAGTATATATTCACATATAAACTAAAGCTATAACCAAACATAAAACATTCGGCAACAGAAAATAGAATGTAACAGGATATTTTTTAAGTATTAAGGGAATTTTGGTATAATATCGCTAATTACTCCTTCGTCGGTTCAACATGTTTGTCGGTTCAATATATAAATAAATACATTGTAAGCAACGATCTCAATACACGAAGTTTTTATTTCAAATTTGTGTTCTCGAGAAACTAAGATCCGAGGTTATAAAACTTAAGATCGATCTCAAAACCCATTTTCGGTCCCAACCTTTTTCAGACCAATTTTTTTTGCTCAGTTTATGTATAAATTGACAGCTCAACGATTGATTTGACATGCTGCTGTTTGAATACTATATTATATAATGATAATATTGAATGACAAGACTATAAGACGATAAGACACATGAAATTGAGATTTGAGTTTATAGGCCTGTCTCATGTTTTAGCATTCAGCCATTGCTATTCCAGACCCAGTTATAGTAAAGTAACTTTAATATGTGATATCTGAATAGTAGCTTGCCCTACAACACTGTGAGTCAAATCCCATCCGATGTCAGTAAAAATTTGACATGCTAGGAAGCTGTCCAGTTTACTTACGGGTGTTCGATAGCTCTACTAAACCTTGGGTCGTCCAAACCGTTAAAGATAGAGAAGTCGCCAAAAAGACCCTGGTCTTTGGTACGAAAGAAAAAGTTAAAGTTGCACTGTATTCAAAGCCTAATTCTTATTGCTTGTTCTCTGTTCGACACGCAATAAACTAACTATAAAATAATTCCATTGGAAACACGGAAAAGGTGTGTCAAAACAGCTTTCTTGTTTATTTACAATCTTTAAGATATTGCGAAGTCGAAGGGAAATTGCATGTCTGCGTTTTTTATCGTTAGTCGCTAGTTAAACATAGTTATAACGAACTCGGATATAGTGATGACTCCTATATTATTACATTATGCTTAGTATTGCAAAGTAACCAAGCCCTTCTATATTTACATGCAAAACGTATAGCCCGATTTGGACATAATGAACTAGATTTTCGGATCCCCGTGAACTTACTATATAACAGTCATGTACTGTAATAATATTATGAAACACACGTATTTTACCATTTATTGAACATATTTGAGGAAGCGCTAAAATTATTGAAGTGTTGCATTGACATTTTATTTGAAAATGAATTTAAAATGAAAACCAGGACTATTATTTCATGTTATGGTACGTATAAAGTTTATTGATGCGTAACGGACACTATCAGAGTATGTGTACTGCAGTACAAATACTCCAGAGCGGTCCTCTCTTGAACAACAACATCTCAACAAAAAACATTAATTTGCTACTAGCAAAAGGTGTTGCTTTGTAGAGTTTGTACTGTATTCATAAATCAGGATCTTTCAACCAAGCATTGATATAAAATCAAGAGTTTATACAATACCCGTTACGTACATATAATAAACCAATACTCATTACGTATTTAGAACTGGGCAAATCTAGCAAGACATTCTTTATTCCATACTGGGCGTTTAAAACATAATTCATAACCTGTTTACAAACACGTTAACTCTTATAGCCAGGTTGAAGGTTGCCCATAAAACGTCAATCTCTTATTTCGAATAGGGCCTGTACCAAGATCTTGACACGGTTATTGGATATAATGAATAGATCTAGTTTTTTTCTATTCAACTCACTGGTAGCAACGAGTTTTGTTTATATTGGATACGGTGAAAATGTAGACTGAGTACATCACTACATCAGAACGAGCTCGGCTGTCTTTCGATCAAAACGTAAG
Source organism: Lutraria lutraria (assembly GCA_964023205.1). NCBI lineage: Eukaryota > Metazoa > Mollusca > Bivalvia > Venerida > Mactridae > Lutraria > Lutraria lutraria. The sequence continues at coordinate 23,034,043 of OZ026836.1, forward strand.
CTTGTTTATTTAATTTATTACACTACGCATGAACTTAATTTCATTGTTGCGCGATCTAAAATGATCATTCATAATTATTTTGATTATCAACTAGTTCAATTAGAGTGATACTTAATGCATGTGTCATTATAATTGTTATTAGTGACTTAAACGGGGGAGAAATGGATATATAAAATGTTAATAATATGCACAGAGTGTTGTAGGAATAGTAAAATGCAGAAAACGGTCGTGAGTTAAGACAATCATCATTTTGCATCGTCGAACAATTTTATTCAAGCTGTTTTCACTATACTTGTATTTAATTAGATTGCCTAATCTCAATAGAAAGTCGTTTTTTGATGTGAAATACGGCCATAAGTTACAGGCACAGATTATGCGAATCTATGACAATGTCAAAGTTTTAACTCGCATTTCCATAAAATGTGGGATCGGTAGCGCAGCAAAACTTTTTATTTTTATTTTTAGTTAGGAGTTTTAGTTTTTACGAACATGTGATTTATAGAATTTTATTTATTCATTTAATTTATTCATTTAATGAAACTCAATATAACATACAAAAATGACAATGTATGTCTCGTGTTGACGAATACATCTTTTGCGTAATTACCTTTTTCTTTACTTGTGAAAATTTACATCTTTCTATATGCTCTTCATTAAACGAGAGATATAACATACAATGTACTTTTAAAGTTTTATTTACATATTGTTTACAAAGTTGATCTTTTGTCATATAAATTTATGTATCAATAATTAGATATTTTTCGCGTATGTTTTGAGCTTATGCACAAAAATGTAACCCAGGTGAATATACGAATGCCAGTATGTCGGCTGAGTTTTTCATTTTAAATAATCAATCGGCATAATTTTAGTCCGGAGATATAGCTCATAAAAATATGAAGTTGAAAATATCTGCTAAAGTATAATGAATCAAACAATCTGTGTCACCGGCGTAAGAAAAAATAGGCATGATTGGGTTGACGGAAACAAGAACTTGTTTATGTCTTGAGCATTTTTTATGCTCACGATAAGCTTTTGTATACATAATTTTAGGCTCAACCGTCTTCTATGATTCTGAAAAAAAAAACACGCATGTGATAATTTATTACAAAGAGTACTCAAGTTTTACTACGTTGTATGTCTTCACAATAATGTTATAAAAACAACAAAAACACGTGTGTTTTTTGGGGGGGGGGGGGGGGTACTTGCTACTTTGTCACTATGTGACGGCTTGTGCATGCACTACTTGCCATTGCATTTAATTCAGGCATTCCGTTTAGAGATTCATGCTACAATAAAGTTGAAAAAGAAACACCAGTTTAAAGCGCCTATTTTGACATTGCAGGTAATTACAATATGGCGTCAGGCGATGAAGATCTTAGTGTAGAATTTAAGGCATTCTGTAAACTCGCTGGAGCCAAGGATGATTGTCAGATGACGTCAAAAGCGTGCGGTAAACTCGTTAGCGATTGTCTGGGGAACTATAAGAAGTATGACGTGAAAGGAATAGTTGACGCCAGCGTGTTTCCTTGTTGCAAAGAAAAGGGAAAACCGTAAGAAAGTTTCTTCTGATTTTCATGATTTATGCCATCCTATAAATAGCGTTGGCATCATCAAGCTAACACTAGCCTCTATCCATCAACATTTGGATTTTCTACATACGCGCGGCGGTAAAAAGTCGGGAAAATAGTGGCATTCGATTTCATTCAATTATGTGATCAAACAAAGATGGACTAATTCAAAATCATTAAAACTTTTATATTTAGCACTGTAAGTGGCTATTTTGTACACTTTCGTATCACTTTTATTTACGTTAACGTTGATATGGAAAATAAGTTGCATGACGTCATATATATACACTTTGCTTTTCGTTTCTCAGTTGCAATATGGATGGTAATTTAAGCATAACACCGGTTATCAAAATAAAATGATATAAATATATATAAAGGAAACATATTCTTGAAATTCTTCGGTATGTGATATATTTTATATTCCTTTCCTAGCATTCAAGGCGCGATTTTACGCATGATGATATGGGTAGCACGGGACCTGGGTGTACACATTGTTATCTATGTAGATTATTTAAAGAAATGAATTATTTACTACCGATCGTGCTATCATTTTGGCAATATGTCCTGAACTAGTTTAATTTATAAGACGTACGGGCAATGTTTTAAGCGGCTTCGCCATCCTGGATGAAATTAATAATCCCCTAAATATTCAGATTCCGACATGGTTTTCCCCATCCAGTCTATAAATAGCGCCTTAACTTGATCATGCGCAAAGAACTAGAAAATATTTTAAACGAAATTTAATACTCTTGATTACCTTTGTCCTTTGCACGGGAAATAAGTTTCGTCTGAAGGATTGAAATTTGTAAAACATACACCACCGCTGTCAAACAAAATGTAATACATTTACTGAATTATTTTCGTTTATTTAAACCCATAAGTGAGTGCCAAATTATTATTTTGTTGTCAAATGATGCGTTCTTGATTCAAGATTTGACGATTCACTTTCTCCGCGATGCAATCGGAATTCCTCGGCGTTTACCTTGAGAAAGTGCCTCGGATATAATAGGCAGGTCGTCGTATTATCGTTGTTCATGGGTTACATTCCATCATGGCTGACCGTGAGAATCCAACGATGGAAACATCCTGTTTCACTTTCAATGGGAACTTGATGCCTATTTTATCAATCGCGAACAATAACCGCGTTTGAAAGTCTGTAATTCTGAGAAAGATTCTTGAAAACGAGTACCTAGTGTTGAAAAAGTAGTGACCGGAAACCGCATAACCAAAATTTGTAACCGATGCGTATTTCTCTGTTACGGAAATGCCCGAGTTGTTACGATTGTCCACGGCGGTGAAGGTGTTCATAACTTCTACTTTAAATCATAAATCAGTCGTGTATATATTATCATGCAACTGCCATGGTAACTGCCTGATAACACATGACCTGAGAACATTATGTGTTCAGGTCAATAGGATGCTATAGTAGCATGAGAACACTTTTTGGCTCCGCCCACTCGACTATTTAAATTAATGCGCGTATGTTTTTGTGTATTCAATTGTTGCTTTGAATATTTTTCACCAAATTTGTAATTGTTAACAAATGATTTCTTTAATGTGAAATTAAATTTTGTGATCCATGGGAGTTTTTTTTTATTATTTCGCCCAATTGTAGTGAACTATTTATCTGCGGATGTTGACTGTTTAAAGTGTGATTTGCCGGGTGACCGTTATCATCACACTAGCGAATTAAACGCTAAATTTTAGGTGAAATGACACTAAATTATGCTCCGAAAACTGAGTTACATGATAAATAGAAACTCGGGTCACTGTCCGGTGAGAACAATGTTATCAGACTCGGCGATATCGTCCAGGGTGACTCGCTAAAGCTCGCCACCCTGGACGATATCACCTCGCCTGATAACATTGTTCTCACCGGACAGTGACCCGAGTTTCTCTATATGTATGTCCTTTTATATCCAGAGAAATGTTTAGTGTTACAACACTAACACCTATAATTCTATCAATGCAGTTTATTTTTAACATATTTATGATTGCTAATATTTTGTGTAAAATCTAAAAATATTATTGTTAAACTTATTGTTATTGCCAATTATTGTTGATACATGGAACGTTACATAATTTGTTCATTCCTGCTACTGCTAAAATTTTACTCAGATAATTATGATCTGCACATAATTGAATAATTGAACATATTTTCCTGCGCAAAAGCATAAACTCTAAAATCTTTACTTTCTGTTTTAGCTCAAACAAGCACAAGTATATAACTCATGGTGAGCTTTTGTGATCGGTCGATGTCCGTCGTCGGGCGTCATGCGTCGTGTGGCGTCAACTTTTGCCTTGTACGCGCTAGAGACCACAGTTTTAGTTAGATTTTCACAAAACCTAGTCCTTGACAAAAGTGGATCAGAATGTTTGTATCGACAAAATCTTGGACGAATTTGATAACGGTCAATAGGGCAAAAGGTCAAATTTAATGAAAACCTTGTGAGCACTCTAGAGGTCACTGTTTTTATTGGATCTTCATGAAACTTTGTCAGAATGTATGTCTTAATGATATCTTGGACAACTTGGATAATGGGTCATCTGGGTTCAATAATTAGGTCACCAGCTCAAATTTTAGGAAAAATCTCGTAAACACTCTATAGAGGTCACTGTTTTGATTGGATCTTCACCAAACCTTGTCTTTGTCTTAATGATATCTTGGACGAGTTGATAATGGGTTAACGCTTGTTTTTACACAACATATTTCACTTTCATGTTTGACATTCATGTCCATAAAATATTGTTTTAGTCATATGGTGGTGAACAAAGTCACTTGTGATAAACTTATTAAAAAGACAGCACACGAAGTCGCCAAGAAGAAGACTAAAAACACAAAATTACATGAAGACGACGAGGAAGTAGAAACTATTAGAAAGGACATGTGCAAATGCGTCAAAGATAAGTCACCTAATGTGAAAGCTACGGTAAGAAAAACACGTTCCACTGAATAAATATGTTTCAAACCTGTATTTAACGGGAGGTATGTCCTTTAAATCCAGCTGATTTTCCTGGACTGTTCGCTCGGAATCAACTTCTCTATTGGTATTCATCTTCGATATAATGTAAATTACATTTGTTGCATATACTGTTAGTTTTTTTTAATTGAACAATCATTCGATATCTCGCGTTTCCAATAATGAGTTGAAGAATCGAACAACATATTCGATAATATTATAAAGTTTTCTCTTGGATAGAAATAGTTATATCTTCCTATTTCGCCGCTTTTCTGTGTTGGCAAGTTGATAGTAAGCGCACTAATGAATAATTGTATTTATTGTAACCATACGGTTAGCGGAAATCTTACGCTTTGTTAAAATGCTCGTGTATTTTTTAAACAGAAAATGAGCAAAACTGGCGGTGTTGATAATTTGACCGATACTTCAAAGTACACCGGAAGTCACAAGGAGAGATTTGACGACACCGGTAAAGGCAAAGGTGCAACGGGACGAAAAGATGATGTTGATAATTCTGGCTATGTTGGCAATTACACGAATCAAGGAACATTCGACCAAAAGAAGTAATGTGGGGCGTGTAACACTATTAGTTTTAAAGCTACATTATTTATACCTGTAATGAATTATACAACAGCTGTGTTTCCTTTAAGATATAACCAATGCTTAAGTTGATGTAACTCTTAACTTGTTGTTTGCAAAAGTGTGAAACGCGTTAATGCGTATATATGTATATGTACATTGTATGTGAAAAAAATGTACAAAAATATGCGTGGTAGTGGCAATATCAATAAAATGTCGGTCGACCAGTAAGTGTACTTGGAAGACATGTTTGTTAGAGTAATATATTTTGGGTATTTTTATCGGCTATAATTATTCCAATTTCCAAAAAGGATTGTATTCATATTAACAAATGCTATTATCAAACAAAAAAAAAAGCATTCAACAGAATATAGAATGAAACAAGAATTTTTAAGCACGTAATTCTATATAGGGGTTTTGGGTATAATATCAGTAATCAATTGTTTGTCGATTCAACATGTAAATAGATTTGTTGTAAAATAATAATAAAACTGCAACAATCACAATACACGAAGTCTTTATTTCAATTTCTCGAGAAACTAAGATCTGAGTTTAAAAAACTTAAGATCGATCACGAATCCTGTTTCTTCGTTCTCAACCTTAATCAGACCATGTATCAAATGTGATAGTGAATACGGGCCCATTTTGGTCACGCTGAGTCTAAGTCTGAATCTAAAGTCTAAAATTGACTCAATCTCAGACTCAAATGCGTTAGTGAATACGGGCCCAGTTTGCTAGTTTACTCAGTTTATGTCTGTGTTTAACGATTGATTTGAATTCATGATACTGTTTGAATACCATTAATTATATCATGATAAGAATATTGGAAACATGAAATTGAGATTTGAGTTTATAGGCTTATCTAATGTTTTACCATTCAGTCATTGCTATTCCAGACCCAGTTATAGTAAAGTAACTTTAATATATGATCTCTGAATAGTAGTTAGCCATACATCACTGTGAGTCAAATCCCATCAGATGTCAGTAAAAATTTCCCCTGCTTACTAACGGGAATTCGATGGTTCTACCCTAGCGTAAACCTTGGGTCGTCTTCCATCGTTAAATCGAGAAAAGACGCCAAAAGGACCCGCAGGCTATTGATACGATATTCAACCAGAGTATAAAAGAAAAAGTTAAATTATTTCAAAGGCTAAATCTAATTGCTTGTTCTCAGTTTAGCACACAATAAACTACAGTTATGAAATATTTCCATTGGAAATATTCTGAAGGCGTGTCGGGAATATTCTTTGTTGTTAATTTATTTACTATCTTTAAGATTTTGTGAAGTGTTCCAGGGGAACCTACAGCCGTCACACTGTCAGAGGTAACTAATACCCTTGCCGTCGCTTTGACACTGAGAATGCAATAGTACACTATACGGCTAAGTTCAAGGGAACATAACTCTTCAAATGAGTGAATAGCTGGGTCAAGCACACATACACTTCATGGTGATGATATAATTCAAGTTTTAATTGCAATCTCTTTAAGAATTCGGAAGTAGTTCACCCAACAAATATGATGTATGCCGACGGACGGACGGACGGACGGACCGACTAACGAACGATAGACAGAGTGGCTCTAATATACCCCCGCTCAAAATTCGTTTGCGAGGGTATAATTACATGTCTCGTCTGCGTTCTATTGATTGCACGTAGTAATGGTAGACCATTCATGACAGATCAATGAACACATTTAAAACATTGATGACAGTGGGTGAAATCAATATGTAACATCGATTACACTAAGAATATGGTTACAGTGGAACACAGTTATAACGAACTCGGATATTGTAATGAATTCCATACTTAGTATTTCGAAGTAACTATTTTTCATCTACCAATCCCTTCTGTATTTACATGTAAAAGTATAGCGAATTTTGGACATAATTAACTAGATACTATAACAGTTGCGTACTGTAATATAAAACACACGTGTTTCAAAGAGTTTTTTGTAGTGTTGCATTGATATTATTTGAAAGGAGTTTTAAAATGAAAACCAGGACTGGAACATATAAGCTTATTCATGCGAAATGGAACTCTCCGATTGTATGAATTATTCACAAATGTAACGTGGCCATTGAGACTTTCACCCGTATCACATCTCATGCAAATATTTACTCCCATACCGACTAAGCTGTCTCAACAAGGTCACGACCAGCGTTCAGCTATGGGAAGCCTTGAATTATACTTACAAGATGAACGTTGTTGTGTCTAAATAGCACTATATTTAGCAACTTGGTCAGTGTATTAAGCCAATGTGTCATTATATGATGTGTATTTATCAATATATATTATGTGAAAACATCCTTATATTGATCCAACAAGACAAATTGTAAGATAATTTTTTATGCCGTCAGCTGTAATCGTATGGGACATGAAAATATTAGTTATTTATTGTCGGGTCTAATGAAATCAAAGTACTGTAAGTATTCATGGGCACAAGACATGCACTGCAACATGGAACTGGAACTAGTTTAACAATTACATTGCAGATGTAGAAAACGTAATACTTGGGTATTAATCCATGCACGCCTAGCTAGTGACGGCTATGGAAAGTTGTACTATCGTCGATAATAACCGAAATTAGAATCACTCATTTTGAGAACAGACTTTCAATGATAAAGTTAATGTCTCAAAATCTTTCAATCAAGCATTGATAGAATATCAAGAGTTAATACAATGTACATTATATACATACAAATTGATACAATAGAGCAATAGTTATTATGTAATAATATTTAGAACTTGGCAATCTAGCAAGACATAAATATTCCATACTGAGTGTTTTAAACATGATTCATAACTTGTTTACAAACACGTTATGCATTTTTCCTGGTTGAAGGTCGTCCATAAAGCATTCTCGTATTTCAAATACCACGAACAGAACGGGCTTGTACCAAGATCTTTTATACGGTTATTGGACTTAATGAATAAATCTATTTTTTCCCTTTAACGTATAACTTGATTGGTAGCAACGCGTTTTGTTTACTATACTGGATACGTCGAAAACTTCACCAGAACGAGCGCGACTGTCTTTCGATCAAAACGTAAGCTTGTTTATTACATTTATTACAATATGAAGGAACTTGATTTCATTATTATGCGATTTAAAAATGTTTTGATTACCAGCTACTATATAATACAATTGGAATACTATTTAATTCATGTACGCGTTATTATGATTGTTATTATTTATTGAAAAGGGGGAATAATGGATATACATGTTTACAACACAGGGTATTGTATGAAAAAGGAAAGGCAGAAAAACGGTCGTGAGTTATTTTGCAATGTCGATTTTTTATATAATTTTCGAACAATTTAATTTACTACAGTAAAACTTCTCCATAGCGGACCTCTGTAGAGCAACAACCTCTCTGTAACATCTACAATATTTCCATAAGTTGATATTTACTATAAAGTTAACTTCTGTAGAGCAATAATCTTTAAACAACAGCCAATATTTGCAGCTCCCACAGGGTGTTGCCCTGCAGAGGTTGTACTGTATATTTAATTAGATTGTCCAATCTCATTAGAAAGTAGTTGGATCGCATTAGATTTTTCTTTGATATAAGGCCAAATGTCACAGGGACATATCAAGCGTTTACTAGCATCCCGATCGGTAGGTCGATAAAAGGTCAGGAGTTTTAGTGATTTTTATGGCCGAAATTGTGGCATGCCCTAAAGAGGAACCCCTGCCAGTGACTTCATGGATTAATTTCATATGTTACAAGAAGGTGTACATAACAATGAAATACTATGTTCGATTTCCGTTAAACTCATAACATTTTCACTGGAGTTATGGTCCCTTTTTTGACTTTGCTGTCAGCGGAGTTATTTGTGTCTTATGGACACATTTCTAGTTTGAAGACCTATTTGGTGTTTTAGCCCATTATAACATGCAAAACAAGTCAATGTATGCCTCGTGTTGACGAATAAATCTTTATTTACTTGTGAAATTTACATCGATATCTCGCTACATGCTTGTTAAACGCATGATATAACATAAAATGTACTTTAATTGTTTGTAATTACACCTGCATGACTAAAGTATTTAAAGTTTGAAATATTTCCAAACGGTCTGAAGTATTATTTACATATTGTTTACAAAGTTGATCTATTGTCATATACATAATTAGATATTTATCGCGTCTTTATCTTGTTTATATACAGTTGTAATTATAAATGTACAAAAATGTAAAGCAAAAATATTAACATCTGGTACCTGAATATGCGAATGGTTAGTCGGCAGATTTTTCACTTTTAAATAATCATAATTTTATTCGACATAATTATATAGCTCTTAGGAAGTTGAAAATATCTGCTTAAATAAAATAAACTAAAATTCTTGGGTCGCAACCAAAAAAATAAGCATGACTGGGTTGGCAGAAATCAGACACTTTTTACAACTTGCAAAGATATTTAGCTCACAAATGAACACGGAGTGCTCAAGGTTATAAGATAGTTAAAATTATGACCCCTGGTCAAACTGACCCCACCCAGTGGGTCATTTGATTAACATATGGAAATCTTCAAAAATAGTGCTTAGATATTTCACATGTAGCATTGCTTTGTGGACCTCGAGCAATTTTATCAAATCATTAACCTCGGGGTTCAAGTTTTTGTACTTATATGATTTATTTATCAAATTCTAAAACTAAACCAGACCCAGAGCTTGGATATTTAACATGTAGTATTGGCTAGTTGACCTCTTCCAAATAAGTTCAAACCATGGCCCTCTGATTGACATTGGCCCTTGGGGTCACCTGAGTGTACATAGGAAAACTTTCAACAAATCTTAAAATAAATTATAAGGTTCGGAGCTTAGAAATCTGATATGTAACATTGCATACCAAATGGCGCTTTTAGAACATTGTTTTCTTTAAATACATATTTTAGCAGCGAATACGTAGTTAAAGATTGGGTATAAATAAATTTAGCCATATACTTATTTATGAATATATGCATACGTACTTCAAAGCTTGGTCGGTCCGATGAAAACCATAGATTATTATTGTGCAAGTTAAATTTAAATCCCAAATTATACATTAAATTGTGATGTGGGCTTCGAACTCACCACGGAAAAATACATTTGTTCCTGATAAGATTTAAACTAAAACGACTTGAACGATTATTACATGATGTTGAGATGACTAAACTAGCAGGCATGCTAAATTCAAAGGGAATGGTAGCACGAAGGTTCTTAACACTTTATAAGGGTTCAAACTCACGAACTCGATGTTTGTTGACCTATCACATTCCTTATTTATCTAAGCTGGCGGATGCCAAACGTTCGTTTATGTGACGTTTTAATACAGCTCATGTGATAAACAGTATGTTACTCTATGTATAATATATATACATAAGTTATAAAATATTTTGAAACCACACAAAAGCAACACACAATAGGAACACACAAACCGAACAATAGCAACCACTCAATAATAACACACAAACCGCACAATTGGAAATACTAACATCCCAATAACAACATACAAACCACACAATAGGAACACACAAATTACGCAATAGCAACAAACAAATCGAACAATAGCAACTACTAACTCCTCAATGACAACACACAATAGGAACACACAAACCATACAATAACAACTCACTTACCACCCAATAATAACACACATACCTCTCTGGAACAACACATCAAGCTCTAAATGACGACACATTGACCACATAATGATCATGATTCCTTATTATGGTGTTATGTGATTATGTACATTATTATAGATATCACCTTGGGAGTACTCTAAATCTATAGTTGCCACTAACTTCTGCAATTTGTTTTATGCCATCACCACAGTTCAGTAGCCAGAATTAGCAACAAATACAATAACATTAACTCGAACTTCCCACATAAAATAATCTATACTGAACGAAAGCATACATAGAACTCTGATCACGTGACAAAAATACAAACATTGGTCGCTTCTAAGTTCTAGTTAACCACGGGTAATATTTTATTGGCATTAGCGGATTAATTATTGAAAGGTTTGTTATTTTTTACATTGCTATCAGAATATGTTTTGTGTTTAGTGTGAAATTAGTTCTAAATATTAACTTGAATATATAAATATTTTACCATTTTGTGTGATCAATCACTCGTGGAAATTTGTATATCAAATAAAAGCAATGGGTTATTGATGAATCATGATAACATATAAGTGTCAAAACAGCACCAGAAAAACATTTTGTTCAGAGGACGATCCTTCTCATTTTAATCGATTGAATCAGATCGTAAATTGAAATCTAATTACAAAAAGATATAATGTTAAATCTTCATTGGAGTTTTACGTCGCAAAATTAACAATGAAGATCATTTGGCGTCTTTTTCTGCTTTAACGATTGGGATCGACCTGTCCCTGGCTAGCTGCTCAGCTTCCTTACGCCACTTATCAATAAAGGCTTATTTGTTTGTCCCAAGGGTAACCTATGTTCACAGGTTTGACTATATTTTATTGCTTATTTGGTGTTCGATGTGATATTTCCAACCACTAATGCCATTTGTCTAAAACATACTATAAACAATTTTTGAGTTTAAAAAGTATAATCTTTGCAGATATATGTCTATGAAGCGAGCTTCTATTATGTTGATAAATACATCAGTGTTATGAGACGGCTTTCATTAACTCGTTCGTTTGTTTACAGACCATGATTGAAGTACTAGTATAAGAATAGAACATTTATTTATTTATTAGTATTTATGTTAAAGTATGAGAAATCTGTAAGTTTAGATAATCCTGCACTACATTATGTGACTATTACAGTCGAACCTCCCTAATCTGGAATCCTCTTTAAACCGAACACGTCAGTTGGTTCCGATTTTAACATTCATTTAATACAAAAACAAAACACTACAATACGAAACCTTTTCAATCCAAAAACCTCTGTATATAGTCCGAACATTTTTTTGCCAGAACACGTTTGGATAGTACAGATTCTACTAATGGAATTCTTAAAACAAAACCGATATTAGTTAGGATATGGAACAATCAATCGTTAGATTTAGGTGCAGGGGAATTGATGTTATAAATGTTATATTTCGTTATATTATGACCAATAAGTTGGTTGGTTAATATGAGTGAATAATGATTTCTGGAAGGACGATCCTGGAATAAATACAAAATTGTATCAACAGTTACAATTATTAGATTAATTTGATGTATTACGGAATACGGAGAATACCGAGAACACCCGAATGAGTTACTAATAGAACGTTCACTCGAAACATTCATTGCCCCCTTCCACCTCTCACTTATCTGCAAGACCGCGACCGTGTTCCAGTAGTCAGTACACTGGACGTGTAACCCTGCGATCTAGGTTCGAATCGCGGCAGATCATGTCCTTATGCAGAAATTAGACAAAAATGTCGATTTCTTCCATCTTAGGAGAAGTTAGGGAATGGGAGGGGAAATGAATGGCCGTATTTTACCCTCGAGCTTTTCCCACAGGGTTGGGCGATTGTAGAGTTAAAAGTCTAAATAAGTCTAATTACACAAACAGTTGGATCTGGTTGTTTCAGTTTCGTTTAAGATTGATACATAATAATATTCTTTTCGAACTAGTAATGAGTAACGATTCGCCCCATTCACGATTCACACCTTAACGATCGACCCACTCACTTAATTAAGGTATCGGGATTGGATGTCAGGTCAGAATTTCATTCAAGGATACATACAGCATAACAATGTGCAATAGGTTACTGTGATTATATTTATAAATATGATTATAGTATAAATATAATGACAGTAACCTATTGTATCAATGTTATGCAGATATCCCAATATCATTGATTCTTTTATTGTGAGCTTTTCTTTTTATATATTTTACAGATAACTCAAGATGGCTGGAGGCGGAGATGATATTGTTGATAAGTTCCAGAAATTTTGTTCCCTCGCTGGAGCAAAGGGTACCTGTCAGATGACATCAAAAGCCAGTGGAAAGCTTGTTGCCGATTGTTTTGAAGAGGGTTATAAGAAATTCGATGTCAAATCAATCGTTGACGCCAGTGTATTCCCAGCCGTCAAAGAAAAGGGAAAACCGTAAGGACCAATTAGATCACTTTCTGCATGTTGCGTAATATTTTCAATTCTGTACATAAAAAACCTTTGTACGTTAGATGAAATAATAATGCCGTTTATATCAATCAAGTTTTAGTTTTAAAAAGCATGAATGGATATTACTACGTACATGTTGATTAGCACATTTTGTAAAAATAAGACATCAATCTATAGTTATATGCGCGATGCTTGTTGTGGCTTTGGTAGATTGGCGTTTTAATGACATAAATATCATTTAGGTTATGGAAGCGTCATCTGTGATTGTCAATACTCCAGGCTGCCGTCAATAATTACAGCATGTTCCCATTTATACAACAAACAACGTAAATAAATAGTAAATTAAAAATGGGAAAACATACATTGCATGTTCATTATTGCCGAAAGAAATCTGTTACAAAGCATCTCGAGTCGGAGACCAGTCTGAAGTCCAATCGTCTGTGCAAGCTGAACCCGTTTGGAGCAATTAGGTGTGGGTATTGTTAGGCATAGTAAATAATGAATCAAATTTTTATGCGTGCTTTGCAGACATATGGTCTTGAACAAAGCTAACTGTGACAAGTACATCTCAAAGACAGCTCACGAAATCGCCAAGAGGAAGACCGGAAATACAAAGATAGCCACCGATGACCAAGAAGTAGTTACTATCAGAGCTGATCTCTGTAGTCGTTTGTCTGGTGGTGGACCAAAAGTTAAAGTTGTTGTAAGTTATACTATTTAGGCCAGCATTTTTTATTTTCTGTTTTTCGGGAGCACCGACCCTAATTTACCACAAATCATATACAGACAAGACGTTGCGGTCAGTAAACGCATATGCCCCTGGTGGCATGCTTGTGAAGCAATAGCCCATTTGAACAAGGTCAAGGACAATTATGAATGGATTAAGAATGGCCATAAGCAACAACTGTATACATGTAAGTATTCAAGTAAGCAATTTTCCGTAAAATCTACTTAACCTAGTACATAATCATTCTAAGTCCTAATTACGTCAAGGTCAACGTCAAAGTGAGGATGAATGATATGGTTGGATTGAGAATGGCCATAGGCAAAACCTGTATAAGTATCAAAGCGTTCTAGTAGCCGGTGTTGAAGAAAGACAAAACTGTAAAATCTACTTTACCAAAAACAGACTCATTTTAAGTCCAAATTAAGTGAATGTCAAGGTCAAAGTGGGATTTGTTAATACGGGTGGATTGAGATAATCATACGCGACAACTGTAGAAATATCAAAGTGTTCTAGCAAGCGGTATTAGAGATTTGCGAATTAAGACGGTGACGGTGACGGAGTTCGGATTAAAGTAGGAGGTTGTCTCAAAAGAAGATATACGACAAGTATTGTACAGGGGTGTAACTTTAAATTCTGTTACAATTAGATACCATGCATAGTCACACAATTACAAACACAAATATCCTCCTTAAACTTTCTGACGATGTCTATTAAATACTAAGAAAACGTTTCTCAATTGCAAACGCCCCTATAATAAAAAAAAAACGCCACAAGCCCCAAAAACTCGAGAATCACGTGCAATATTAAAACATGATTTTAAAAAAAAATCACATATATCGAAGGAAAACATGGGTATAAAGAGATCAGGTAAGCGAACAACTACGTCGCATTGATATAGAAATATAATTACTTAAACCAATTAATTATCGTCTTGGATGTAATCTTTACAAAATGAGTGTGTGATATTATCAGGACAGGTTACAAAAGTGAAAGATATGATGCCAATGTAAAAAAGTCCGATTTTGGAGAGAACCAAGTACGAGTTTTTGCGTCGTTTAGTTTAGACAGTGCCTGTCCGATCCAATGTTGTTTTCTGAGTATTGTTTATTTACACCAACTTTCTACATTGCTACAAAGGCGTTAAAGTCGATAAAAAAAGTGAGTAGGAAACGGTGCTAATTTTACGTGCCTTATTTGAAGGAGACGACAAAGAAAAGATCACTTTTATAATCACATGGGTGTCACTGTTCGTCAATCTTATATTATACATATCCTTGATGATTGCTTAGCTTTTTTGGAAATAAGATATTTCTCTCTTTTTCTCTCATGTTGTATACATAGTTCCCACATCTACAATATTTACCTCCCTTGGTGGCCATCTTAGTTGGCAAATTTCTTATGCGCTTAATAGAAATAATCAGAAAATTGGTTAATAAACAACTTATTTTATAAAAGATAATTTAATCATGAAGTTGTTAAGGCCATAAGCATATCAGGTTTAAGAAAATGTAGTTGTCACAAATGAATTTCTTATATTTAGAATTTTTAAAACAAAAATATAAATATCTTCTATCAAAGCTTGTTGAATTTGCCAACAAAGATGGCTGCCAGGGGAAGTAAATATTGTAGATGTGGGAACTATGTATAACAAATTTATAAGTAAAAAGGTGCCAACATAAATGAGAATGTTAGGGGTCAGCTCTAGTTTTGATGGAATTTTAAAAAGAAACAATGTGTAGTATTAGTTAGCATAGACAAATATAAATTTAAATATTGTTGTCCTATGATGAACCCTCATGAAATCCAAGCACCGATGTCTGACACCGTCACCGTCTTAATACGTAAATCTCTTATGGTGCTAGAGGAAACGGTAAAATCTACTCAACCTCGTACAGACGGACGAATGGACAGACAGGACAATCACTACTCCGAGGGCATAATGAAACAAAAATCGTTAATTTTATTTCTTAAAACTCATGATGATATTTTCAGCCTACATAAACAAGAAAACATACTTTTCCACGTGTTCTCATTGCACACTTTACTTTAGTTAATTAAGACTTTGAATACGCAGCGAAAATAATTATTTATCCCCCCCCCCCCCCCCCCGCCTCAATAGTTTTGAAAAAAATCCCGTAAAACAGAAAATAAAAGAATGTTGGCCCTACAGTAAGGAAAACACGTTACATTGAGTAAATATGTTTCAAACCTTCAACAGGTTGTATGTCATATAGCAATATACTTTAAATACAGCCGATTTCCTGGACTGTTCGCTCGGAATCAACTCCCCCATTGGTATTCATCTTCGATATAATGTACATTTCATTTGTTGCATATACTGTTAGGTTTTTTAATTGAACAATCATTCGATATCACGCGTTTCTAATAAGGAGTTGAAGAGTCGAACAACATATTCGATATAAAGTCCACTTTTGGATAAAAATAGTTACTTCGCCGCTTTTCTGTTTTGGCAAATTGACAGTAAGCACATTAATACATAATTATACTGTTGTAACCATACGGTAAGCGGAAACC
Source organism: Lutraria lutraria (assembly GCA_964023205.1). Classification (NCBI taxonomy): domain Eukaryota; kingdom Metazoa; phylum Mollusca; class Bivalvia; order Venerida; family Mactridae; genus Lutraria; species Lutraria lutraria. Next base: position 23,050,480 of record OZ026836.1, read on the forward strand.
TAGATCTTACGCCTCATAAAAATGCTCGTGTATTTTCAAACAGAAAACGAGCAAAACTGGCGGTGTTGGGAATTTGACCGATACTTCACATTATACCGGAAGTCACAAGGAGAGATTTGACGACAGCGGTAAAGGAAAAGGTTTAGTGGGACGAAAAGATATCGTTGATGATTCTGGATATGTTGGCAATTACAAGAATCAAGGAACATTCGACCAAAAGAAGTAATGTAGAACGTGTAAAATCAGTCTTTAAGCGACATTATTTATACGTGTGATGGATTATATGGAGGGTGTATTTTCTTTAAAAATGTTACCAATGCTTTGGTTGACATAACTCTTATCTTGTTGTTTGTATTATGTGTGAAATCATGTAATACACACATATATGTGAAATAATGTAGAAACTATTATTACAAATGATTACTTAAATGATGAGCAATTCAGAAATTCCACCGTTTGACTTACAATTGATACTTCCCTGATACAAAAGAATGATCAATGTTAATCACAGTATGATAGTACTTTTTCAATAACCCCCTTTTTAAATAAGTAAACTTTGTTCATTATAATGAATACCCAACCTAAATAATTTATGTTTTTTTATATTGTCACTGACAATGTAACCAGCGACTTTTTATAATGAGATATATCTATTCAATGGACCAAATAACAATTGAATCGCGATTAGCTTCAATTTCCAAATTCCAAAAAAGGATAATAAACGGAACTTTAATAACTTTCAACGCAGTTGTTTATATTGGATACGGTGAAAACTTGGTTGAAAAGGGGGAATAATGGATACATATGTTTACAATGCAGGGTATTGTAGGAATAGTAAATGGCAGAAAACGGTCGTGAGTTATTTTGCAATGTCGATTTTTTTATATATATTTTTCAAACAATTTTATTCACTATATTTGATAAGATTGTCTGATCTCATCAGAAAGTAGTTTGGTCGCATTAGATTTTGCTTTGATATACGGCCAAAAGTTACAGGGACATATAAAGCGTTTACTAGCATCCCCTAAATTTTTGGATCGGTAGGTCGATAAAGGTCACTTTTTACATCTTTACAAATTTCATTAGAATACCCCATAAGGCAAGAGTTTAGTGTTTGACATGTAACTTTGTTAAGTGGACCTCTACCAAACTTATTCATGTCATGACTCTAAGGTGCTCTGTCCAATGGGTCTCTTGATTTTACACATATTTCTATATAGTACGCTGCATTTCGTAGTGGGTGTCTATTAAGATAGTTCAAATCATGACCCCTGGTTAAGTTGGCCCCATCCAGTGGGTCATTTGATTTACATAGGAAAATCTTCAAGAATTTACTAAAATAAAAGCCAACCAGAAGGCGTAGAGCTTCAGATGTTTCACATGTAGCATTGCGTTGTGGACCTCGACCAATTTGATCAAATAATTGCCCCAGGGTCAAACTTACCTTAACCTCGGGGGTCAAGTTTTCGTAAATATAGGATTTATTTATTGAATTCTAAAAATAAACCAGGATCAAACTCAAAGTTAATGTATTTGACATGTAGTACTGTCCAGGGGAGATCTTCCAAATAAGTTCAAACCATGTCCTCCTTATTGACTTTGGTCCTTGGGTTCATAAATTTAACATGTAGCATTGCATACTGGTGAGTTACTTACGATTTAAAACATAATCAGGTGAAAAACGATTTTCTTCGATTGATGCCAACCCCTGTTTTATAAACGCTCTAAAAGACCTAGCAGTAAAAGGCTATTTAAAAGCAATGAACGAATGTCAATGATACACAAGCTGACACCTGTCGAATTTGAACATTCTAGATTTGGGTCTATCACTTATATATGATTCATACACACACCTTTAACCTATTTTTACTGCTCTTTATACAGTTTTTTGGTAAGATCGTGTACTTGTTAAAGATTTTACCAGGGGTTAGTGAAATATAGAACCTCTCCAGATAGGCCCTCTCTTGAGCAATAGCACCCCTTCAACAACAGCATGATTTGTTCCCAACTGCACGATTTAACTATTAATTTAACCTCCCTAGAGCAACAACCTCTACAACGACATAATTTTGCTTACCCAAAGTATGTTGCTTTGGAGAGGTTGCACTGTACGATGTTATGTCATTATTCATATGGTGTTGTATGATTGTTTATATGGTGTTATATGATTGTTTAGTAGTGTTATGTGACTGCTTACTATTATGCTCTTCGTCCGACGATGTCGTCATGATCACGACAATATACTACTAAGTGTATGTAGAAGCAGAGTGTGTCAGTTATCTACATTATTATAGATATCACATTGGGAGTACTCTAAAACTATAGTTGCCACTAAATTCTGCAATTTGTTTTATGCCATCACCACAATTCGGTAGCAAGAAATGGCTACACATACTTTTACATTAACTCGAATTTCCCACAGAAAATACTCAATACTGAACGAAAGCATACATAGAGGACTGATCACGTGACAAAAATACAAAACATTGTTCGCTTCTAAGTTCTTGTTAACCGCGGGTCATATATTATTGGTGTTAGCGGAATAATTATTGAAAGGTTTGTTGTTTTTTACATTGTTGTTAGAGTGTGTAATGATTGGGTGTGAACTTAGTTCTAAATATAAACTAGAATACGTAAATATTTTACCATGTTGAGTGATGAATCACTCGTGGAAATTTGTACATCAATAAAAAGTAATGGGTTGTTGATGAATATAACAAACTTGTCATAACAGCATCAGAAAAACATTATGTTCAGAGGACGATCCTTCTCGTTTAATCAATTGAATCATATCGTAAATTGAAATCAAATTACAAAGCGACATAATATTAAATCTTCATTGGAGTTTGACGTCGCAAGAAAATCCGACATTACATTGCCATTACGTGACTATTACAGTCGAAGCTCCCTTATCCGGTATCCTCTCCAAACCGAAGACTTCAGCTGGTCCCGATTTATAACATATATTTAATGCTAGAAGGTCATTGCTCTACGAAACCTTTCCAATCCAATAACCTTTATAATCCAAACATGTGTGTTTGTCCGAACAAGTTTGGATTGGAAAGATTCTTCTTATGGAATGCTAAAAACAATTACAATATTAGTTAGGATATGGTACCAATCAATCGTTAGACTTAGGTTCTGGAGAATTGATGTCATGAATGCTATACTTCGTTATTTTATTACCAGTGGTTAATATGAATGTATATTGATTTCTAGATGGACGATCCTAGAATAAATACAAAAATGTATCAGCAGTTACAATCATTAGATTAATTTGGTGCATTGCAGAATACGGAGAATAACGAGAACATCCGAATGAGTTACTAGCAGAACGTTCACTCCAAACTTTCATCCCCCCCCCGTCTTATTAAAACGATATGGAACGACGCGACATACATATACTGTTTAGTCCGGAACTGTATCATAACATACATGCTAATGACAAACCGAACTTTAGACGCATCATGTTTTTCTTTCTTTTTTTGTTTCAAGTAAGTTTTGATGTCCCCATGAAGAATACTGGTCTTACAACTTTTATCCTTCAACGCTTCTCTCTCCATTGTGAACGGTGCTATATCATAATTATAGTGTGCTCCCATTCATATCCATTTCACTCAGAGTACATTTGTGTTTCCCAAAAAGTCACATCAGGTTGTTTCATACAGTTAAACATACCCAACAAGTGATTCTGCTTAATTAATTGATTTGTATCTATTTGTCACCATATTTTTATGAGTTCATGAATCTCAATAGAGGTTTAACACAATTGTTGGCTGGTACCAATATGGCATTGTAAACAAAAGACTGAAAGTGATTGTACTCGCGGTGTGTTTTGAGATGCCGTCGCGTCAGCCTTTTTTGGCTGCGATTTCTTCCTTTTCATTTTCCTTTGCTAACAGATTATTATCAGTTCTATACACAAGCTGTATGCCAGATTCCTTCTCGGTGGCTTTGAACCTGGCACGTAAATATATAAATCAAAAGATAATTGACCTCTAAGTAGTTGAGACTATATTGCTGAGTATTTTATGTAGAAATACGAGCGTTTTGTTCAGCTTTAAGAAAAGTCCTACATGTTCGTAAATTTGCTCTTCTCCATATTAATGTATCAGTAATGTATGACTAAATATGGAAAAATTGCACAAATTGCTGTATCGTACTATGATTACTGCTAAGTGACTTTTGTGACAAAGTTTTTATCTGATTAAGTTCATCCATTCAAGAGGGCGCCTTATGACTCTTCTGAATATTCCGAAAGTATTTCTTAATATATATGTATAATACATACATCTTCAATGACCCTGTGATCCGCCATTACTGTTACAAGCTCGAACTGTTCAGTTCCAAGAACCCCTAAAATAACGATAACAATATTTAAACTCATACAAGCATGTACTATCACTAACTATATGTACAGAAGTGTTCTTATAATAACGTAATACTGTAATATTTTTGAGTCATTGCCAGGTTTAATTTCTAGTCACTAAAATATTGCAACGTCTGGCATTTCTACCATGAAAGGATAAAGTATTCAAAGACAGTGCTAACAAATAAATATACAAAGTAGGCCTCTGTAACAACACCGTAATAATTAAACGATTTACTTTATACATGAATTGTAGCAGCATTCTTCAACAATTTGTTATATCAAAATATATCGTGGCAAAATATTAAATTTGCATAATTTGTCTTTTAGATAAGAAAGCTTTATGATTTTTTAAATTACATTTTCATTTTTACTCGTAATCAGTTCTATAGATTTAAACATACGACTAGGTCTTGCCCAAAAATATTTACTAGTAGCTATAAAGGCTTCTTGTAATAATATCTGTACATGTATAATGCTTGTATTAAAAATTCCCGCGTATTTGCATATAAAAAATTGCCTATAAAACATGCACGACGTACTACAAGCTGTTCACATATCCACTTGTTTATGTTACTGTTTGAATCAAAGCACTGAACATTAATCACAATTTTTGAATAAACTAGGTCTTACCAAACTGAATCCCAGACGAAGGTACTCTGACGGATATGTTTACGCCTGTCTTGATAAAAACGTACGGACATTCTGAATATCCTCATAGCGACATTAAAGAATCTCAGCCACTGTATTTTCTAAAGGCAGTATCGAAATGCATATATATGTTAAATGTCCTCGTGAGGAAAGATTTTCGCTCGTTTTGGTCGAAAAAAAACCCCGAATTTCTGGAAAACGCTCGTAACGACGTTTAAAAATACGACAGTTGCCTTTCAATGAGACCGTAGCGAATAGGGTATATAATTTTAGCGTCCTCTGGCGGGAAGATATTTGACCCTCTTGATCGAAACAAATACGAACATCAACTTCGTTCCATGACGTTAGAATATCGGGGTCGTTGCCTTTTTCGTTAGGAAAAAACATAAGTGGACCTGTATTTTTTAACGTACATAAGCGAAATGTGCACGATCGTTTGGTCGAAAAAAAAAGAACATTCAACAAAAAACTGTTAACATTACGACTTCAATATTTTCCCAAGATCAATGAGTAGGTCAACAGACATCATGGTCTTAAACAAAACGTCGATATAGAGTCAGCGGGCAAGAAGATAGTCGGCCGTCTTGATATTAAAAATCTACAAAAAATCTAAAGATCGCTCAACGTTTGAATATCAAGATCACTTCAGAGTTTATAGGTAGGAGGATATTCGGCCGTCATGGTCGGAAAAATCTACGAAAATTCTAAAATCGCTCGTACGACGTAAAACTACCTCGACCACTGCATGCCTTTTCATGAGATCTATTGCTTGGTTAGATTTACTGCCGTCTTGGTAAAAATGAAAAAAAAATAAAAACTACACAATGTAATACCAAAGTTTGCTCGTGAAAAACATTTCAATATACAACATCATGGTTTTTACAGATTTTCTCTAATACTTGTCAATATACAACATCATGGTTTTTACAGATTTCCTCTAATACGTGTTAATATACCACATCAAACTTTTTGCAGATTTTCTCTTATACATGTCAATATACCACATATTTGATTTTACAGATTTTCTCTAATACTCGTCAATATACCACAATGTCATATTGTTACAGATTTTCTCTAATACGTGTCAATATACCACATTTTGGCCTTACAGATTTTCTCTTATACGTGTCATATACCACAATATCACTATTTATACAGATTTTCTCTAATACGCTTCAATATACCACATCAAACATTTTTACAGATTTTCTCTAATATGTGTCAAAATACCACAATATCACTATTTATACAGATTTTCTTTACGTGTCAATATACCACATCAAGGTTTACGTGTCAATATACCACATCATGGTTTACAGATTTTATCTAATACGTTTCCATATACCACATCAAGCTTTTTTACAGATTTTCTCTAACGATATTTACGCAGATTTTCTAAAAATACAATTGACGTATATTTTTTCTGAATAATTGTCAAAATATCACAACATCAAAGTTAACACGGATTCTTTCAAAAAGTTGCCAATATACCACACTACTATAGATTAGATTCTCTCAAATAACTGTAGTTACCAATATGCCAGAACATCATTACACAAAGCAATCTCAAACACAAAATTATAGTTAATACAATATTCTTTAAAACAGATACAGGTATACCAAAATATTTTTGTTTACACAATATTCATTTACACAGATGCCAATATACTACAACATCAAAGTTTATTCGGAGTTTATTCGGATTTTCTCAAATGATTGTCAATATACTAGTACTACAACATCATAGTTTATTCGGATTTTCTCAAATGATTGTCAATATACTACAACATCAAAGTTTACTCGGATTTTCTCAAATGATTGTCAATATACTACAACATCAAAGTTTACTCGGATTTTCTCAAATGATTGTCAATATACTACAACATCAAAGTTTACTCGGATTTTCTCAAATGATTGTCAATATACTACAACATCAAAGTTTACTCGGATTTTCTCAAATGATTGTCAATATACTACAACATCAAAGTTTACTCGGATTTTCTCAAATGATTGTCAATATACTACAACATCATAGTTTATTCGGATTTTCTCAAATGATTGTCAATATACTACAACATCATAGTTTATTCGGATTTTCTCAAATGATTGTCAATATACTACAACATCAAAGTTTATTCGGATTTTCTCAAATGATTGTCAATATACTACAACATCAAAGTTTACTCGGATTTTCTCAAATGATTGTCAATATACCACAACATCATAGTTTATTCGGATTTTCTCAAATGATTGTCAATATACCACAACATCAAAGTTTACTCGGATTTTCTCAAATGATTGTCAATATACCACAACATCAAAGTTTACTCGGATTTTCTCAAATGATTGTCAATATACCACAACATCAAAGTTTACACAGATTTATCTCAAATTGTTTCCATTATTCCACAAATACTGTTTACACAGATTCTCTCAAATAGTTTTCTGTATAACTCAGTTTAATGTATTTATAATTATATTCTCTCAACTAGTTGTCTACATTCCACAATCAGATTTTTATAATGTCTCTCAAATGCTAATTACAAATGAAGAGTACACCCCTAATGTTAGTACATATATAATGTTGTATACAAAACATGCAAACATACATTGACGGTATCATGTGCTTTTAAACCTTAGGACGTTTATAGAACTTGCTGATTTATTTCTAAAATATAATTATATCAGTTTGTAAGCATAAAGAAATGTTCGTATTTTTCACACACGTCTAAAATCTCCCTTGACTAAACTAAAACTGTTTCCATAGACTTTTAGTCACATGATACACAATAGCATATATATAAAGTGAATTTCTCTCCCATTCTAACAACAATCACACCAATATGTGTTAATAACAACAAAAGAAGTATGGGCGTAATAAGATGGATCTATGTTTAGTGTAGTTTTGGAACCAACCTGTAACGGAAAAAGTGAACAAAGCATCTGTAAAGTAAAAACAAAATATATTTTTGTAATCTAATATAATTAAGCATGTACTACAAAAGACCGACTGCGGTCCAATAATAATTGCTCTGGAATTGTCACCTGACAATCCGTGTTGGAATATTGATCTCGACTGGTCATACTCTTCTATGATAATTGACAACAAATGTCTTTTATCCTCCATATTTGGGGAAGTTTCTGGTTCCTTGTGGAAGGGTAAGTTAGTACTTTTTAAGTAAGAACATAGTACAGGAAACCACTTACTGGTTAGGTACATAGACCACCGTATATAACTCAAATATCATTGATAAACGGCGTTAAACCCACTGAATAGAAACATGTACTACAAAGATCTTCACATTAGAGACGTATTTAGGTTTGGGAGCTTTTAAAAGAATATATAATATCATGATGCTAGCCACAAATAATTCACATTTGCAATTCCATCATGGTTGAAACCATGTATTATATCATGAAGCTATGATCCGGATATGATACTCAGAGTAAAAAGACATCCACAAAATACAGACACGTGTACTAATGATAATAGTTCAACAAATGAATAGTCAACAAGGTTCAATTCAGTTCACTCTTAGATTTTGTTTTGTTTACTATTTCTCTCATTAATATAATTTTCCTTGCAGTTAACGTACACATGATGTACTGTTTATAAATTCAGAAACAAATGTCATCACACCATCCCAGTTCTAGGACAACAATAATGGGCAGTCACAGGTGTAGTACGTGTACGGCTTGGCGTGTTCTATGACAGCTTCAAACAAAAGGATGATGCAAGAATCAGAGCTCCACCACATGCCCACGTCTCCTCCTCAGTTAGTACATCAATATCAGCTTTTGGCTCCGTGGTCAACTTCTTCCTGGACCACATGCATCTGTAATAGGGAGAAAAAAGTTAAAATATACTCAATGATTTATGCTATCCAACACAATTACCACTTTTAAGCAAGACATATTTTGTTTTAACACACGCATTTGAACAAGTTACAGAATAGAGGTGAAGGCATCAGTGGTCGTGTAATTATCGTCCGTGACTAGTAATCTCTAGCCGATCACCGCTGTGAGTTCCAATCCCACCGGTACCAAATATCACATGTGAGGAAGCTGTCTGTCCAGTTAGCTTACGGGAAGGTCGGTTGTTCTATCCAGCTGTAAGCCTGTGGATATTCCTCAACCATTTAAGTCGGCAAGTTGCCAAATAACCATGGATGTTTGTGCGACGTTCAACCCAAGTGAAAAACACAACATCTGAATAGTTTTGAGACATGATTCTGGTAGCATTTTCTCATGAAATGTTGTTAATAAGCGTTTACATACTCCTTCAGCAAAATAACTTATTTAAAATACATTACAAACCCATCTTTTTCTGCTAACAAAACTCAAAACGCTCGAAAACTAAACGCACAAAGGATAAAATAACGGTTACGACGAATCTAGTCGAGGACGGACCTAATATGGGAATAGGCTAAAATCAAGACAGGACCTCTCCAAAAAGCTGAGCAATCCACTCAATACCGGCGATAAATCGAACCATCGGTGAAAGTCACGCGGATCGTTCACACGATTATGGTAGGCCTATTACACATGAGGATATCAAAAATATGTGTTGTGTTTTTGTAATTGTACTGAACTTTAATTGTGGAATCTGTTGAATATGGAAATGTTATCAAACAACCGTGACTCGGTTCACCTGTGTTTGGGGAGGATTGTTTTTATTATTTCTTATTATGGAGGTGTTTAATAGGAATTGTTTTGCATCAAAGAGATGTTGGTCAACACAATTTGTAGTGTAAGGGAAAACAAACTCGAGAAATATGACCAGAGCATTTCTTGAGACACTGACCCCAATTGGCACATTTCTACGCTTATGACTTGGTTGATTACCAACAAAGCCAATTGTCGAGATGGTCGGAGAAGCTTCCTAGAGATAATATGGTACTGCGAAACCGGGAGAGACGTAACCGTGGAAATGCTGATGCTTTGTCAAAGGAACCATATATTAAAGTGTTCAATCTCTCAGGAGATACGACTGGAAACCTGCCTTCAAAGTCCTAGAAATTGCAGATCCTTCATCGAGACGGTGGATGAGACAGTGCTATTGGTCAGCAGAACGAACAGATCCATTCAATTGGTCTCAGGAAGTGATACCGTTCTTCGGGGCATGGTGGCTCTCTATAGGTCATCCGAGGATGTTAGGATGATATGACAAGGTCGAGAGCAAGATGGAAACAACAATGGTTAGACAAGCACTATGATAGTTGGAAGCTAGAGGAACCTAAAGATTCAGCAGATGTTTCAACATTAGATCAGGTGATAAGTGGTATTTCTAAAGAGCAGACGGTGGCCTTCTTGGTTGATTACATGATCATTAATCAGGTAGAACAGAGCTGCTAAAGTAGAAGTGCTTGGAAACTGGAAAGCCATATGAGCCAATGGGTAACTGTAGGATCCATTCAGACGGATATTATCCTGCACTCGGCCTTTGCAGATTATTAAACTTGTGTTTCATCCACTTGGGACCCTTTCATGGTTCAAAAGAGATAATTCGCATTGTGATTTAACTCCCCGAATACGCATTTACCCTTTAACTGAAGTTAGGGTTTGGTCTTTCGATCTAGAAAGGAAGGTGTGCAGTGATTTTACCGAATCCGGGTGAGGGCGAATAGATCGGAAACTTTTGTCTGGGGACACAGGCATTATCTTATTGCAGAAATAGGTTTTTTTACAACAGGACTGATCATTGCAAAAAAATGAGCGAGCGATTAACCGATCAATCTGATTCTTTCTTGGTACAGTCAGTTTATTCCAAGACTGTTTGTATTTATAAGAGCGATACAATTTATATATACATTGTTGTCGGTTATTACAGTTACCTCCCTTGATAAACTACCACCCTTCGGTTATGAAGAGCCGGTGGTTGTGTTATTGTATTGTCGTTACAAACGGCTGTTAGACAAACATTTCTTTTCAAACAGAGGAACCCACCCACCAGAGGGCGCTAAACATAGATCCAATTTGGTACGGCCCTGTATAAATAGCATAAACTGCAATTAGTTACTTTATCGAACGCTGAAATAACAATTGCCTTCAAAGTTTGTAACTGCAATTTATGCTTATTTATCTGTGGTTTATGTACTCACAAATCTGTCTGATAACTTGATTTTCCTGGTTAATCCGCCCATTGAATGTTAATTAAATCCACAATTGTCACGTTTCTTTGTTTAATTAGTCAATCACTTAGAAACACTATTTATCACTGATCACTGAATTTTATCATTATATATAAATGTCCTAATCTTCACATTTGAATTACACCTTCTCCTCTTCCTTGTCTTTGGTGTTCAGTCGAAGTAAAAGCAAATAGCCAAAAGCAACATAACCAATTTATATGAGCCACAATGTGAGATTTTCAGCCTTAAGACAAAAAAAACAGGACAGTTTAAAGTTTCACAACTTTTGTAAAACAGATTTCTTACTTAGCCAAATAGCCTTTTTCAAAATCAATTTCTCTTTAGTACAAAGATGATAACAATTATTTTGATTACATGCCATGTTCGAAAAACGCAAGTCAAACAACATGTATAATCAATCACTTAAATAAATATCATCTTGATTCATGATATGTTCAACTTTAATGCAAAGAAATTTATTGTATACATTAGATAGTATTGCAGGAAACATAGACCATACAGGAAGTGAATTATTGTAGTATTTTAATTTTTCAATGCAGTAAAACTTTGTTATTATCAAAATTTGCATGAATGTATCAAATACATTATAAACATGACATTTTCATAATCCAAATTTGTGAGATTTTTTGAAAACTTGAATAATTGATTATATTCATTGATTTTTAGACCCAATATCTCAATATGTAGCTCATATTATCATGCACAGTAACATACCTTTCACTCTAGCACCAATCGCACCATTAAGCAATGTACAGTTCGTACCCGTTATAACGACATCAGCGGTATGTGATAAATATTGTTATGCCCGAATATCGCTTTAAACTCACTATTACCGATTTCTTTTTAGAAAATCAAACTCAGTTTACCTTAATGGTCGAACTATAGGCGTTTCTAGTCATTTCTTCATAAACCCCTTTATCTGGCTGGCTGGGGACGTGATTGATATTTTGTCCATAGAATGTTTTGAAATACATGTAGAATGATAAGTGACTTAGGGACTGAAATATTATGTCGTTATGATAATAAAAACGTAAATAAAAGTTTTTTTATTTGAAATATAGAAGGCTTAAAATCGAAACATTTAAATTACAATGTATGTCATATTAAGCGAAATGTCGATTTGAGCAATATCGTTTTAACGAGTTTCGACTGTATAATATGCATGTATGATAAAATAATGTATAAATAACACAAACTGTAGTTATATTTTGTTAACATCTACAATTTATGTGTATTTATCAATGGTTTTGTACTCACGAGTCAGTTGACACAGGGACTGTGGTTGAGATCTGATTTGTATTGAATATAGCAGCATTCTTATAATTCCAGTTCACGAATGAATATTTATTTTATTTTAAAAAAGCTAGATAACACAAATTTCACAATGATAAATTCCACTATACAGTTAAACCTGTTTACAAAGGCCATGCTTGGGGAATAAAAAACGTTTCTTTATCGACAGATGTGTCACGTGTTAGCACTTATTACTTCAAGACATCAACTAGGTCAAACTATGAATGAGGTACCATACAAATTGTTGCTAAAGGAAACTGTAAAACAATGTTGTCGCAAGTAGATCCGTTTTCTTTGGGAGTAATTTCAGAATCTACCTGGACAACAGAGTTGGTTATACGATAGATCGAGAGAATTCGAATCACATATGATGCTGACTTTAAAATCAAAGTTATTCACTTACACGCTTATTGTTTTCAAGTTGAGGTTTTATTAAGTGATGTATAATTAAATGAGTTTTCATCCAAGCTCATTGTTGTCTATTTTCTGTCACTTTCTGAAAGAAACGATTTAACAAATTGTTAAAACTTTGATACTTAGTAAGACATAATGACATCATAGCCAATACAATGACAGATAAAACAGAACATCTTATAATACAATTTTAACACTACGACATTTATAAGCAAATATACTGAGCCAAAAAGAGAAAGAATCCACTTTTTTATCATTTCATATATATTTATAATTTACCAAAATTACTATTAAATAATGTACTTGCCTGTGTTGGAGTGCTTATTAGCCTTGGTTTTTATTAATAATCAACCAAGCGCTAAGCCGAGAGACTTGATTATCTTGTTTTGCACGTGCGGTCCGTGAAGCGATGGTCGACATCCAGTGTTGATATCTGACTACATAGACTGACCTATAATTAGGTAAAATACTAAAAGATCTTATATCACAATGTCAGGATTAATAATGACCAACGAAATAAATTTACCAATATGCTTAACGCTGGGGCATTAGTAGCAGACGTATCCCGACTGTTCGGCTGTACGAGGGCAACAACAGACCTGAACATTTTCGATACTAAATGCAAAGTGAAAGATTGGTAGAAATACAACATGAATAGCAAAATAGTGTTATGACTGGAACGAAGGCATTTAAGGCAAACATAATGATGAATGCAACGTTTATAATGTATAAATTAAATAGAATGAAAGCAGACGTTGACTCATGTATAGACAATCAAGTATTCATAAAAAACAATTACACTGTATCATAAATCACGACGGAGCGGTATGTAGCAATAGAGAACAAACCTTAAACTAACTGTCAGCAATATCTTGACGGTCTAAATTCGCTAACATACAAGCCAATGATGATCTAGAATACTAACTGGGCTCTTCACTATAAAAAAAAATCCTGAGTTTTTCGCGGATGAAATCAACCATGCGCGACAAACCCGAGCCATGTAACGCAAGACAGCGTTTGCTTGATATAAAGACACAAAATGGTAATTCGGCGTCTCGCTAAGAAAACATGGGCGATTAGTTGTGTACTGGCCAACACGCTTAAAAAGAAAGCACTCGAAGTGTTTATTTTTTTTTTTTAAATCGATATAGAAGGGCTTTTTATTGAATTATTTTATTATTATGAAAGCATGCGGAAAGGTGTAAAAGTAAAACAGAAATAGTACCGTTACTCCCGTCATATCAAAAGTTCAAAGTTAGAGTAAGTCGGATAAATACGCCACGGTCCATGTGTCAGCTATGGTCATATCAGGGCCGCGCCAGAGAGAGGGGAGAGAAGATACAGAAGAACTAGGCATTTATATCCCTTCTCTTTTTAAAATATTTTTCCTGATTCTTTATCGTGCCCTGTATACTGCAAACACCGTTATACGACTTGACCCCCAGCAGAGCTATTCAACAAGTGTCTTCTAACGTTTATCGTCGTATAAGTCAGATACACGGCTGATCTGGAATTATCTAGACAGAGTACTGCCATGGGTTCGATAGTTCAGATATGGATACGAAAAAGTGTCCCTGACATCACGGAAGACTGAATTGAGATTTGAACCCAAAACTTTCCGATAAGTGTTCAAGCGCGTTACCACTTGGTCACCGGTCTATCCATATCATTGGTTCTTAATTTGATCATTTAATTAGCCTATTTTCTTTTTCCAAATTATTTGATTAGGTTATGCAAATCGAGTATTCATAACTATGGGAAGCAATTCGTAACACCATTAAGTCAGTGAACAATAAACTATTTTCACAATATCAAAACACAGAAAATTGAATATATGTTAAGACATAACTGTTAGATTTTTTATACTTCGCTGTTTCTAATTGATACTTTTTTCTGTGATTATGAAACAATTGAATTCAGACAAGAACTTAACTTCGATGAATCAGATCTACGTTTGTACATAGATAAATTACCTTATGCTGTAGACATTGGTTGTTTATGTTTCCAGGCTCCAACAACTTAGTGACGTATAACTCGCTTTTTCTAACAATTACAAGTATATAAATGATCGAGGTTAATAGTTGTTTTATTGAAAATAATAATAACGCAAGAACACGTAATTAAAGTTAATGTAGTGTCATCATTCTTGGCAATCGGAATTCAGCTCCCACGCCCACACTTAAACACGAGTACACGAGAACAAATATACACGAGGGCGTATACACCATCATCAATATAGCACATTGATGAAAACATTTTTACAGACACCAGCGAGTTTAGGAACTTCAACTTATATTGATGGGCCGATGTTTGAACTAATATTGATCCCAATATTCGTCCACTTGTAACAGTTCGTTGATTTGATGAAAAAACATTCGGAACAATATATCACGTACAAAGTATATTAAATCATAATCTCTGCCTAACGCAGACGTTTCTTGCACGCATGATTAACACTACTGGAAACTGGTTTACATATTGTGTGTGTGTGTATGCAACATAATAAATAAATGGTAAAACTTCAGAAGAAATACTCAACTCAAGTTATTGTTTTATTAGTGTTGTGTTGTGGAAATCAATAGCACTTCCTTCGGAATATATACATATATACAAGGTACATGTTTTTGTTCTCTGTCTTTTCAGATTCAGATAAATATTAAAGTAACGTACATACCATGTTTGAGAAAAAAGTAACTTTATCTATAAGCTGTTGTTCTTATATGTTCTGTAATGATATTGTCTGTTGTGTGCTGATTCTTTCAATAAACTTGTATACTCGTATAGAAGCCTATTATTTACATATTGTAAAACACGTACGAGGGGCGATATATTGATAATAAAACAAAATTAATAACATAAATACTGCCACATCCAGTTATTTATTGAGCACCCCTCTATAATATGTGTATAAAACATGTGAATAATAATCATGAAAGCGATTTTAAAAAATGACCTTGATCATTTAGTTGACATTTTTAGTTGACACTGCACAATGTATTTAGTTGACACGACAACAAACAACTCAGTTTGAAAAAAACTCAGATCTTATACATCGTATATACCCAATTGTATAAATATGTTTAAATTTAGCTACTTGATTAGATTTGAGGTAAGGTTAAGAAGTAAACCAAGTAGATTGCTACTTTGCAGGCGAACAAGCCGACAAACTGAGGATCGTCAAGATCCGACACTTGGATTAGTATTTATTTAAACTAAATGGGGGCAGATTTAAAACATTACAGAACAGATTGAAATAAAGCTGACATCACTCCTGAAAATAAAGTAGGAAAGCAGATGCCGTACTGTTGGCAGAAAATAACTCATGCTTTTGTTGGGATTGTTGCCACAAATTGTGATGCTGATTCCTGAAAACCTGATCCGTTTCAATGTACATTCTGATTGGCTAAACATAGATTTTAATGTATGACACAAGTATTGTTATGTTATTGTCCTTTTTATTGTAGTTTGATGAACATTAATTATGGCGACAAGTTCCGAGTCACAGTCTAAAGATGTCGCTGTTGACGTAGATTTGGCAACAAAATTTGCTGCGTTCTGTGACGCGAAAACTAAAGACCAGTTTACTCCCAAAGCATGCAATAAGCTGGTTAAAGATCACTTTGAAAAGGATTATAAGTTCAAAAGTGTAATTCTCACCAACATTGTTGACTCGAGCGTATTTTCTAAGTGTAAGGAGAAAAGCAAACCGTAAGTTTTGACAACAATATGATTTTAGAATTGATCTTATTTGTCAAACATTTAACTTTCTCCTGCTGTATGTTTACTCATCTTAATGTTGTCAAAGTCGACTTAACATCATATTTACCATCACAGCGTGCTGCTCGAACTCGCTTAGGCATGATCTATCAGTAAATAAATGATCACTTCTCTATTATAAACACGTACAATATTCAGAAACGACACAGCTGTTATATACAGGGTGTCCCAAAAGAAAGGTAACACTTTCATACATGTTTAATTTCCCTTTAAATTGCAGATGAATGTATGATATTTATATAGATATGTAGATCAAAGATGTAAGTTTTTTTTTGTGTTAGAGAATCTTATGAATATATTCAGTATTTGCAATTTTATACAAATTTGAGAACAAAAGTGCATTTTTCATCATTGACGTCGTTTTAGTAATTTATGACGTTTTTGATGTGACGACTTTTCATCCTCTTCACTTATCATACAAACACGATGAAATGTTCAATCACTTAAATACACATGTCTTTGTTGGACCTTCTTTACCTTGCATTTGATTTGTTTCATTCACTGAAAGACACCGTATCTTCAAAGATGAACGGTCCAATTATACCATGGCACGACATTGCACACCGCGAGTTTCTCACTGTGTAGTGGTCTCTCCGTATAAGAATTATGTCGCTTTTGAAAAGCAAGTTTGTTAATATGTTCAAAAAGGAGTCT
This sequence comes from Lutraria lutraria, assembly GCA_964023205.1. NCBI lineage: Eukaryota > Metazoa > Mollusca > Bivalvia > Venerida > Mactridae > Lutraria > Lutraria lutraria. The sequence continues at coordinate 23,067,790 of OZ026836.1, forward strand.
CCTACTTTACAAACACGTGGTTCATACAGGATGGTGGTACGGTACATACATATAAAAAACTGTACTATACTTTATACACAATATGTTCGACGATTGAGTAATATTCAGACGATATCCGGAGGTAAACATTGTTGAATATCTTGACCCGCGCATAGTCTTGACCTCAACCCATGCAACTTTTTTTTTTGGGGGGGGGGGGGGTATTTTTTTAGTCAGAGGTCTTTCGTCCTAAGCCACCAACCAAAGAAATGCTGTTGAAGTGTTAAAGGGACATAGATTTCATCGTGTGTGTATGGTAAGTAAAGAGGATGAGAGGTCGTCACATCAGAAACGTCATAAATTACTAAAACGACGTCAAGGGTGAAAAATGCACCTTCGTTTTCAAATTTGTATTAAATTGCAAATTCTGAAGATATTTACAAGGTTCTCTGACACAAAAAACTTACATCTTTGATCTACATATCTATATAAATATTATGTGTTCATCTGCAATTTAAAGGGACAATAAACATGCATGAAAGTGTTACCTTTCTTTTGGGACACACTGTATTATGCAAATGTGATTTCATGATACTGTATGTTGTTATATGAATTTACGATGTTTTGTGAGGCTGTGATAGTTTTTATTATCGTTTAGGGCACATTGTATATGTAAAAAGTTTTTAAAATATATAGAACTGGTGCAGACTCATTTTAAGTTTCCACTTTCAAATAGGTGTCACTCCATGCGTTGAAAAGGATAGATATTTACGTTACTTTTGCATATCCCCACTCCATCCAAAAGTAATAGGGACAGAATAATAACTTTGTACAGAAATGTTTATCAAAATAACACTGAAGATGTCTATAAAGGGTTTTAACTCTGTCAAAGTTTGAAGACTGTGCATGTAGTTACTTGCCCATGAATTTGTATGTTGGTATTACATATTTGAAAATCTTGTGTCACACATATCTCAAAAAGTGCTGAGTTATGAAATTATACATGCATGTTTATCAGCACATGAAGTTATGCATAAAATCATGAAGATCTCGTGCCACACATTTGTGTCCTATGGACACATTTCTAGTTTAAAGAAAACATTACCGTTCCTTCGACCGACATCACCAGCCAATCACTACGCACTTCTGATGCCTTAACTGCTCTTATATGCGTGAAATGTTTTATAACTGTCGTTTGTAAACACCATGTAACTATTTGATCAACAGGTGTGGACTAGTAGAAATGGTTTCCGGTCAATCGAATGATCCGTGTTGTTGTTTTTTCGCCGGTGTAACGTTTTCAAGCTCCCCCCTTTTCAGTATACCCCCGGTAATTTAAAAAACGTTTTCAGAATACGCCCGGCAATTTTAAGACGTTTTTAAGTTACAGGGAGGGGTACAATTCAAACGTTTTGAGATTACCCCCTCCATTTTCAAATGCCCTACCCGGTAATCTGAAAACGTTTTCAGGTTACCCCCGGGGGGGCGCTTTGAAAATGTTTTTAGATTACCCCGTTATTGCGCAATTACCGGTGCAATTTTTAATCATTTTGACCAAAACATAGATAAAACAATTAACTATTGTTGGTTTTCTGAACACATGTAAGTGTTGGATTGTACAGGTCATGTCTTGCTTTTTTGTTAATTACTTGAATAAAGGCGCGTACTCTCCATGACCCTTAATTATTGCGTATATTCAGTTTAGAAATACATAAATTATATGTCATTATTTCCAATTCTTACAAATCTACGCATTTTGATTGGTCAATGGAGGGAGTTAACACTTCGATAAACTCCTTTTCAATCGGAAACCTTAAGTTTCTTTACATCGTCGACGGACTACTGTAACAGCTTAAGAGTTTTAGATGTTCATGTCCGACATTTGTAAGAATTGAATAAAACAATTGAATTTAATTGGAAATAAAAGGATTAAACTTTCATTTCTGGTCGTTTGTCGAAGTGTTACCTCCCTCAGACCTTATAACACACATTTCGCATAAAGTCCTTCGGGCTTTTTTCAATGTGTTATGGGGTCTGAGGGAGTTAACACATCGATAAACGACCAGAAATGAAAGTTTAATCCTATAATAAACCATGTTGACTGTGAATCATTTAGTATGAATTATAACCTGAAGTATAAACGTTTTCGCCACGAAGAATCAACATAGGGAGGAGGATTATTAAAACGGGGGAGGGAGTTTGAAAACGTTTTTAATGTTACCCCGGGGCCGGTACTTAAGTTACCGGGGGTAACCTGAAAAAGGGGGAGCTCTAAAACGTTACACTGGTCCTAATGTTTTTAAAGCAAAATCTTACGTTTCATTTCAACTTATTGTAACGTATTAAAAAACATTCAGCAATTTTTACTTAGACGACACTTGACAACAGCATTTATTAGACGAAACAATTTGCCACGCAGCAATAAGTTTGATTGCCATTATCATAAGCCTTTGCGTCAGTAAGGACATGAAATATTTGAACGTACTAGTTAATGTGCTTCTTTTACAGACATATGTCACTAAATAGTGCAAATTGCGAGAAGTTTCTACGATTGACAGCACATGAGTTCGCCAAGCTTAAACATGAATCCCCAAAAATGTCAGCAGATGATCAAAGGATTACAGATATTTATGATGACCTTGTCCAGAAAGTATTAAAATCTGAGGGGAAAAAAATAAAGCAAGTAGTAAGTAAAATGTCGCAGTTGCTGACATTGTAGAGCTCTGTCATTGTCAATGTAATATAAGCGTAAAAAGTCAACGGTTTGTTTTTGCTTACCTGACTTACCCGAACTTTTCACCCGAGACCCTGGACATTGAAATAGTTTCCCACTTTCTCATTATTTATCTTTCCACACGCTTTCAAGAGTCTAAAAAAGCTCCGGCATACCTGCCCTGTCTTTAATTAGCATATATATCAATCAGAAACAAACATAGTGTTACGCCTAAATGTACCTCTGACTGAAGGCCAACAATAAATGTTCTGACATTTATTTATGTCGTTATCTCCTGCAAAAACGTTTGATGGTGGATTTCGTAACTGTGTTGCTGTTGATTTTTATTTAAGGTACACATGCAGATTGTCGCAATGATACCTGAGACCATAATGCTTCCAGATCTTACTGATCAAAAGTGTAGTCCTTAGAAATGTGTATACATAGAACTTTAAATTGATTGTTGAAGGGTACACGTATGTTTCGAAAAAAAATACTCATACTCCAATTTAGTGATTTCAGTTGATTTTGAAGGACACTGAATATGGTTTTATTATTACGACGTCATACTTTTAGATCACCAGAGGAATTTGTTAATCACATGCAATTTATCTGTGCGGGTTTTTTTGACGAAACATCAAACATATTCATTTTTTTGGAATTGGTCCCCGATATATTGAACGGCCCAGGATTTGATTCTTGTGTTCCGGGATCGGCAAATGAATACCATCGTCCATTCCAAAGCCTATCCTATATACATGAGCTTTGTTTATCAATGGCTTATCGTTTCTTGTATTTTAACAAATGTTAGAATGTGGTGTATTGACATTTTAATTGCTTTTTCTAATGAGAAATCGAGACAATTGTTTTTATAAATGCTTCTATCAAAATGCCAACTATTTACTGTAATTGTTAAACAATAGAACTGTCTGGTGATTTATAATTATTTCCTGAAGTTTTGTAATTGGAGTATCAAATGATTTCAGAAACAGTCTGCAACTGGGAATGTAGCTGGATTAACAGATACCAAAAATTACACAGGTGCGCACAAACAACGGTTTGATGAGACTGGGAAAGGTCGAGGCAAAGCGGGCCGGGTCGACGAATTTAAAAATACAGGATATGTTGACAACTACAAGGGAGAGGGTACCTTCGATAAGGAAGCGAAGAAATAATTGTTGGGTGTGCAATGTACTTTTATAATTTAAGATTATACTTTTATATGCAAAATATAAAAAAAAACATTGAAGTCCTGCTTTGTAAAAATGAGGTTTTTTTCTGGTTTCCAGTCTAAATGTACACTTTTTTAAGACCGAAGGAACAGAATATAATATATTGTTTATATTTTTTTACCTTTTCACACGCTTTCAAGAACAAGAACATTTCTCTAACTGTATACTGTATAAAATGAGCAGGACCAGAAAGAGGACAACATTTTTAAGCCTTACAAGTCACCTTTGTATCTATTAGTTACTCACTGTATAGTAAAATATACATGTATTTTATTTATGCCAGTGACAATATAAGTCCAGCCTGCGAACGGACGCCACCCTTTGGAAAGATATAATGCGACCTTCATCAATATATGACCTTTATCCGAAGGTCATTTTGATCTAAATAATTTAGGAGGGTTTTAAAAAGAATGGCCTTTATTCACAGGATAGTTTTTATTTGAAGGTGGGCACTAACACAGGTATGACCGTAGAAACAAAACGCATTCTTCAATATCAGTATAGGACCAACAGTATCTACTAACACCCCTGTGATGTTCCGTATTTCTATTTTTACGATTTTATCGCATCTAATTGTGAATGTACATTCTACTTCCAAGTAGAAATAGAAAAATTAGCTCGACTGAAAAAAAAGAAATCAAATTATTTGTCTAAAGCAAGCCGTTCAAACAGACCAACAAGCTAACTCTGGCATTCAATGTATTATAGAAATGTCATATCTAAATAATGTTCAATTTCTAAATTGTTAAAAGCGTTGTATTGATTAGAGAGATAAGTCAAGCTTGAATCCATTAATTATATATCATAGAACAAATTGAAATGAAGATGAACACTTATCTGTATTAAATCATGCATTATGTACGCCACATTAACTGTCTGGGAATTGTCGATCAAGTATTTGTGTCTCATATTTGTCTTCGTGTGACTGCAAGAATTTTACATTCTAAGACTTGTGTATAAGGTTTATAACTTGAGAATCTCTGAACTCAAATTTTGTCTGTCACGGGTCTGACAACCTTAGTCATATAAATCCAGTTTGCTTGTTTGCAACATTCGTAAATGATCAGTTTATTAACTGTTTTGTGTATACAGAATTTTGTTTGAATAGTAATTAATATACTTGTTTTTAAACTGAATACACAAGATTGAGATTTGAGTTCAAAGATAGATCTCAAGTTTTGTTGTCTGGAACATTGATTGAATTTTTTTTCAATTCTGCATATAGTGTGTGTATTTTTCATTTATTGCATGCGTTTTATGACACAAGTTTTAAACTCCAATAATTGATATTACTCAAAATTTGGTATGTGGTAGTGTGTTATATTATAATATTTATTGCTATATCTTATTTTGTAGCACCATGTTGTAATGATTTTTATGTAGAAAGGGTGTATAAAATATTTTTATGTCTGGCTACCCGCCCCCTACCCTATAGTTTCTCTGTGACTCTAGACTTTTAATTAGGCTTCAGGAATGGTACATTTTGTCATTCACTCTTTAACCATTATGTAACACATTAAAGAATTACAAAAGAAAGAAATCCCTACTTACCCTATTTTCATAAACATGTAACCAGAAAGAATCTTTTTTTACACTTAGATGTTTGATACATAAAGAACAGACACAAAGTAGCCATACATGACCCTACTGATAATGTAACAATTTTGAAAGGAAATGAATAGACACCAATGCTCTTTAAGACTAACAAGAACAATTTTGCAATACTTTAATCACAATTTAGCTCTTTACACATCTATTTCTATTTCCAAATTATGTAATTGAATGTTAATTCTCATTGATTTGCTTATGCTTTTATTTTTCTGTCTTCACAAACAAACAAACCAGTACTCATAAGCAATAATGTTTGATAATTTACCAAGTTTGTTTGATTTTTGAAAAAAGTTTTTTCCTATACACTCATGTCAATCTGTTGTTAAATTCACAATTGTAACAACATTCCAAGTATGTTGTCTTTTCATTAGTAAAATAAAAGAAATGTGGATCAGTTTGATCTGTTGGATACTGCTGGTTAATAAGTATCTGTTTGAACATTTTTAATATAGTACACACTTTGTGAAACATTTATAAGTTTATATTGGTGAATAAAACCATTAGTACAGACAAGATGTGTTGTTACTTATGTCTTTGTTGTTTCTGCCTTCTTTATCAATGCATAGAAGCGCATTTGAAACCAGAAAATAAAAAATACTCGTAAAGAGAACATTTTTCACTCAAATGCTTATAATATTGTTCAGATTAAAATCCTAAAATTTTTTTCTGTTTACATAGCTTGTTTAATTAGCACTCTATATAATTATACATTTTTATTATCCCAAGACAAAGATTCAAAGATATATTGAAGAAAATATGATAAATTTGCACCAAATTACCATACCACAACGTTCAAATTGTCTCCCTTATTAAAAACCATAACATTTAATTCTGACTTTATTTTCCTGTTTTTTTTTTGCCTCAAATTACTATTTTAACATCCTGACTTATATCTCTATCTAAAATTCAAACATTTATTGAACTCATTATGATTATAAAAGAGATGTTATGTAATAAAGAGTCCGAGGACCGTGGGAAAATTCATTTTGGTTTCAAAAGTCAGTATTTGTATTTGAGTTGTTTCCCTTTGATACTAAAAAATGAAAATGTTGTTTATAACTTAGGCCATGAGAAAGATATAATGTGGCCTTTATTGGCAGGTGGCCTTTATTCGGAGATCGTTTTGTTCTAAAAAGCCATTGTATGGTTATGTAGTGCAAAATTCTCCATAATCTAAAAATGTATCCTTCAATATTTTTGTTTATTCTTTTTTGGATAGTACATAATGATTACTAGTTTAGTGATTAGAACAGTCCTAAATATATTTCTGAAGACTTGTATCGGCGACAAGCTCGGGATATTTAAGAGAAACTGGTTGGGACTTCCTTATACATTCATAGAAATATTACATTTTTTAAGTTACTGTACGAAGAAAAGTTACCTAGGTGTACTGATGAGCTAAAGTCCAAGGAAGCACAAAACTGATGCTTGCAAATCTCTGGTCGCTTGGTATCAGAAGTTCTACTGTAATTCGTTTAAATGTTGCGTTTACAGACCAGTGTCCATAGACAACAAAGTAACACATGGTAGACATGCACTTTTCCATTCATCGAATAACAATGTTATAAATTGTTGATGTACATGTACTTAATACCAGATGGTTCTTTTTAATCTGTAGATGGTTGTTTTTTTACGCAAATCTGACTGTAAGGATGTGCGTTCTTAAGATACATAGCAATGAATCATGTCTCAAAATTCCAAATATATCAGTCACCATGTCATACGTGTGTATGTTTTTCTTGGCTACAGTCAAGCCTGTGTTAGCGGTCAGCTCTAAATAAAGTCACCCTGTGATTAAAGGTCATATAATCTCACATCTGGTGGTTCTTCGATTTGATAATTTAGTTTTCAATGTGTATTTGAATGTAAGATAAATTTATACGAATCTCATTCATCAGTAGAGAAAACTAACGGTTAGTGTATAGTAATTCGGGCTTTCTTACTCTTTGACATAATCTGACAGCATTCACATATAAGGCCAGTCCTTATTTATTGGCGTCGAACCTTTAGTTTCCAACAGCAAAATCTAACTTTGATGGCAACCTTAGACATATGGCGTTCATATGTTTGTTATATGGTACTAATATTAATCTGCGACCCTAGACATTTTATAAGTTCCGGGGAACGATATACACATTTTCCCACTTGGGAATAACATGATAATTGTATTTTTAACTGTTTTCAATAGATTACTGGGTACATGTCATTATGTCATTGTGTTAATTTTGTTTTCTGGTGCAATTAACGCTAAATTTATTTCTTAAAGTTATTTCTAAAATACGGAAATTCAAAATAAATTTCTTTTCCTATTATTGATATAATTTTGTCGGAGAGGTCGTAAGAAGCGCGGGTTTTGTATCGCAGACATTGCGTACCACGGTTCACCGTCAGAGCGCGCTGCAGTAAACAACTTTATCAAGTCTAAACTTATTGAAAACACCTGTAAATAAGATTATTAAACCTCTAGGAAGCTTTAAGTATACAGTATGTTGGTGAATCATATCTTGGTAGGCGTCCGCTCATTAACTCCGCTCCTGGGGACCGTTTCATATAGATATCTTATTTAAGATGTCAGTTTTAGAACTTATAAAAGCTTACTAACATAAAACATTACAGACATTTAACAACTGCGGCAACAAATCCTGAAAATGATCAGATGGATGAACTATTTTTTATTTTACAAACACACGATAGAAAATTAAAAACCTGCTGATTGTGTTCGTAGTTATGAAAACGGACCCCTGTTAATTAAAACATCCACACTAAATGTTCATGTTACTAGTAATAATATACAGAACAATGTTATAGCGAATTCCAGTGGGCCTGAATATTTACTTTACCCCATCCAAAATTCACTATATCCATAACAAAAAGGGCTCTTCAGGGGAAAATATCTACATGTATTTCACTTCATAATAGGAATACGCGTATTCTTCACGATATACGTTTTCACTATATCAGAGTTTACTATGTCAGAGTTTACTATATCCCTGTTTACTACAATGAGATTTACTGTACTCGTATACAAAATGTACTGTTTTTCCCTTTTCTCGCTCGTTAAGTTTGTTTTGCTTCATTGATAAAATGAGCCGAACACGACGTGCGAACTATTATGTATATGCTATATATCAGCCTCAGTTAAATATATAAATATAAATACGAGTATTATAACTTCCTCAAATACATACCATGTTGTAAGTGGCTAGTCTTAAGTCAAGTGGCATACATATTGCAAGATGTAATTTGCTTTATATACTGTATGTATTAAAATTGGCTAGTATTGAGTTATTCATGGACGTACTGCTTTTGTCGTTTTGTTGTGTTTTACATTAGTGCGCTGAAATTAATTATTCATTCGTTTGACAGCTATTTACAAAGTGTTAAGCGGGGGAAATCTTACTGCAGGATTGAATTGCTGAACTTTCAAAGAAAATTTGACTACTTTTTCCTCCTGCATACTGCGTTTCTTGTGTGGATAAGTTAATTTTCATAATTTGTCGCTCGTTATTGCTTAACGAAGTAATACCTAACGTGTGTTCTGAAATATATAGGTAAGTTTTACTGTAATATCCTTGCATTAATCAGTTATTTGCGATTTTATTTCAGTGAATAGTAGGCCTAAATGACATTGCTGTATTCATTGTTTTTAATGATTAATGACATGACTTAGTAATTTACAAAAAAAAAATATTCAAGAAATATAGATATCTAATTCGACTATATTCTTTCACGATAATTTGTTTAATTTGATAATTTCACATGCATGGTTCGTTGTTATTCCTTAAAGGGCTTTGACATTATGGCTACAAAGTGTGAAAGTACGCCAGCAAATCAAGATGGCGGCTCAGCAGCGGAAGTAGATGTCGCGCCTAGTGAGGGACAGTCTCAAGATAATAGTATCGACATTGATTTGGCAGCTAAGTTTTCCGCATATTGTGACACTAAAACTAAAGACCATTTTACTTCCAAAGCATGCAATAAATTGGTGAAAGATTGCTTGGAAGAGCATTATAAGTTTAAAAAAGTTCTTCTCACAAACAGAGTTGACTCAAGTGTATTTCCAAAGTGCAAGGAAAAGGGAAAACCGTAAGACATCATTTTCATTCACCATTTCACGAAAGATTAATGTGTCATTTTTTGGGGACTTGTTTATCTACCCAAATTAACAATCCCCATATATCAGTGTTTGAACATCTTTAGTTTTATGCCTTTATCAAAACTTTATATTTTGTTATGAAAACCATCCCAAAGTTTGCGTAAGTAAAAACATTAAAATCAAAATCGATGAACCAAATAACAGTAGTGATGAGTTTAATGAGACTTTTATCGATAATCTAGAGGGCACTTAAATCTTTACAAACTGGTTGGTATATCATTCGTAAAAAATACTTTTATTTCATATTTCATGAGATATAATATATTCTAATAGCTCATTATAAAGATGTGGCAAAGGATATACATGTCTAGCAATGTTCCTAAGACGACACTAAAAATGTTAACATGTAAACCACGTACTTTTTTCTCGTTTCACAGTCATATGGCTGTAAGTAACACCAAATGTAAAAGATTTCTACGATATACTGCACACGAGTTCGCTAAGATGAAATTTGAGGATGAAAAACTGAGCGAAGATGATAAAAGAGTGACTGACATATACGTTGATATTGTTGATAAAGTAGCGAACTCCTCAGGACCAAAGAGAAAAACCGTGGTAAGTGTATAGACTGTCCTTAAATAAATTGAATTGAAACCCTGGTATATCTCGAAAAATTGTAATCACAATTCATTCTTCGTTTTATAATCTCTGGATCAGGCCTTTGTCACAACTACATTATTGTATTTTTAAATCAAATTTTAGACTGAAAACCAGTGAAGTATTATCATAAAACACATCACCGGATATTTTGTTATCAAACAGAACCAATATGTTCCTGTAATTTTCTTATCAATTACTAGAGATCTAGAGCACAGCATCTAGTAAGTATCTTGAATTATATTAACCTGGTTCAACGTTTGGCAGATATCTCACTCTGCTTGCAATGATAAGATCTCAAATGAATGAAATGTTTGAGGTTCATATGATAAATTATGAAGATGCTCCAATTTTGTGATCTATGAGCAAACTTATAGAAACAAATGTACTGTTTGTCAGATTATAGATGATGAATATCAATTTGCTGCGAAAGTCCGACAAGTATAGGTGATTTTCAAGCGTTTGCTTAATGCCTGGTACAGAGTAATATTGACATTACAATTTTACCTCAATTCTTTTAGCAAGTGTAAACTATTTATTACAACATTGTCGAATTGCATTGAATCTTATTAAACTTGTGAGCGTATTGTTTTGCTGCCAGGGCGCATGTGAATTACGCAGCGCGTTCTAAAAACCGTACCGCACGGAATAAAGTCGTGTTGCAGATATCAATAGTATGTATGTATCGTGTTCATAACGTCATAAATTGTGTGACATGTGAAAAAAGGCTATAATGCTTTGTATAATCTTTCAAATTTATATAGTTATTCGTTAAGCAAATTGACCGCAACTTGTTATTAAGAGATATGGAAGATCTATGAGTGTTATTGCTAGTAATATGAATGTGCCAGTGAAACCATGTATCGGTCTATCCTAATCGTGATACATATCGTGTATCGATCTACCCGTATCGTGATACATATCGTGTAATAGTACTACATATCGTTCTACGTGTATATCGATCTAACCCTATCGTGTTATGTAGCATTCCGCTAATGCCCCGTGACCTAACATCAACAGTCGTATTTGACTGAATTTACTGAACTTTTTAAACAAACGATGAGACTCACCTGAAGTATACAACGGATATAAAACATGAGTTATAATCACCCCATATCACGTATTCAGATGAAACAATAGTATATACAAAAATATCATATCGATACATAAGTAAAAATCCGCACAATACACAATTAAGATGATTGTTTTTATCACAAGGCAATCTATGCTTCTTAACAATGATTAATTGTGTTTTATATACATTACTGACTATTTTTATAAAATGAAAATATTGTGTTTTTGTGAATTTCAAACAGACAGTAAAATAATTGACGTGTTGTTTATTGAATAGGGCTTAGATTGTTTCCTTATGAATCAGTGTATTCATTCGCAGCACGAAATAATCAACGAACTCACAATGTTACGATATTTAAACTATTCTTGTTAACCTTATTGTTTTGTCCGTGAATTCTAAAGATTTATTTTTCATGTTAGAAACAGTCTGCGACTGGGAACGTAGCAGGATTGACGGACACAACGAAATACACAGGCGCGCACAAACAACGATTTGACGAGACGGGGAAAGGCCGAGGTAAAGCTGGTTGGAGCGACGAGACACAAAACACAGGCTACGTCGCTAATTACAAAGGCAAGGGAACTTACGAAGAGGGAAAATGATTAATTAGATAATTGTAATTAATGCTACGGCGTATACTTTTTTTTGTTTCTAGTACCTGACAGATCCTATTTTTCCGGCGACCCGAGACTTTTTTACCTTTTCACACTATTTCAAGGGCCAAAAAGTCCTGACCTACCTACCTTTTGTATGTAAGCTGAAACAATCATTTTTAGGCCATAATTATACTCACTTATATTACAATTACAGTAAAACACGGCTTTCGTGAGCTAGATTATAGTGAATTATTGGATATGGTAAAAGAATTATTTTCTCCGACCAGGCAATTATTTATTTCAATGTAATGCATACATATAGTATGCATATATAGTGGAATTTGAATTTTGTAGTGAAGAAAAACTCGGGTCGACAATAATTCACTATAATCGTGTTCTGCTGTATATTTGTCTACATTCAGAAACTTTGTACATGATATAAATTACATATGAATGAACAATGTCACTTTTAAAACCGAAAATAATTTATAAGCAATTAATTTAGGGCCTCTAATACCCTTTAAACGGTAAATGCGTTGCTTAATTTGTAGAATGATATGTCAAATGGGGTATAAAAGAAAATCTGGAAAGCTCTCTCAAATGAGACATTTCCTAGTTTCACTTGGGATTTGGACTCACAGCGATGTGTTGTCAGTAATAACTGGTAGGAGACTATAACCAGTGTACCACTGAGGTCCCCTCAATGTAATACATTGCTACTGCTACACTGATATAAAATAGGCTTTTATACATAAGTCATTGATAAAATATAGGCTTTTATCTCGAATATAAAACTTTTTACAGGAAAGTTCAGTACAAATATGTGTATTTCCATTTATGAATTCTTATATAGATATACTTAATCGTACAAATAACAAATGCTAAGTAAAAACCCCTATCTCATTCGGACCCCTCGGACATGTAAACAATACATGAGAATCATTCTGTTGGTGTCACGGTAACTTTGACATACAAATGCTTTGCAGCTCTGATAAAAATGCTTCAAATTCAACAATTCCAGTAAAATTTGCCGATTCCCATTCAGAATATTTTGTAAGAGAAAATATTTGTTTTTTCCCCCTGAAAATTAAAGTTTTCTAGTATCGAATTTAGTCTGATCCGGATTTTTCATTGTCCGGTTTAGTCCGGAAAAGAGAGGTTTTACTGTATCGTAGTTATTCTATATATACAGATCAATGTATTTCCGTATATGTCACGTTATTTCATATTTGTTGTATAGTAAATTCATTACATTACGTAATATTTATTAACTTTATTGGCTAAAGAGGGCTTGAAAAATAAAATAAATAATGCTTTGTAGTTGTTGTTGTTTTTGGTGACTTAAACCTGTTTTCAACAATACAGTATTTCGGTTGTATACCGACGGGCGATTTCCCTAACCATGCTTCCTGGACTCTGAACTAAATGCTATCCTTATACCCCACAAGTAGCTGTCAAGTTTTCCACATCAGCGGAGGAGGAAAAATGTTCTTAGACACAATGTTTTCAAACAAATTGTCACAGAGAACAATTACCGTGCCCAGGGTTGGAACTCACGAACACATGGTCCGCAGACCTAAAACTCTATTAAGCATATTAAACGGGCGGTTTGAATAGTTGGAAAAGTAACCAACAAAAACTATAGTTTTGACACAGAGGTGACTAATACCCCCACCGCCGCTTTGACACTAAGAATATGATAGTACCGTTACTCGGTATGGCTAAGCTCAGGGCACAAAACTCTGGAAATAGTGGATTACTTGGCATGAAAATTGTGTCTTACACATCTACACTTCATATTAATATTTCATATTGATAATATATATAATATATATATATAATAAGTTTCAATTCAATCCCTTGAAAAATGTAGAAGTAGTTTATTCCACAAACTTGCGATATTGTATGTGGACGGACCGACCAACCGACCAACCAACCAACCGACCGACCGACCGACCAAGTGACTCCAATATACCACCTCTCAAACTTCGTTTGCAGGGGTATAAATAATCATTGGTGCCACACCACCATTTATTGAACTGAAACGGTTTAGGATCACTTTTACACCATGTTCAGGTCGATAAAAGGTATACAATCAGCACTCGAACAAACTTCTAAATGGAGTGGTACATAAGGTGACCCACTGCTTCTACCCCCCCCCCCCGCCCCTCCCCGATTCTTTTTATTGACAGAAGTAGATTTTAAACTCAACACAATAATGCTTAGTCATTTATCCAACATATTTGTGCAGTGCTATTACAAAATAATGGAGCGCAATACGAAGTAATGTAAGTTGCACATGAGAATTGTTTTTGTTTATTAGTATATAGTCAGGGACATGTATACCAAAGGGGTAAGCAACCTGACCTTTTCCTATGTCACGAGACTTCACAAGATGAGTGTAATAACAGGGGCGACAGTATTATAGATAAATCTGGCATTCCGGATTTACCAGATTTCTGAGCAAAATAAAAGTTACTTGATGAAAATATCTCAATAAATGGTAAAGTTATGGTCAATTTAATCTGCTCTGAATAATTTTCTTAAATATGGAAACATTATGTGGATGAAGGCCTCTTGTTTGGCTAAAATGGTCGGCCACGTATGATTTTCAGGATTTTGAATTTTGCTCAATTGGCAAACCTGAATACATACCGAGAGTTTACTGGTGCCATATTCTTTGGTCATATTGTTAAGTAAAGATACGTAAATCAATTATGTAGCACGTAAACCCCTGATTGTGTTAGATGCTTCTTACTCAAACAAATCACAAACCAAGCAACACATCAAGTTTGAAAATAAACTTTATTGGTGGACGGAAATGATATAGAATTGTAAGTGCAAAAAAAGAATAACTATTTCAAATGAATTGATAGAATATTAATTATAATAGACATTGACACTCACTAGACGCAATCTTTCTAAATGACCAGCGTCAAATTCAATCAACAAATTAAATTCTTAAAATTGTCATTCAAGTCTTTTGTAATAATTTAACAAATGCAAACCAAACAAAAAAAAAACAAATTTTCAATGAACTAAAATTTGAATTAAGACATAACTATGGTCAAATTCATTTTTAAATACCGCATTATTACGCAAAGTTTTGAAAAAGAAACGAATGAAATTATCAAGACACATTCATAACACAAGCGTGCCAGTATTTTACTACAAAGGGAAATGTAAGCAACCTATCACTACCAGCAAGCAATAATAAATGAGTTTGTTCAATTTGATTATTTTTTTGAAAACAAACTTGTTTAATGTTTATGTCAATAACTATTTTGACTTTTGACATGCCTTTTACATAAAATGTAAGCAAACAGTATAACGTTCTTGTTTCTGCATATCACAAATTTCAGATCAAATGCCATGATATTGTTTTTTCTAATGGTTTGTTAATATTGAGAAATATTATTACAGAAGACAAACGCTATCAAAGAAAATTTAACTGCATGATTTATACGATCCAAAATAAGAAAACACAGCAGTTATCATTTGTTAGCAGTAACTGTTGTCGTATTACTCAAACTATATATTCTCTGCATTTAAACGTCTTTCAACGAGCATAAAAAACTCTGTAACATGTTTTATGTCAACATTGTTTACGTTCTTTCAAATAACACTGGTGCTAAGAAAAAAAGAGAAACTAATATAACCTTAAAATAAATGTTCTTTTTTTGTTGTCTATTTCAACTCAGTCGGTCTGGACGTCAGTCATTCCACGTGCTCCATGACTCAGACGTTGAGATCCTGGGAGCCGAGGGACTGGGGGAGGATGAAATGGAGCTGGATCATGCGTCTTAGCTTTCATAGCCATTTTCTCAGCCATTCCTTTCTGTAAGAAGGAGTCGAACCTTGCGTCCCCTATGTACATGTTGGAAATTGAAGCCAGGAATCTGAGAGAAATAAAGTATAATATCATAAAAAATCGAAAGTACAGTCAAACTAGTGAACAACGAGCACCTTTGGGAAATACAAAATATGACATTTATCTATCGACATGTGACCTTTACTTGAATGTCATCTTGTTCTAACTAATCAATGAATTTTTTTAGAAGAACTGCTTTTATTCACCTGGTGGCCTATTAACACTGGGCTACTCTCGTAGTATTCAATTCAAATTTGAAGACACTTATTACTTAATTATCTACTTACCTTATTACTTAAAGAATAATCTTTTTTAAAAATCCAATGGTAAATCATGAAAAAGGTCGTGTCAATCACACAAATATTACTCACCTGTCTATCTGGTCGGGAAGTTGGTCCACTTGTTCCTCCAGACTCCTCGCCTTCCTTTCTTTCTCTAAATCAACAGGATTTATGGCTGTACTGCCACGTCCAATTCCAGTCCATATCTTGAATCTGTAACACATCAAATTTTACTTTTGTGGAGTGAATAACTTACAAACAAAATACATTTCTTGCTGAACAGTCAACAATAGACTGAAGAGGTTGATCATTTGAGTTTTGCAGACGGAGTCAAACTGTCTAAGGCGACAGGCAAGAAAAAAATCGTGTTGACGGCTACCAGACCTCCCCTATGTTTCAGACGCTGACCCTAAAGTCAGTAAAAACAAAATCAAAGTTCGAAAAATTCTGAGGACGATTTGTACCTCAAAAGTACGTAAATATGTTTTAGATATAGATAGATACCAGATTTATATAGCGCCCTTTTCATACTGTTCGTAAGTTCAAAGGCACTTTACATAATTATGTTTCCGCCACGAGGGCGCATGTGCATCCTCTACCAGTGCAGATACAGCATGATCTGACCAGAGGGACAGACTGAGAGAAAGCCCCCAGAAGGGAGAGAAAGATATTAGATACAGGCATGTTTTGCGACCTACATAACTAAGTATCATAGCCAAGTAACTAAAAACCAGACTTTATCTTGACATATTTAAAAGAGAGAGTGGAAAATGATAAACAGATCTTGTGCATACCTGGAAAGCATGAAGTCAACAATTTCATAGTCATTCGTCCGTTTGTTTTTATCATTCCGAACGGCTGTGAATGTATCATTAAGAATGGACAGCAGCATGTTGACAACAATGAATGTTATTGTGACCACAAACAGAAATATGAAGATCTGCGTAAGCCATTGGTTGACAGCCAACATGTTGTAGATGTCGAATTTTCCCATCATCATTACGATACCTAAAACACACAGAACAATCACATGAATATCAGGCCATAACCGATGTCCAGTGATTAGTGCAGTGGACATGTCCGGGCTAGAATTCTGGTCGCCGGCAGGTTATACCCTTCTATGATGATTACAATATGAGGAGAAGTTGCCGGTAAGATGCCGAAAGAGTATGTAGGTACTGGTTCAGGTAAACATAAGGTGAACCGGTCGTCATAATTATATAACTGACATAATGTTGAAAAACGGTGTTAAACTACTGAAACAAGACAGACGTAACGTTTTCCGGCGCCGCCACATGTTTTGTTTAATCTATAATAGATTTCGATCTTTGTCAAGATATATCAAATTATCACATCATAAAACTTGCCAAATTTCACATGACAGCATAGAAGTAAAACAGTGACCGAATAGTGACTGCATCATAATTTGCTATTGTGTAATTTACCCGAATACAATCAGTGAGAATGTTTGGAAGTTCTTACCTGCTTCATATGATCCAATAAAGGTCTTGAAAGTGTCCAAGTGGGACATGTAGACCAAGTAGAAAAACTGAATGAAGGCGACGAACGTTACATTGAAGATGACGCTGAAGTGAATCAAGTCTTTACTGGAGTTCTTTAAGGTGTCCGCCAACAACGAAATCTTTTTATTGAAACGCAGTAATTTCATGAATTTTAGTGTCGCAAAGAACACCAAGAAGCCAATGATGTAATTGAAAATCTCACTCCAATAGCCGACATACTGGAACTTAGCATAGCCATCTCCGTGTGTTTCTTCGAAAAACTCGGTTAGTTCATTAATGCAAACAAGGCGATAGAAATAGATAACTATCGCAGTGACAGACATGGCACATATACCTAGATCAACAAGGTTCCAGTACTGCGTGAAATATTCCGATTTCTGTTTCACGAGATTCTTGAACATTGTGACGAGAAAGAAGATAGTGAAAGCAACGTAAATGATTTCACAAGCGATCTGAAACAGCAGGCCAGAGTTCATGTAGGGGAGCAGGTTGCAAGGTTCAAATCTGTATGTTGGGAAGACACCCCCGCTTGGTCTGAACTCCGCCAGTAAAGTCGATATGGAGAATAGGTTGATAGAAGGGTTATAAACTGTGAACTCAAGGAATACGGCTCGTGTGTACTGGTCAATCCAGCCTTCCCGTTCCAATTGTTGTAAATGTGAGATCATACTAAAATAATCATCATCAAGGTTTACGATGTAGCCACCACCACCATACATAGCACTTTCTCCCCAGTAAGGATAACCATTGAGCTCCGAAGAGGTTTTATACGTGTATTCTTCTCTAAAATTGTAAGATAAACTCTTATAAAATAAATCAATGCTGTGGATGGTTAAATTTTGCACACACACTTGTAAGCCTTGCGTTATGAGGTTTTATACTGTACCATAAGTATGAAAAAATAAGGTAGGTCTCGTTATTGCAAATAGGCCCTCAACAAACCAACAAATAAACTTTAATGGTGTTTCCTTACGTGATGATTATTGAACATGACACTGATGTCTGGTCTCGCACATGATAGACTAGTTTTATTTGGGAAATCAGTCCGAAAGCTTGTATGGTTCTTTGGACTAGGTGGGATTTGGATAGGTGACTTCGGGGGAAGGTAGTTTTTGAGTAAGGAATAGTGCTTTGAACATGATTATTCCAAGATTCCATTTAACATCCATGCATTCATTCTTTATATCAATTTCAATTATAATAGTGGCGAACCTTGAATCATTTCCTTGAAGTTCCGACCATCCTGCAGCAAAGCTTCCTTCTTGTTCTAAGGTCATGTCGTGAAGTGCATTGCATTCTTTTATAACACCATCTACGTAGCCTGGTAACGTGCAAGTATCTAAGAAATAAAATGAAACATTGTCTATATAAACTAAGAAATTAAACTATACATTATTCCACGACAAAACGCCGTTGACAGTTGCAATTCGCCTATTCGAATGTTACCTGGTAGTTCATGTAGATTATATGGCTTTTAAAAACAAAGACTGCTTTCTTATTCAGGGTGTAATCTATAATAGCCGGAATATATTAATGTACATATAATTATTTTTGTTTACAAATCATTTCATGCGGTTAGAATATATACCGGTTTATCTGTTAATAAAAAAAACAGGCAGCGATTTGAGCATTTGCGCAACATAATGGGAATCCATATGGCATTTTTTAAACACGCCTTGCTATCCATACCTGGTTCAATTCTGACTTGTCGTAATACAGCAGGTCCCATCAGTCTAGACACTTTATCATTTATATAACCTCTCATGTAGAATGGTGGAAAGTTATTGTAATATGGACCAGCACGTAAACCACGAAGCATACCACTCTGTGCCCAGGACCAGAAATCTGGAGTATTCTTGATCTAGGAATGAAGTACATTGTATTTGTGTAATAGGTACTTTGGATAAGTTCTAAGTAGGATGTATGTGTAGTATAATACATTATGTTATCAGCTAAACCATTTGAGAATTTCAGACATCTCTAGTCACTAGTACATGAAACTGTAATTTGTCTATGTGTTTGGCATTCGATGATTTTGTTGCGTTATTTGTTTAGTCCCATCGTTTTTATGTTTATTTTTTCTAAACATTCAAATTGGTTTTATATGGACAACGAATGATTTTATTATCACAGTAAAGCACTAACTGAGTAACTTTGACAAAAGACATTTCAATTATATTAGAAATGAGGATGAAAATAGAAGGGAAACACTTATAGACTCTCATGGTGTCTGAATGAAAAAAATGAAATCACCAGCTTACCTTGAAGAATGATTTGTTTGTATCATTTGTAAGTATGAACACCTTCTCCATATTATGTTTGTAATTGTAAGAGTTATTGCTAACACTCCTGTAGCTAATCACGAGTAGAACCCACAAGAAGAAGGCGTAAAACAATATTTCACGGATGACTGCCCACATCTGAATTTCCTTTAGTCTTTGTTTCCTTGCTGTTTCTAACGCTTTGGTGTCTGGTGGTTTCGGTTTGTACAAAGGTCTGCGTGGTGAAATCATTCCAAATTCTAGGATAGAAACTTCCTCAGTTGTATTGTGCATCATAACTACGTTGGCATGTTAGCCACATGATAATAAATTCTTCTGATTTTAAATTTAATACATTGCACAGTGTGAGCACGTCTTAGATAATCGAACTCATCAAACAAGACATAGAAAACATTATGTTAAAAAGTAATGTAACTATGCAAATTGTGAAATATCAGAGCACCCGCTTCCGTGGTCGAGTGGTTAAGGTCGCCGACTTCAAATCACTGCAACCTCTCACTGATAGAGGGTCGTGGGTTCGAGCCCCACTACCGACCATGGCTCTTTATGTGAGAAAGTAAGCAGTTGCTTACGGAGGATGGGAGTCTATAGTACTGGTTCTTCCCAGGAGCGATGCTTAGGAGAACGGTCCGTCTCATATGACTCTGACTGTTGAAAAGAGGCGCAAAACTCGATATAAACAAACGAACAAAACAATATCAGAAACCTTTCAAAAAGAAGTAAGTTAGTGTACTTCATTTAGGTATATCTAATGGTATTCACTTGTTTGGCGCAAACTATCAAAGAAAAATGTAATGCTTTGGTTTGATAGACAACTCACCATCCTCTTCCTCATAGAGATATTCTTCATCACATTCGATTTTCCTAGGTGCTTCCTCGTCGTCATCTTCATCTTCATCAGCACCAGGGTTTTTAATGATTAGTGAGAAGATAATAGCAAACAAGAAAACCTGAAAGATATCAAGACATGAGACAAACTAGTCATTAATTCATATGATTGATTAAATACTGGTTTCTTGTTCACATGACTATTAGGTTTCTTTGCAACACCGGTTAATTCGATACATATCAATAATGAACAAGAGTACCAAACTGTTAGAAAATTATCTGTTAAAGGTTGCGTAGGAACTGTTCAACTTAGAGAGTTGGCAAGGGATGTTGTACCATAGTTTTACTGAATCAAGGACGATACTTTAAAAAATGCCAGAGGCGATTTTTCTAGTTATCGAACTTGCACGAATGGTTGTACTAATAAACATATCGAACAAGGTTGATGTATACAGAATGGCATCTGTTCAACATAGACAGCTTACATCTATTGTGATGAGTTTGCATATGACTACATGTACGCACGTCTCTTTGCTTCCCTCTCGTGACACGATCATCAAACTCCAAACTACGTGTATCTAATATATTCACCTTAATTGGCTGTGTTAGAAACACGGATGTGAAGAATGAAATCAACATTGATGTTATCCACTTTTTGCATTTAATATCTTGGAATGTTATGCCATAGAACGTGACAAATGCCGTGCAGACAAGTACAACCACCCAAAGTAATATCCAAGCAATGATGGTAAACCACCAGGGCAGTTCACATTTCTTCTTTTTCTTGCTCTTTTCCGTTAACGATGACATTGATGACTCTGGTCGAGACATGACAGATGTTGATCGTTTTGCATCCATCAAAAATGAAGATCCTGGTCTTTCAAAGTCCAGAGAACTCTTTACACGTGGATTTACATCAGCCATTGATGTGGATCGCTCTGTGTTAGATCTTAGAGCCTCTTCGACACGTGAGGGCCTCAGCTTTCGTGGTCGTGCTCTTCTGAACAGATGGATTAGCAGGAAGTTTACAGGGAACACTATGACGTTACAAATGATGCCAATAAAGATCTAAAACAAATTAGATGTCAAATGTTTAAACACATTATCAAGATGAACTGGTTTTAGCTCTCAACATCATACGTTATAACATAAATTAAATTACATATGTATTTAGATTACACTAGCATTGCTTCTACAAATACAAAACACATATTTTCGAGTTTTAAAGAGTATTTCAGTCACTTGTATAATTATATCGACTATCTACATTTCCAGTTTATAGATAATTTCATTCCCTTTAAGTAACATCTAGTCATAAATAATCAGCAGTATAGATGGTCTTCGAGAAAACGTCTTCAAGAAAAACGACACAGTCTGACAGCATATGCCATATCCCTTCACATCATTACAAAATAGTACAATCCATACAAGTTTGTTTGAAATTCCAAATTCTTGAAAAAAGACTATAGGTAACTTATGTTGTAATACCTGCTTGGACGTGAGTGCAAAAGGTCCAAATGTGAAAGCATTTGAATCAGATGTTTCGACCCCATAGAACATTGCATTAGCCAACATGGATGAATATAATAAACATAAACAACAAGAGACTCTCTGACAGCGAGTAAATCGACTCTGGGGTGGACGAGCAACCACTGAGAACCACAGGTGGCCGTCACTTAAGTTCTTTGTTGCCTTTTCTGCAAACATATGCGAGAACTCCGTCATTTGTTCCTTGCCTGCGACGGGAATGACACGATCCACCTGAAATATTTGATAAGTAACACAATCAATAGTTTAAAGTGTTTTAATTTTTTGACATAAACAAAATTTGAATATTAATCAGTACAACTGATATGATAATTCTATGCCTTTACAAAAAAATACAATTGTTTCTTTTTGTAAAATTAACTAAATATCCATTCAATATATTTTGAAATCTCAGTTCAGTCACACAAAACCTGCCAACAGTATCAATTATGTAGTCGTCAAAGCGCTAGTATTAGTTTGTACCAGTCCAGTTACACAAATACAACTCATTTACATTAAGCCTGCTTAAAACGTATCACACACAATTTAGGAAGAAATCCGAGTATGTTTTTTTTCTTAATTTAAGGAATTTTTCCAAGGTTATTTATTTCAGCATCTATTTCATATATCATATACAAATGTAGTAAAGTAGTCAGGAACTGGCGGATACATGTTGGTACAAATAGGTGATACAGGAACAATATTTATATCACCAGCCTTTCCTGTTTTTTAACAAAGTTTTATTAAAATGACTCTTCTCACATTGTATAACGTCAATCTGAACAGTTGTTACCAGGAAGAGATTTGCGTAGAAATAATAATACATGCACTTGAATTGTTGCTTTTTAACAAGATCTGAAGTTAAAAGAGGCATACTTTAAAAAATGTATGCTTATTAAACAACTAGACACTATCAATAATTTATCTGAAAAGATATTACCTGACCATCATCCTCTTCCACTGCAAACCATCTATTAGCAATGAAATAATATTTCTTTTCTGTTTGTACATCTCGTACGATCACGTGATTTAGATACCATGAAGCCATTCTACCTTTGCCCGAGTTATCGTGCCATATTCGTAGATACATCAGTGACCCAAGTGGACTAGTGGGAAATAAAAATGTCATATCTGTTAACAAAGGTCATCCTTGGGAAAGACACACAATTGTGACCTTTATTGACAGGTGCTCTTTATTCAGGGGTCAATTTGTTCGAAATTATGAATGATAGCTTTTTTAAAACGGTCTTTGTTCACAAGGAGGCCTTTATTCGGCGGTGACTACTGAAAGTTCTAAACATGGTATAAACGTCTTTCCAGCCATTAAACCAATCAGTTGTGTCCATCATTGCTTTGATCATTTTTTATTAAAATTTGTTACTAGTATTGTGAACTTGGCTATATTTTGTTGCATGCACTCATAACGTGCAATCACGTGTGCATGTTAAATATTATATTACAAAATAAAATAAATTATTTAAGTTGATATCAACTTTAATGAATTAGCAAAGTACGCATTTTTATCTCGCTTGTAGCTAGTATTCATGGCTAGGTGATTTTCAAACAACACAATGCGTCTGTGATTTTTCAACTTCATTAATCAATGCATTAACCATGACCTGAACAATATCTTAGCTGTTCCGTTCATACAAATATTATTGATTCTGATACAACATGTAATGATAATTGGTTCTGAGACAACATGTACAGATATTTTGTTTATACAATGATAATTGGTTCTGAGACAACATGTACATATATCTTGTTTATACAATGATAATTGGTTCTGAGACAACATGTACATATATCTTGTTTATACAATGATAATTGGTTCTGAGACAACATGTACAGATATTTTGTTTATACAATGATAATTGGTTCTGAGACAACATGTACCGATATCTTGTTTATACAATGATAATTGGTTCTGAGACAACATGTACATATATATTGTTTATACAATGATATTTGGTTCTGAGACAACATGTACATATATCTTGTTTATACAATGATATTTGGTTCTGAGACAACATGTACAGATATTTTGTTTATACAATGATAATTGGTTCTGAGACAACATGTACAGATATTTTGTTTATACAATGATAATTGGTTCTGAGACAACATGTACCGATATCTTGTTTATACAATGATAATTGGTTCTGAGACAACATTTACATATATCTTGTTTATACAATGATATTTGGTTCTGAGACAACATGTACATATATCTTGTTTATACAATGATATTTGGTTCTGAGACAACATGTACAGATATCTTGTTTATACAATGATAATTGGTTCTGAGACAACATGTACATATATCTTGTTTATACAATGATATTTGGTTCTGAGACAACATGTACCGATATCTTGTTTATATAATGATATTTGGTTCTGAGACAACATGTACATATATCTTGTTTATACAATGATATTTGGTTCTGAGACAACATGTACAGATATTTTGTTTATACAATGATAATTGGTTCTGAGACAACATGTACATATATCTTGTTTATACAATGATAATTGGTTCTGAGACAACATGTACATATATCTTGTTTATACAATGATAATTGGTTCTGAGACAACATGTACATATATATTGTTCATACAATGATAATTGGTTCTGAGACAACATGTACATATATCTTGTTTATACAATGATAATTGGTTCTGAGACAACATGTACATATATATTGTTCATACAATGATATTTGGTTCTGAGACAACATGTACATATATCTTGTCCTTTACCTTGGTACAGACATTAGGAATCCATCAGTGTTCCCACGATTTAATATTTGCCTCTTCTTATCAGCAAACGTTCGTACCTCAGTTTCATCTTCTTCACCAGATAGGATGAAATGGACCTAGAAGTTCAAATATGATATATACATATTGCATAGATAAGTATCGATACGAATGAAGACCAGGTATTTTCTTATTTTCCGGATTATAAAACGTGAAAACTGATATACAGTTTACGCGACGGTAAAACATATCACACATACACACACACGCGCGCATGCACACACAAAGACTCACACACACATGCACAAAGAAAAATATAATCATTTAACTATAAAGAAAGGACAACTCGTGCACTCTTTAATTTATTTATTACATAATTAACAAAGCAATTGACTCACACCACCAGCAGAGTAACTACGAAATAGAACAACGCAGGACACACGAATATACAATATCCCAGATGTAACTCATCCAGAAGTACTCAACTAAGAAAAAATATATCAATAGTGAGACAATGGGTGATAAAAAAGCACATATGGCACAGGTGATTATGACATGTCTCACCTTTGATTCAGTACCAGCTCCACGTCTCATACCAGTCGATACCATAATCTCGTAATAGTACTTATCTTGTTTGTCATTACATGGAAGTGGTGCTAGACCAAGCTAAAGAAATATGTAGATCGAGTTATACAGAAGAAATCATTTAGAACATGTGCAATAAAGTATAAAGGCGAAATATAAAGAGATAAACGCAAGAATAATTTATTATTGCTAAGCGCTGTTCAACTTTACCAATCTCGTTTGCAACATTCTTAATCCCAATTAAGACAAGAAAAAAAACTTAATAACGACTGCGATACATAAATTATTTTTGACAGTTAAGTCTAGATTTTTTGGGGGTAGGTTAGGGTAAATACTAAATACAGATTTTAAGTCCTTATTTGCGAATACATTGTATTTCCTTGAGCAAGCCAGTAAATAGATACCCCAAAGAATTTTCATAAAGACCACTACTTCGCTGTTGAAAATATCTGCCAAAACTACGATGAGCAACTGGTTATTGGGGAATGGCATGAATTTAACCAAATCAGTCTTAACTACTACTCTATTCATTAAACAAATGATTTTACCTTCGTCACATCTTGTCTGTCTTTTCTTCTTGCCCATACCATGGCAACAATGTACGCCAATATAATCACAATTTGTGCCACATAAAGGGTCGGATTTTTTAGGAAATCAGCATTGGAGAACACAAAATTCCAGTCTATAGTATTTGGTGCTACAGCCCATCCTCCTCCGAATGTTGTTAAATGTGAACTCTGGCAAACTGACTTTTTACCATTGGAACTCCGCAAAGCCTAAAATGCAAGGAAACTTTCCGTACATCTTTAATCCCCATTTACCAAAGTAATTCTAACTAATAGAAGCACTCATTAACAAATTGTAATAGACATTAGACAGCATACCAAAAACAGTGTGTCAAGCAGTCTTATTAACAATCGTCACGGTCTATAAAGAATTGAAGAGGTGGGATGATGTGTTTTTTATGGGAATCATTTTCTTATCTATATCGTCAGACACTTGATGCACATCAAGGCAACTTTGTTGGATACCGTGGTTGTAACATTTTGCTAAACAATATTCAGATCATATTTTTATGAAGGTTGAATAAATGGTCAATCAAGTAGTTAATGTGTCTCACTAGTAACTACTAGACCCTTGCTGCTGTCAATCCGATTTTTATTTGAACCAGAAACAAATCGCATGTGAGGAGTCTGTCAATGAGCTTGCAGAAGGTCGTTGTATCAACCCAGGTATAAACCCAAGTTTAAAGCTAGGGAAATTGTCATGTGATCCCATTTCTTTTACATTTAACAAAAAAACATAGTTAAAGAATGGCCATACCCATAATCCTTTTGTGGAGACAGTGGTTTCACCGTCTTCTGAAGCTCCACAACTGTTAATTTCCACCCAGTTTTTGTAATTAACGTTGAAATCTCTTGTCGATGGCCAGTGGGCAGGTATTTCCTGCGGTAGAAACTCATAATTGTTCAGTTCGTCATATCTGAGTTCACGTATAGCAAATATGTATTCACCAGTGTTATCACCGACCATATAACCATCAAGAGTACACGAATAAGGATCACTACCATTTTCATCTTCAAATAAACCTGGAGATAAAATATACTAAATAGTTGTCCACATTATCTGTTTACATTTTGATATATGGTCAAACCTGTGAACAAGGCCACCCTTAGGAAAGAGAAAATATGGCTTTTGTTGACAGGTGGTCTTTATTTGGAGCAATGACTATTCTTAAAAGAATTGCCTTTATTCACTGAGAGGCCTTTATTCGAAGGCGGCCGCTAAAACAGGGTTTACTGTACATGTATTTAGAAAAAGGTTGGTGTTCTGATAAGGTATGAAAGATCTTCAAGCAAACGTGACAACATTGAATTCTCATCTCAAGAGTAAACAACGTAAAGTACTGACCTGCATATCTGGTATCACTTGGAATCAAGCAACTTTGTAGAACATTCCATTTGCCATTCTTTAATTTAGGTGTATCTTTGTACGTCACAAATACTAAGTGTTGTGTCCAAAAATCTGTACGGCTGGGTCTGAAATTAATTTAAAATGGCCCATGATTGAAGAAAACAATATGTACAAGGCTTTCACCTTTTCAATATTGTTTGTTGGTGTTAATACCATTTCAGAAGATACGATTGTTTAGTTTGTATAAAAATATATTGTATACATACCTGTAAACCATTTTAACGCATGACCCGGCAGTTGAAACGTCAACTTTTTGATAGAAGAAGTACTCGCCCTCTCGAATGAATGGATCATTGTACGGTAATGTACTTTCATTATACTCTGGTTTGTATTGATCCTGTGGAACTACGATAGTGAATGGCGGTGCGTTAACTACTCTTTTCGCAACACCATTAATATCATAACATTGTATCTTTATTTGCCCAGAATGTTTGGTAACTGCACCTTCTGATGCCCAGGGTCCCGATGGCGATGGAGTAGCTTGTATCTAAATACCAAGAAGAAATGTATCAAACAATGGTCAATTCCTTAGTAAAGATTGATAACACAAAATTGCATTTTTGTCGTGGTTTGAAAGCTAATTAATAATTAAAACAGAGCATTGAATTGAGTATTGAAGTAAATAATTACGATCATTCGCCGACCACTTTATAAATAATAACACGTGACTGCTTAAGTCTGATATATGTTTGATGGTACTCAATGAAAATGTAACCCACGAAACACAGAAGTCCACTTAGTAATCAATATTAGTTGAAATTGTCCAGATATCCAAGCACACAGACAAACAGACAAAAGGGAAACTTTTATAATTTAATTCAATGGAAAAGATTTATCGAATACAGTAGTATGAATGCAAATGCTCAAACCAAACCAAACAACTTGGGACTATTTTTTCTATTCACATCAATTGAGCAGAATTCTAGTTTGTAAAAAACATAAGACTGTAAAACTACTGTATAAGATAATACTTACAGCGACAACCACTTTTTCATCAGGATCTGAGGAACACGATGGCATGTCTACAGCAAATTCATCAATCTGTACCGTAGTTCCGGCGATGTCTGAGGACTTCGTATTCATAATTTTGGCTTTTGAGTTGGCAGAATCCAAATCAATCGTTTGAGACTGGACTGTTTTCATAGCAATGATGTGTACCCAGTCGTCAGTCATTGAACTACAATCTTGTACCATGCCAGGCATCTACAATAAAATGAGTTTGAATAAGATACGGAACTGAATAAGACAATGCCATTAACAATACTTTGATACATTATAAAGTATTAACACATATGTTTAAATGCAGCTGGAAAAAAAAGTTGCTCTGTGATTTAACAAAGGTGTAATTCGATTGTGTATATGACAATTATAAAATGAATGTACCAAAGAAAACTAAAGTAAATAATGAAATACAAAAGGTCAAGATCAAAATCCTAACCAAACTCCGTTGTCCTTCTCTTTGCAAACTTCTTAAACCATCTTTCAACATGTCTTCATCATTATCATGGTACTTGATTCCTGCGATTAGACAAAAAAAATGTTTCATTCAACATATATGTTGCAACACATAACATGTTGTAACACATAACATGTTGTAACACAAATCCTACTTTCATCGTACGAAACGTAGTCTTAGAAAAATAGAAACAAGAAGATGCGTCCAATATGGCATGCTAGACTTTGATAACATACTTTGAATCTAAGTGTGGCCAATTTGTAAACGTAGAAGTAAATTCAAATAACTACATATTTCAAATACGAAAAAGAATCATCATAATTCCTAATCCGGACATGATCAAATCGAGGTTGTGTGATACGGGTGCATTGAGAATAGTCCAAAGGGATAGACTTAACAGTAATAGCTACTTAAGCTCGTATGGACGGACGGACAAGACAATCACTATACGTCCCTGGCATCTAATAAAAACATTTTGTGATGTCTTAATATTGCGACATTTTCTTACGGGTATGAAGTAGATGTGTTTCTACGGGGAACTTCTGTGCATATTTTTTCTATACTTCATAATTAAATATTTAGTGGCCGAGATTTACCTTCAAGTGACCTTTTTTTGCTTGTATCGAAATATGGTGCGTTTTCTTCTTGCGCCTTTTTGTCAACATTTGTTGAATAATCCATGTTCAAGTTTCCCGCCTAGAATAATGATGTGGAAGTAAAGCATGAATTAAAGTCAAAGGTAAAAATGATACAATTTAATACATGTATTACTATTATTGAATCATTGTTATTTACACACACAACTTGCACGCATGCGCAAATAAAATTAATCATCAAACATATTTTCTTTCAAAATTGGCAAAAAATGAACTAGATAAAGCACTTAGCAATATCACTCAATCGTATTTCCAGCATTACCTGTATTATGTCACTGCAAATTCCCATAGTTCTCTTAGCCATCATTACAGCATCCTCTACAGCCATTTCTTCAAAGTCATTGTGTGCATTGTCCAGGGCTGTTTTTAGCAGGTTCACAGCAGATTTCTGAACAATGAATAGTATTCAAATGAAATATGATGAAAATCAAAAAGAGAATGCAGTCGCCACTTAAGCTTATGTTTTTACGAATGATTTTATATTAATGTTTAACAGCTGTAATGAGTGATGATGACAGAATATATCTTTACTATCACTATCATCAAAACATCCTAAAATTGATACATATTACGTATATAAAGTAACGTAAAAGAACAACGACTCTGTCATTACGGCCTATAAGTATCGATAATGAGTATACATGCTTTTTTTCCGTGCTCTATTTTGAATAAGTACAGCTGATGATGAATCTTGTTGTATAGTTTACGTAGAAATTGCTGTTCACGTAAGAAATTGGAGTTCACCACGTTTGAAAAATACGAAGATACTGCTGAAAATTCGATTAATAAATCTGGATTTTCTCGGGCTCAATAAATCATCATAAAATTATATCGTAATATTTTTGTCGGATTACTCGCTGAAATTGTAAGGAGTTCCAAATTCATCATGACAGAACATGCCATACTCGATTCATAATGCAAGTAGGAAAAGAACGGAGAACAAATAAAAGGCAAATACGCACCTGACTATTCAGTGTCAAGGTGGTGACCAGGTCAGTTAATACTTGCACGGCTTCTAACATTCTGTTTAGTTCAACGATTGACTCCACGGTGCAGTCTTCTAAAGTTTCTAACAATTGCTGTGAAACAATGGCTGGAGTATCTCTTTTATTCTGGTATTCTTCCAAAGCATGTTCGTCCATTTCATTCTGATGATATAACCAAAGTAATTTTAACCGAATAAGTCGCGTATTTGTTGTAAAGTTTACATACGTTCTAGAGCAAACAATTCAGTAACTAAATGTATACTCGTATATACAATGTTTACACAGAAACTCAAGTTTGATATCATAGTTATGAGAATTCCAGTTTGTTTAACTTGATAACATTATTTTATCATATTCCAATAAAGTCACTGACAAATCATTCACACTAAATAGGGAGGTGTAAAATATCAAAAAAGCTTTTCCAAATAATTGAATACATTAAAAACTGTTTTTATGAAGCATATAGTAGTCAAGTACTAGTATATCATTAATTTACCATAATTGTTGTTTGTCGAAACCATTAACAGCACAGTTGAACTATAGCTTATCAGAACACACAACATAAAACGGTCAATAACTAAACTAATAAGATGTGTTTTTAAAACACGATGTCCCCTCCGGATTACCTTGATCTTTGAGCTACTGGCCATTAAATGTACAGGTAATGTAGAGTTTGTTATGAGGAACCAACATAATGAAGTTTGGTGATCGTAGACCTGTATGTTTTGATTTTATAGGCAATGTTAAAGTTTGGTACAAACAGACAGCTGAACAGACAGACAAATAGACAGACAAGCCAAAAATGATAAAACGATTTCTTTGAATAAGCATACATACCTCTTTGAAAGGATAGTTTCTACTTTTTGAATTGAATGAAGTAGGTCTCATTGAAGATGCAGTCGTCACATTTGTGTAGGCTAAAACGCACGGAAGCATAAATCTAAGTGTAGGACAATGTTATTACCTAAATGCATAAACATATGCTGGATACAAACCCAGAAATAAATGAACTAGTCGATATAATTGTGTATACATGTACAATCAAACCTGTGAACAAAAAAGCGTCCCTTATTGTCAGGCGCTCTGTCTTCATTCGGAAGTCATTTACACATTAAAAAATCTGCTAGTTTGATTAATCTATTTGTTTTATAACATTGTCACAGTCATACTCCCATATGCAGAAGAGAAGTTTTGTGAATGTGGTCTTAAAGGGGCATACCCTACAACTTGGTGCATTTAGAATTAAGGCAAAATGATGATAAATCACAGGTGGCTGTATCAGTGTTTGGATCACCAAAAAAAAACCGTCACTGAGCTTATACATACTATCAGGGTCACTCAAATAGAAGGGTCTGGACTCCGTAAATTAAAGCGTTGTGTAGCGATCACGTGGTCGCGCGCAAGATGGCCGTCATTGTGAAATGGTGAAGATCGCATTGAAATAGATACCCAAATATTCACAAATTACTAACCATTTTATTGGTGTAGAGCTCCACGAAAAGTTAGATCGTAAGTATCTCCTTCTAATTTGACCAATTTCTTAGGACAAAATTCATTTATTTATGTTGAAATCCGACGGTACATAAATGGACGAAAACTCGTTTTAAGCCCAGATCTAGATTGTTGTCGCAAAGCGTGTATTTTTCGTAAGTAAATATAACCCTTTTAAGTTATAGAGTGATGATGTCGGGATTAATTTCATGTCTTTTAAAGGTTGTTGAAGTAAATCATGCAGTTACTTTTTCATATTAATTCCGATGCTAAGAAATAATGATACATGAATTTGACCTATTTTGACGAAGTCGCCATTTTGAGTTTGACCAATTTTACTATTTTTAGTAAGTGATTCCGTCTTTAATAATCATCTATCGCTGAAATGCTTGCAACACATTTTAGAAAGATCAATACTCCGTTAATTCATGATTTTATTTTAAATTTTCGATTTCTTGTTTTTGAATAAATTGAAATTGAAAATGTGTGTGTTATCTATACACGCGTGAAAAAGGCTCTTCGATAAGTATCGACAGCACGACTTGATGTTTATACAGAGATAAGCGCCTGAAGAGCACGAGTCCAGACCATTCAATTGAAAGACCCTGATACTATCAAGGTAAAAAGCCTACTATTTGTCTATATGCCAAACAATGTGGAACATCGCATCTCGTTGTTTCAGCATTAAAGATGTGCGCTGAAGGAAAATTGCTACACATGTCATTCAAATAAACTATAAGATATTCATTCCTATCGAAAATCTCATTCAATTACATCTAATAACTGTGAAACGGTAAAATTGTGTTCCTTTCGTTATTTAACTTCGCTGCAAGCCTTTTTGAGTCAAGCGCGAGTGATGTATCAAGCAATCTGATTGGTCGGCATCAAATGAACAGTCTATTGTACACACGTATCCGACCAATCAGATCGCTTGATACATGTGTAGCTATTTTCCTTCAGCGCACGTATTTCATGCTGAAACAACGAGTGGCGATGTTCCACATTGTTTGGCATATAGAAATATAGTAGGCTTTTCACCTCGATAGTAATATAAGCTCAGTGACGGGATTTTTTGTTTGTGGTCCGAACACTGATACAGCCACCTGTGTGATAAATAAGAAGCTTGTAAAGAAAAAAGCCGAACCAAAGATTCATCCAATTAAAAATAAAATCATAAAAATATGTATCCATTATATATTGTTTTACATATACAGCTAGCACATGTTTACACTTTCACAGAATGTTTGTCAGTTGTAGGGTATGCCCCTTTAATATTATCATAAATATGTAATGAAACTAGGGCTATCATTGAAGGAGATGATTATCCCCACACACCGCTTTGACACAGAATGTTCAAAATCTTAGGAATATTTTATTTTTTAGAAATGTTATTGTCTGAGGGGCAGTTTTACCCTAGGTCTTTGCATGACACACTGTCACATGTTGGTGAACATTTCTGCCATGTATTTCCGAAATCCACCAATGTATGACAAAATTACTAAGCGGATACAAAATAAAATACCAATTTTGACCTATAACCTCCAAGAGTGACCTTGACATTCGAGTTGCACGCGACACATCGTCTAAAGATGTTTAATATTTGTAGTAAGTTTTTTTTTAATCTTTTTTATAAACAGTGAAGAATAATATCATTCAGGCAAACATGGACTCCATACCTTTATTTTCAGAAATACTGTTGAAATCAAACAGGGCTAATCCGAGCATAGCAGCCATTTGAGAAGTTGTGTCAAGATTTGCACCAGCTTGCATGCGATCATACTCGTTTTGTTCAATTTCTGATTCGGCTTTGAACAAATCCAAGTATTCGTCTAATGTAAGATCTTCGACCTATTTAAAGAAGCATAAAACGTAACTTAAGTATCTCAACAAAATGAAAGTATTTTGACTTGTCTTGTTCTATCTAAACAGATGAAGGTAGGATTCCGAGAAAAAACACATACACAACATCTCGCCTTCCCCAAAAATACAACCTTTTAAAATATCGACATGTCACCAAAATTGTATCTTGTGCCTTCTGTATAAATTCTGACATACCATTATATCACCAAAATTGTATCTTGTACCTTCTGTATAAATTCTGACGTACCATTATATCACCAAGATTGTATCTTGTATCTTCTGTATAAATTCAGACATACCATTATATCACCAAAATTGTATCTTGTACCTTC
Organism: Lutraria lutraria; assembly: GCA_964023205.1. Lineage (NCBI taxonomy): Eukaryota > Metazoa > Mollusca > Bivalvia > Venerida > Mactridae > Lutraria > Lutraria lutraria. Next base: position 23,102,158 of record OZ026836.1, read on the forward strand.
TGTATAAATTCAGACATACCATTATATCACCAAGATTGTATCTTGTATCTTCTGTATTAATTCAGTCATATTGACGATATCACAAAAATTGTATCTTGTACCTTCTGTATAAATTCTGACATACCGTTATTCCATTAATATGATGTTCTCGAAATGAGCCTTTATCATCAGTAACAGTCACAGAGCAATTGAGAATGTTGGAATTATCGGGATCGCCTGCTGGAAGATATCGGTCAGTCCAAGATGCATGAACACCTTCAGCAAATACCACCCAATCAGTACCTCGACTTTGACCTACGACACAGAGAAGAATAAAATTAATTTGATATACAAGCTAACTTACTTAAACATTGAAGATAATGGCATCCTAGATAAAGGGCTGGTCTGTGGGTGCTCGATCGACTTACTAAACAAATACCCGACCAAAAAAGCGATTCTGAAAACCTTCTTTCATTCTTTATTCAACCATTTCGTTTTCAGAACCAGCAATATAATGTAATCAAAATACATGTAAATACATGTACCTAAACTGGTTCCCGTTGACTTGTGTGTACAAAGCATTTGCTACTGCAACATGGAACGGGAACCAGTTTAGTAAATACCTACCTATCTATCTAATGTTTCAAGTCTGAGTTAGTGAACATCTAATTAGCTACCATATTAAATGATGAAATATTGTGTGCTTCAGAACGGTGGCAACGTATGAACCCCCCTTTATCCTTGTCATTTTATGAATGTTAGCTTCATCGTCTTACAAAGAGTTACAGAAATATAAAGCAACACACCGTCAAACGTGTGTTAGCGGCCACCTCCGAATAAAGGCCAATATTTCAAACTATCATTGATCTTTTAGAACGATAATGACTTCCGAATAAAGGCTACCTGTCAATAAAGGCCACATAAAGTCTTTCTCGACGCTGACCTTTATTCACCGGTTTGACTGTACTTATAATGGTCATACACAATGGTTGTAACTGAATGTTATAAGCCTTTTATACAGTAGAGAAAGAGGGCTACTTTACACATGATTTTGTAATAAGCCACTGTATCCTCATCGTCATCATCGGTAAAGCCTGAGCATTGTATATCGAATTTGGTCTTTGCTGCATAACCAAACGATGGAGAGATCGTACAGGAGCCATGGTCAGGTGGAGAGTTACGCTCAAGGATCACGTACGAAAGCCCAGTGCTGTTCAGTCCTCCAAAGCTTGCAGTTGTTTTTAGATCAATTTTGAAAACGTTGACATCTTTGTAGTGTTCGAATATATAATCGTGAATTGCGAATTCCTCCGAGAATACACCTGAAAATAATCATAACATTGAAAAAATAAAGCTGTTAAATATTTCAAAAAATAACGCAACCATGTTTCGGACACCACAGTCAGATTATTATGTCTTCTAGCGGTCCAGTGAAAATGCATTTTGTCATGTATTGTTAAATAGTTTCCTCAATTACGTAAATAACCTCAAATAGTCCAACTATTAGTTTTTAAAGTGAGAAATCACCACCTATCTTTCAATGAAATTTATTGAAAGTGTAAATCATAGTATATTATAATGCCAATGCAATAATGTATCGCTTTACGTTTTATCTCATTTTTACATGCATGTATATCAAAGAACGAAATCCGAAAATACAATCTTTTTTTTTCAATCGATGCATTGCCATGTTCATGATTTGAGACTGATTACATTTTGAGTTTGACATTTCCCACTCATATAAAGAGCATACAATTCTGAAAAATAAAGACTGAACCCTCTCGCACTTACGTATCTTATAAGACATATATGATTTAACTAGCACAAACACACAAAAACATTGTACCACATTATACCACAATACGAATTACAAACACATCTAGCAGCACATATACAGCAGTATTAACAAGTTGGAATAACAAACTTTTAAGTTTAAATTTCTGACATTTAAGTTTTCATTTTCAAAATGTACAACTCCAAAGGGCGGAATTGCAAACTTCAAAGTTAGATTTTACAACTTCAAATGTTGGATTACCAACATTGTGTACAAAGAAATTACTACAAAATTCAAACTGGGAGCAACATACATGATATTTGTACATCTGTTTTGTTTTTCACTTATTTTGGCCGAATTTTGTAAGAAGACAACATATGCTAAGTTTTCTACGAGTCAATAAAGTGAAAGTTGAACACGCAAGACGCTTTGTAGGAAAACTGTGTCTGATTAGAAGTTAGTCCATCAATATTACATTTGTAAGGTCACGAAAGTGAAAATAGTATAAACGAAAAAGTGTTGTTCTTCTGTAGAAACTTCTCGCTATTAAGACCGACTCGCTATTAAGATCACTTTTGATCAGAACGCCTGGTGGTCTTAATAGCGGAACTTTACTGTAGTATGTAATAAACATATTTTTTCTTCTGGCAATAAGTCTCGTGTTGGGCATTCTTTAAAACAACAGAGAGTTTACAAAATCAAGGAAAGCAGTACTACTGTTTAGTGGAGAACACTTGACGATTCTGCGAGAGAAAACTTCGTGACACAATATCCATACATACAGACATCAGTGAAGAAGATATTGTAAGAATCTAGCTGGACTTCCAAGACTTTATGTAATACGCCTTCATCACGTTCCAAATCTTCTAACATTTTATCTCCATTTCTAGAACGAGTTTATTATTTTCGGGGGCAATGCTTTTTTCAAACAGAAGCATTTTGACTTATGTCAACTACATGACCAGTAATTAAGACTATTGTTCGCAATCTGTACGCTCTATCAAATCTCATGAACTCTATGATTATTATTATTTAAAGAGTGATAGAAGCACTGTATTGTTTGATGAGTTCATCATTGTAATCCAATGACTGTATGGATTCATAATGAATCTTGGGAGTTAAAAGCGAAAGTCTTAAATCAAGGTACAGAGATTTCTAAGAAGTGTTTGTACAAGACTTAAATATCTAGGGAACACATTATCAATGATTACATTATTGGTGCCGTATCAGTGCCGAGAAATGCTAACAATCTTGTGTCATAATCTCCAATTCTATATTGAGCCGTAAAGATAAGATTTTTAGTGATATTCATAAATATATAATTGTATCTATCATCGGAGATTATTGGCGTAGATATAACACTTATATCGCATACAAAATGCTTCTGCGAGTAATACAATATAAGAAGACGACACTGAACCAATCTTTTTTAACAAACAAACACACATACGAATAAACTAACACGACTAGCACTTTAGAAGCAGGTGAAAAAAACACCAGGAATATGTCCTTACCATCAATGCCTGAAAGTTGTAAATGATTTGCGCGTGCGCCAACATGTCCCATGTGACAGGTAATAGACAAACATTATATTAAACATACAAAAACACGTAGAAATAATAAACAAAGTACGCATTGTTTAAGAAATAAAACACTGTGCAAAATACAATAACAGGAAACGGAGAAAAACGTCACCAGTTATAAAGTTTCGCTCTCTTTGAGCCGAACAAATAAAACAAATATACATTACGTATGATAAAAATATAAAGTTTTCGTACAAAACAGAACGTTACAAATCATATATTGACATAATACATGTTCGAAAGAATAATATCTGATGCTTATATGGCCTTGTTATAACAACAACATTCACGCCAATCTTAGTCTAGTATAATAAAGTGAATTTTAATCACAAGAAAAAGGGGGATGAATCGAACAAAATTTACATACCATCGATATATTGAGGAAGATAATCCAGTGGTCTCCAGCAGTCAAACAATTCACAGTAGTGAAAGTCATTGGCAAATGTTTGCCACTCGTAGTAATAGTTGTACGATGGGTCTGCACCAAGGACAGAAGCCACAAAGCCAAGTTCTGTTGAAGGATTGAATCGAAGTCCATCTCGTGCTTGACTGAACAAGCTAGGTATCTTGAGACTTTATTGGAACAAGTAGACAAAGAACAATTTTAACTCGACCTGTCACCGAGGTGACTAATACCCTCGCCGCCGCTTTAACACTAATACTGCAATAGTACACTATACAGCTATGTTCAAGGGGACATAACTCTGTAATGAGTGAATTGCTGCGCATGAAAATTGTGTCTTGCACATATACACTTGATGGTGATAACATATTTCAAGTTTCATTGCAATAGCTTAAAAATGTGGAAGTAGTTCGCTCCACAAACTTTATGCGGACGGACGAACTGACAGACCGACCGAACGACGGACCGACCTACCAATGACCGAACGACCGACAGAGTGACTCCAATATACCCCCTTTCAAACTTCGTTCGCGGAGGTATATAATAAACAAACGGAGGGTTTTTTCTAAAGAACACACCACGGCCTCATTCCAAATAACATACAATGTACGTATTTCAAGCGATACATGTAAAATACAATGGAAGCATAAAGTTGGTGTTGCATACAACCAGTGACAATACATAACAACAACGTGTCTCTGACACAACTTACTTAACCTTGCGTAGTCCAAGATGGAATTTCGAAATAACTGACAAGTAAGTTCATATATAGTTGTATATTCTAGCATTTTAAATCACCGTATTCTGAGTTAATTTATACCCCCAATTCCAGCAGTACTTGATTTAATTTGATGCTCTTTCTCAAAAAAAAAACAGTGCTGATACACTACTTAAGGCAGATAAATAATTATTAAACATGACTTTTGTGATAGAATAATTTACATAGCGAGATAAAGGTAAAATCTGTTGATTTAACTGATATCGCCATATCGGGGTTCTAATATATTATCGATGACGAAAATAATTTCTGATAAGGCCGTCCTTAAAAATTGTAGGTTCTCAATTACACCCCTGACTCATTAAAATTACCCAACTTAAACTCTTATAGCGATTCTGAAATATTATTTTCTTTCTTTAATATACATAATATTAACAAAAACATGCCTTCATCAATGTTAAATTTTGACTTGCGAAAATAGCAAACCAACATTTTTATATGGTGGTCTTTCTATCTTTACTCACCTTATTTCTGCCCTAGGGGGTGTAGTCGCTAAAGCCATTACTCGATAATAGAACTCAGACGATCTGCCTTGTTTGTAACTACAATTAAAACATGCATTTTTTTGTTATTGAATATCTTTTAACAATTAAATGTTTAAATAATTCTTAAAAAATCAACACCATCTTACATAATATTCATTGATGTGGATTCTCTCACATATTATTAAAATAAAATAAAACCTGTATAAATAATATAACTATTTCACATGAGTAGTGTAGTATAACGCAGTAATGCGACGAAGTCGGGTAAAGAGAAAAATTGGAAATAGTAAGGTAGCAATGTTTGTTTCCCAAGTTGTTATTTTTATTTCAAAAGTTAGATTAAAATATGAATAGAGTGAATTAGTATTTTTGTCGCCAGGAATTCATTATAACCCGCCGCAACTGTATACACGCATATAATGATAAAGTAAGCATATCAAATATAAGAATTAACTAACCCGACAATTTTGAATTCGTAAGTCGTGTCTGCTGTAAACACTGAAGTATGGAATCTAAGAATTCCACTGCCCACACCTATCAGTTTACCAGGGCCTGTCCCAAAACATCCACCTTCGCACACAAAAAAATGTTTTTGTTTAGAAATGCAGATTATGCGTATAACTATGATTATGACATGCCAGCGAACATGTCTTGGACATTTCTAGATAGGCGCAAATAGTACATTATATGATTACATTATTTTAGTAATCTATTCACACTAAATGATATTCTGGATAGTATAGTGCTATGTATCTACTTCATCGTGCAGTGAATTGACCAGTTTAATAGATCATATAAATCGTAAAAATCCATCATAAAAGGTATTTAAAAAAATGTTTACGCCTTTTCCCTGAACGACGACCTTCTATGAAAAGTTGACAAAAATGTCGATTCCATCCACATGTGGAGACCCCGCTACAAAAGAAGCAGAGACTTCGGTTAAAGCCTCTGCTTCAATTGTATTTCAAAAGTACTTCATTAGCGCTGCAAAATTTAAAGACCCGCTTCATCTTAAGTCCAGCTTCAGATGAAGTCCCCCGCTCCACCGAAGCGCACGGGGACTTCAGAAGTACTTCATAGACTTTGGGATGTATTGATTTGATCTATTTCTTATAAGGCGGGGCTTCAAAAGCGCTTCGGTATATTTAAAGGAATGATGATGTTTGATGACATCACAGGTCACATGGTGTAAATTCAAAAAATGGCTGACTGTTATAATCAGAAAAAGTGTGCCAATAATGAAAATGGAAAAACTGCTAAAACTATGATGTTAATACACTGGTAAGTGCACTGGTTATTAAGTTCTTGTATAGATAAATGTTTTACACCTCCAGAAAACCTAACATGACAGTTTCAAATTTATTAAGAGACAATTAGGATAAAACCAAGTGGGTGGGGTGTGATGAAACACTTGAGAGGCTGCAATTTGCCTGTGGTGTAGTTAGGTACATATATACATATGTACATATTTCTCTGAATATATATATGGTCTGAGTGAACTCAATGTACAATATCTGAATATTATTTTTGAATGTTGTCTCAGAAATGTCTGAATCATATCTGAGTACTTTTTCTGAATACTGTCTGATGATGCGGACATGGCATATCAGGCATTTCATGATTAAGCATGATGCATGGTCTGAACATAATTTCAAACAGGGACTTCAAATAAGTAGGCGCTTCAATGACGCTTCTCTGAGGTGCTTCAGGCGCGCTTCTGTTTGTACTTCAAAGGCGCTTCTGGCTAGGGACTTCAAATGCGCTTCCACCTAATTTGCATACTGAAGCACATCTGAAGCGCTAATTAACATAATTGGGACGGGACTTCAAGTGCGCTTCTCCATTACTTTCATACATGTAATTTTATCTGTATCTGGGAAGTTCTCTTGAAGCAGGAGACTTTAAAAGTACTTCTTTGATACTGCAAGGGGAAGCTTCATTTGTACTTCAAATGTGCTTCAGGTGTGCTTCTTTTGTGGCGGGGGAGGTTGACGATACCTAGTGGAAGGGTAAGTTAGTACTAAGTTAGTACATACTCCAGAAAAAATGGCCAGTGAACCGGCTACCGTATATTACTGAAAAAATGTTGAAAAATGGTGTAAAACACAAATAAATAAATAACGTGGACGTGCACGTCGAAAGGCGGCGTTTTTTGGATGAGGAAAACTGTATATACCTACCAACATGTACATGGCCAGGAGGGATTCCTGCGGTGAACACACCAACGTTGTCATCAGTGAAGGACTCCTCGTCTGTCTCACAACGACATGACATTTCAAAGTAATCAAAATTCTGAAACATTAAACTCAAAGATGATACTCATCGATTGTTTGGTTCAATAAACAAACACAATATAAAAAAATCATGAGTTTCAGAATTTTAAGACACAGAATTTAAAATTAATGTAATTTGCCAAATGTGTATAATAATGTACCAACACGGCTTGCAGGAAGCAATTTCAGATTTTAGGGACTGATTTTAATTTTGTCTCTCAGCGACGAGGGTGATTCATTTAATATCCCTTTAATAACCATTACAGTCGAAATTAATAGGGAGGCGAACCCCCAAGCCTCCATGGTTTTTACGGCTCTACCAAATACACACATGCATTAATCACTTACATAATATATTTGTAAACTGCAGTATTAAGTATAATGAGCGTTTACTTCTACAAGCATAGGAATATGATACAAAAAATGTATCTATTTCTGGAATGTAAGTGTTTTAAAGCTTCGACTTCAGTACTTACTGGGGTGGATTCGTCTGGATCCGTGGAATACTGGTATGCATTGATTTCTATTTGTTCATTCACTCCCACAGATGAAAACGAATTTCTGTATTCGTTTACTTGTACACTTAGTGGAGACTTTGTCACTTTCAAAAAAGTATCAATTTCACTGTAGAATCCAGTTTCACCAGGAGTGTCCGTGTTCATGGTAACCTTCATGTAGAATCAGTATATACAATATCAAATAACATAAAATATTTTATTTTATTGTTATCGCCGGGTATTGTGCGTGTTTGTTTCACAGTATAGTCAGATCTGTGAACAAATGCCACGTTCGGGAAAGACAAAATGTAGCCTTTATTTGGAGGTTATTTTGTTCTAAGTAATCAATAAAAGTTATTACAAGAATGGCCTTTATTCACAGGATGACCATAAGTCTGAGATGACCACCAACACAGGTTTGACAGTATTTTTTTTTGTATTCCGACCGGCAAGTTTTAACCTCTGCAGCATTTCTGAACTCTACACCAGAACAAGCCGAGTAACTACCAACTTCTCCTCTTAAATCAGTATGACGATACCCTTAGAAATAATGACTTCAACCAATTCACCACACATGATCTTTTATGGAGCGCATCACACAGAGGACACGGTTACTGACATAAGCAGACGGGTTTTAGAGGTAATGTCATTTGTGTTCTGGTATCATATTTTTATTGCCATAGAATGTTTACATATTACTTGTTATTCTAGGGACTTGTTTCCAGATTTTCTTCGACTTCGTCGAAATCTAGAAATTACTAAAAAAGTTATAAAAAGTATCCAAATGGTGCAATTTTTTACCACAGCATTTGTCTAATGATATGCAGAAAATACAATGTATATTACATGTACCTTAACTCATGGCTATAGTGAATTCGGATATGATTGAGAATCTGATAGAATATGGAACGAATCCAACAATATTATTGTTTGAGGATGTAATATCTGATCGAATGGCAACGCACTGGACTACTAAACGAAAGATCGAAGTTCCAGTGACGCTTTTCATTGTATCCATTCCAACTGCCGAGCCAAGTACTGTGTTAAGAAAATCATATAAAAGCGACGAGGCGTGTATCGATGCCTTAGACTGGACACGATGAAGAAGCAAGAAAAACTATGCGAAATTAGAGTACAAAAAATGTATGCATATAAAAGCCCGGTTCTCCTGTATATTATCTCCCCTTTCTTTGGTGCAGCTCTGAAATGACCATAGCTGTCGAATGGGCCTGTAAAAACATATAAAAACATTGAATCAAGGATCCATCTTACCCGGTAGAGAATTCTGTATAAACCATAGTGGAGATATCGCTTTGTGATCGCAAACTCCGAGTGTGTATGTGATGTTAAGTCTGTAACGGGAATCTCATTAACATCTTCACCAGTAGAGTCATTCACACTGAAAACTCTCCAATTCTTAAAATTATCCAAAGTTTGACGACAGGCCATGTCGGTGATACCAATAATCTTTATACGACTGCTCCTCTTTTCTTTGTGTGCATTAGTAAACTCAGAACGTTGATCAATAATACTAAGTCTAGGTTTTGAACAGTTAAGTCCCGAAACTGCAAACGTGAAGTCACTTGTAGCGGTAGAAATGAAATTGCCGGCGTATAAACTTACAGTGTATGTACCAGTATTGTTATAAGTAAATGAAAGATTGAACGACTGTGTGACATCCAAAATTGGCCCAGAAACTACCGTTTTGTCTAAAGTAAAGTCAAGACCATACGCATTACTCAAAATTTCTGTACACGCTGCCGTATCACCATACGTATAAACCACAGTATGTGATTTAACGCCGTAGTCAACAGCCACGCACATGTCTGTTCCATAATATTCCATTTCAACGTTGAAAATCTTTATGTCATTCGCATTCGTTGTTTGATATTCACTTATAGCAATACCCTCCACTGGATTCATCATGTAGATAACACGGGTGGCAAGCACACCTGTGTCTATCGGATTTTCGGGAGCCAACTCAATGGTGTACATCCCAGGCTATCAAGTAAAGACAAAAATGTTTATGATGACAATAACATAAAAGTTTATATTCAATATGCAAAACATTCGTAAAATGAAAAACAGATTTCAACATTATTTTGTAAGCATTGTTTGAACTATAGCTACAGTTAAATTTCGATCGGCACTAAAACTCGATGTTATTATTGTAAAGGTCTCGTAATTAAAGTATCAAGTAAGTACAGAAAACATGTCCAAACACGTGGTTGTTATAAGGAGGTAGTTTTATTAACCAAGTACTCGCTATAAACGAGGTTTCATGTACAAGCATACACGCCTACCCCAAGTCACTGACATGTTATAACACATTTTTACAGGCAAAGTTAACAGTTTTAAACATCAAATTGCATGAATCGACAAAGAGCGCCGTCAAACAAAGAATGACATTTCAAACAATTAGATTGATTCAAAACTGGAAGAAATTATAATATACCGTATCAATCTTCAATGAGACGATGTCCTTATCAGTGCTTGTACATGTTATTATTTTGGAAGCACTTTCAGCTGTGATATTCCAGTATACAAACGTACCTTTCATGTAAATGAAAAATTATACAGTTAAATATGTGTTAGCAACCATCTTCGAATAAAGGCCATTCTATGAATAAAGGCCATTCTATGAATAAAGGCCATTCTATGCATAACGTCCATTCTATGAATAAAGGCCATTCTATGAATAAAGGCCTTCATCTGAATAAAAGTTATTTTTCTAAAAGCAGCCATTCGTCATTAATTTTAGAACATGATCACCCTCGAACAAATTTCGCCTGTCATTAGTGCCCACACTTTTTCTTTACCCAAGGGTGGCCAATGTTTACAGGTTTCACTATACTGCTAGATTATGGTTTCTATATACTTATATCACTTAATAATATTTTCTTTTAAATTTAAGAACTCCTGTCACTCAACAAGAATGATAAATAAAAGTTCCATAATTTCAAATTTAAAGTAAATGCCGGTAGTTCATATAAATTGGAAGCATTTTCACGGCGGATGTAAAAAGTGGAGTATTTTGGGTTGCATCAAAATGCGTGCACCGAGTAAGTAATGGTCTTGTGGAGTTCAACTCCCCAAAAATGTAAAATCAATATTTATCAAATATCTAAATGCTTTATCATTCTATTTGTTCCCTGTAGACATTTTCTTCGGTTTTCACAAAGACCTATTCGTGTATATACATTTCGAGGGCTCAGCGCAACACTGCCGTAACTTGTTCTTATATCAATATGATTTACGACAGTATTGCGATGAACCCTCGATTTGAAGTATTGATCTTCGGGTTTTCAGTTATGTAAAAAGATGTACAGCACCGACCATGTGGTTTTCATAATTATATGCTTCATTATTACACATAAATTAAACTACCAAAGTATGGTCATACAAATTTAACAATGCAATAAAACTTCGTAATTACGAGCATTGATATCTCGAGCATTTAGTCTGATCCAGTGACTCCTCGAGATAACGAGGTTTTACTGTACATTTTATAAGGAAAAAGACCATTTATGAATGACACCTAACATACAACATGAAGCTTCGCTAGAGTTCAATGCAGCCCATTCACCTCGAATGTATTTCGTCCATTAGAATACATACCACGTGACAATGTTGGGTACAGTTTAATGGTTCCATCCACCGGAAATCTGTCCTTCGTTGACAAAAACCCATCCAGATCTGAACTTCCTAGAGGTAATGAAGGCTCATACTTCACCAGAAAATCTGTTGTACCAAAAGTTTTATAGCATCCAGTCTACAAGAAATGAATTTTAAATCCAATATGAAATACTAAAAAACAAAAATGCCAATGTATAATACTATAGCTTCACGATAAGACTATGAATTTTCCTTCCTTTCTTTTTTCTTTCTTTTCTTTTATTTTCTATTCTGTTACTTTTTTCTGTCTTTTATTTCCTTTTCTATTCTGTAACTTAATTTCTCTTTTATTTTGTCCGATTCACTTTTCTCTTTCTTTCTAACTGTCTTTCTTGCTATCTTCCTATATGTTCATTCATTCTATCTTTCTAAAGTTACTTATGAACAGAAAAATCTGAATAAATGATCGCTTATAACAAAATACCAAATTATGAGCAATGATCGCACCAAATGAAACAAATTATTAACTAAGTAACAGGACCCCCTTCCTTTCAGTAGGCATTCGGAAGTCCGATTTGTCCCAATATACTGTCGTACATTTGTAATTTATATTTTGCTGTTATAAACCTTTGGTTCAGCGCAAGAAATAAGCTCGGTCGGTGATCTTATCTTAACATCGTGTTAACTATGACTGGTATCCTCTTCTTAAGAAGTTAAATTCTCAGAATTTCATCAGATTTCATTGAAAAACACCAAAATTCAATTTCTTCAACAACTAAGATTTGTATAAAAACGTGATAATGGTTTAAGCCAGGACTTACGTTAAATGTTCTTGTTTCACTTGAGGCGTCGTTCATAATGGTTACTGTAGAGGTGTAATGGCCAGTGCTGGCGTAAGTGTGTGCAATAGTAGTTGTAGGGTTGGTAAAAGCTGCAGAGTAATCATTACCATCGCCAAAGTCGACATAAACTTGTGCTTCGTCTGGCATGGCATCATTATAGGTAATGGTGAATGAAATGGCGCCTGAAAATATATTTAAAGTTGGTATACATTGGGTACTTAAATATTTCAAAGCTGAAAATTCAAGAATTTCTTTTTATAAGTTTACACATACAATGATTCATATTAACTAAACTTAGGTGTCATGCCAAAGAGTAAGGCAACAATTTAAAAATGCATAACTGTCTTTCAAAGTTTTGTTTTTAGAGTTAAGGCTCAAATTTGGAACACATAACAAGCCACTCGAAATGTTTAAGTAAAAAGAGAACAATATGGCAGAAAAAAACTTACAATTTAAGACACTGTCGTAATTAATCGGCGCATTCGTTGCGATATTGAAGTTGTTTGTTACTCCAGTGAGCACTTTGAATGTATGGGTACATGTCATAGTTTCCAGTCTGCTTGTTGCTTTGATGGACATAGTGTAAGTAGTTGTTAACGGGTATGTACAACTATGTGTATCTAATCCATCGGGGCTGTTATCTGAAACCATTTACTAAGGCATAAAAATGTTGTTTCTGTTTTTTTCGACCTACCCTATCCCCCCTAAGACCCTAGACAAGGTCCGATGAACGTTGCATCCATTTTCTTAGCCTAACTCTATTACCCTTTCCGCACACTTACAAGAATCATAAAAAGAAGCATTCATTACTTACCTACCCTTTTATAATACTAGTAAGCTTTAACCAAAAATTTATTCTACGCCTGATGGGCATAACTTGTAAATAATTTCGAATAAATTGTATTTAAAACCATTATTTCTCTGAGTACCGCAAATTGTACTTTGTGGGTCTCCTACTGGTTGTTCTCTGACATACAAATTCAACAAGTCTTTACCGCTAGATTTCATTGAGTGTGGTGATGTACACTCTTCTGGTGATCAGATGAAGGCTTACCTGGGGAATCGTGATATTGTTTTTATCATCACAGAACACGTGATACTGTTTTCATCATTACAAAACATGTGATACTGTTTTTATCATTACAAAACACGTGATATTGTTTTCATCACTACAAAACACGTGATACTGTTTTCATCATTACAAAACACGTGATACTGTTTTCATCATTACAAAACATGTGATACTGTTTTTATCATTACAAAACACGTGATACTGTTTTCATCACTACAAAACACGTGATTCTGTTTTCATCATCACAAAACACGTGATACTGTTTTCATCATCACAAAACATGTGATACTGTTTTCATCATCACAAAACATGTGATACTGTTTTCGTCATCACAAAACACGTGATAGTGTTTACATCATCACATAACATGTGATACTGTTTTCATCATTACAAAACACGTGATACTGTTTTCATCATCACATAACATGTGATACTGTTTTCATCATCACATATTTTTGAGAAAATAAAAGGCTATAAATGATAACGTTCGTGAGATAGACTGATACTGTTGTAAATAAATCTACTTACTTTGACGTAATTTATTTACAAGGACTCCAGGGTTTGATGTATCACAAATAAAGGTAAGACTCAAAACATCCGCTGGAGGGGCTCGATCAGCCCTGAAAACCGCATCTAGAGCAACATCTGAATAACATATCAGTAAAATCATTTTACGAGCAGACATACCATGGCTTTGTATGTCAACGAAAGCTACATTCTGGAGGATTTATAATATAACACAGTGTAAAGATATATACAACATATCACTTTGTTTTCTTATAGTGGAATTGGCTGACCAATCAAGATCTATAAAATCAAAGTACCGAAAGTGCTCATTTAAACTGAACTTACATAGACTTGCACAGCAATATGGAACGGGAACTTGTTTAAAAAATGAATGGCGGATGTAGAAACAAGAGGGTCAAGATGGTCCTATATCGCTCACATGAGAACAAAGATACTATAATAAAAGACCAGGTAATACAGTTTTCATCTAGCTGGTATAACCCGTTTCTACATAGAATTTGATCAAAACCAACTCTAATCTTCATGAATACTGGGTGCAGGTCAATGTACATTCTGTGTAAATAGGATTATGATTATTGAAGAAATGAAGGATCTATAATACTGCAAAGAAGCTAAAATGTAGCAAAAGTTGAGGGCCCATAACTCTACAAGTATTAGTTCAATTCCATCCATAATCAAACTCATGAAAGACCTTTAGGTTATACACATTCACTCTTAATATATTAAGGGTTGGTGAAGAATTGAAGGCTCTAGACTGTTAACAAGCTGAAATATAGCAAATTTGCTATGCCAAGGGCCCATAACTCTTGATGTCGTGGTCTGATTTCATCCATAACTAATCTTGTCCAAGACCTTAAGATCATACACATTCTTTGTAAATATAATTAGGATCGGTGAATAAATGGAGGTGCTAGAGTGTAAACAAGCTAAAACATAGCAAATTTTCTAAGTCAAGGGCCCATAACTCTTATAGTTCTGACCCAATTCCGCCCAAGACCTTGAGGTAATACACATTTACTGAAAATATTATTAGGATTGGTGAAGAAGTGTAAACAAGCTCAAATATAGCAAATTTTCAAAGTCAAGGGCCCATAATTCCTGTAGTTCTGGTCCGATTCTGCCCATAATCTATCTTGTTCAAGATCTTAAGGTAATACATATTTACTAAAAATATTATTGGGATTGGTGAAGAAATAAAGGCGCGAGAGTGTAAACAAGCTAAAAACAGCATTTTTTTTTAAATCAAAGGGCACATAACTCTTGATGTTCTTGTCCGAGTTTGCCCATAATAGAAGTTAGTTGAGACATTGTGGCCATATACATTGTGACCAAGTTTGATTAAGACTGGTTTAGGGCTGTGGATGCTAGAGTGTAAACAAACTAATTGTGGACAGGGGACGGACAACGGACATTCATCGATCCTAAAAGCTCACCTGATCAATCAGGTGAGCTAAAAAGTAGTGCTTCAGTCCGCATCGAAATTCATGCGCGCAGAGCGAGTGACTGCTATGGAAAGCTATCGTTCAGTTTCCAAAAAGGATAAAACATACGATCATAATAATTTATTATGTGTAAATGTAGTAATAGAACACTTACTCGGTATACCAGCTATTGGGTTCATATAACATGACATGTTTTTGATAGGAGACACTATATATACTGGTAATGTTCCAGACTGGGAACTGATCAGATTAGAAAACACGTAGCTCACAACCAGATCACCTGAAAATACGATTTACTGTCAATATCACATAAATAAGGGTTGCCAAACATCTTGTCCAATTTCTAAACAAAAATGTCATAAAATTCTTAGAGGTCATAGCTTCTTCTTTAGGCATGCCGTTTGTATCATGAATATGCCCCTAAAAATAATCATACCTTTAACATATTACCTAAAGTAGTAAGTATATGGGAAATAAGTTAAAATTACAGCAAGAGATTGCTCTGTTTAAAACGCTGTCTTGATAGCTTCGAAAAGTCAGTGGTTCTATCCAGGTGTACGACTGGGTGCTTCCTCTTTATTTAAATCTGGAATGTCTTTATATCGGTACTATATACGCATACAGCGTGAATCTTTTAACCTAAACCTTATAAGAAATTGTAACTACAAGTATTAAAAGTGTTTATTTTTGTTTACATAAATCGAGGGCTCAGCGCAACACTGTCGTAACTTGTTCTTATTTCAATATGAGTTACGACACTGTTGCGTTGAACCCTCGAAATGTAAAAAGTTACACTCCTAAAATGGTATTGAGTTTACAATAACATTACTATAAAACCTTACAACTTTACATAATTATTCTGTCTGCTCAATAACTATATACTATATAGGTAAAATTCAAAATTCTATACTGGAAATACTACAGAATAAATAAGTTTGTCTTCTTTGTTTGTTTGTTTGTTTCGTTTGTATTCCTTAACGACCAAACCGTACCGGTAAAACGTACTGAAAATATTTCTGTCTCACTTTTCCTCACCATGTACATTGTTAATATACTATTTATTTGTATACCTCATATGATTATGGTTAAATAAAGTTGAGTTGAGCCACGAAATGAACCTGACTGATTGTATATTGTTAAAACCCAGATGTCAAATCTGTTTTAGTGCTTACACAATAACGGAACACTGCATCGATGGCTTTTCGATTTTACACAAACTTACTTCGGGTACTCGTCATAAAAACCATTTCTTCATGTTGCATAGCTTTATGTATATGTATAAGACGAAATAAATATTCTGTTCTGTTCATAACAACAGAAAAGAAATACGGAATTTCTAATTTTAGTAATATATCTACCGTCATTGTCTTGGAAAATATGTGTCAAATTTTGCGCCAAATCAATGTCCTCAATAATGTCCGTGTTGCCTTCGCCCCAGTGTACTTCCAACCTGACATTGTTTGGAGGAGACAGTGGTGAATAGCCAAGAATATAGAAGTCCAATACTGCCGGAGGATTAAACCACTTCACGTCATTTTCTGTCTGTAGGGAAAGTCCAGTTACGTCTTTCATCACCATGACTGTATATGTTATCGACCTCTCGTTGTATCCGTTGCGTACGAGAAATTTCATCTCATACGTTCCTTGTATGTTGTATGTATGGCTGACAGGAAGAGTAAATGCAGTTAAGGCCGTATTCCATGTATCTCCGTAAGTTGCGGACTGAATGGAGTCTGGACCATCACCCCATTGGCCTATGATTTCCACTGATGTTCCATTGGTCATGGTTACATCACAAGAGGCGCTATTTCCAACCGGTATAACAGCAAGTGAACTGTCTGTCATTGTCACCCTATTAGTAAAAGTACAATTAAGCCATGCATTTGTAATCGGAGTTTCGATTGAAAATACTCCGGACGGTTCAGTGACTGTGCCTAGTGCATTAGTCAACTCATAGGTCACAGGTATTACCCTTGCAGTATTTTCATTCATAAATTCGCTCTCGGCCATTTTATTATCTGGGTCAATAACCAGCTCTATTGGATTGCCATCGTATGTGAAGTAGTTGAGAATGACATCGGTACCAGTTCCCCAAGACAGTTGCAATCTGAAATTGACATTCAGCTTAGCACCAGCGGGTATCAAAGCTACCCCAGTGATAGGCTCAACTGCTCGGACGTTTTTAGCAGCAGACATCCAATTTATGGAGTTACTGCAGTTTACGGTAATGCTATAGTCACCGTGTTTATCAAAAATGTAATTCAAAGACAGTCCATCTGATTCAAATGTAGAAACTGATCCAGATTCATGTACAAGTACATATTCACACGTTAAATTACTTCCTGATGTCAACGTAAGATTTATAAATTGAGGATCGTTCTTTTTCTCTACAACGCTCGCCACTGGTGTTACGATTGCTAAATCTTTTATTCTTTCCATAACACACACGGTAGTCATGTTGTACTTAAAGCTAACGGGATTTGATATATTCGCTGTCAAAACAAACACGCCAACATCAGGATATGCGTATGAAGCAGAACCTGGGTCAGGCACATTTTCAAAATATCCATTACCAAAGTCCCATGACGTATTAGTGGGTAGGCCTAAAACAGAAATAAACACAATGTATGAATTGTGACAATGAGCAAAATAAGTAACAATTCTATAATATGTTCTTATAAACGTGCATCGATCGATTATGTCCAATCCGGACTGCACCTGGTAATTTAACAAACACTGGAACTATATGTACGGATGTATGGCGGCCTCCACGAAAATCACTTGGAAAGCAAACTGTTACAAACATTAGGACAATGCTGCCAACAGACGTCATTTTAAGAACTTAGATGTTTGGCGTTAATATATCTATTTCTCCAACAGTAAGTCGATTGGCATCTACAACATTAATATAAGGCTTCGAAGACTATCAAATCACTGAGTACATGTGAGGTTAAATGGAAGTACGGAATCGACCGAGGTTTTCCGATCATCAGATTTTTTTCATTTGATTTACCTGAGTGTGGCCCAACTTCAAATGTACTGAATTCGCCTTTGGCTAAACACAATCCTGGTATGTCTATATTAGCCACATCAACACCTTCTACAACATCCAAGTTGCATGAATCTGAGATTGACCCGCTGATGAGTTCATTTTCTGCGACAACCTAAACATTATTCAAATATATGTAAGAAGTATGTGGACATGTTTTGCGACCATGTCATACAACAACAAAATTTAATTGTCTAAGAACAATAATACAAATGTAGTAATTGTTAGAGAAAAATCTGTGGTAAGTTTTGCTTAGAAATGTACTAATATCATGACTTCAGAACGTTAATGGTCCATCTTTATAGTAAGTGACAATGATAAAAATATGTTTAACATTTACACTTACGGCCTGATTTTGCATTCATATCATAATGCAGGTCATATACATGTATGTGAAATAATACGCTAGCGCTTTACTAGACCCTTAGCCAAAATTTTAAAATGAAAAAAAGGAAAGTTTATGTTCCGGGCATTAATTGAAGACAATTTAATTGCAATAAAAACTTTTTGTTGTACACAAACTAGTGAACAACACATAAGTAACAGTAAATATTAACATCGAATTTTACACAACAGAACGTCGTCGCAATGTACACAATCAGGGTCGCTCAAATAAAAAAGACCCTGACACAATAGAGTAGGGTCTATAGGGCCTATAGTTAACCCTATAGTGCACGAGATTCAGGCGTGATCATGTAATTCTAAATAATCTTGCATAAAAAGATCTCTTTCACTATCATTTAAAAAGCACACAACCAGTATTTTACGTTCGTATGTAGCTAGTCAAATTATTATTCGTAAGCCGCATTTTTAACATTCGACATCCGCAGGTTACCCGACATGAACTCGATGTTTACATTCTATAAATAGCGTCTGCAGGTGGTGTGAATATCACGGAATTAATACGATTAGATGAGAATTCGTCATGTAATATTAAGATAATGTTAAAAGGCACAAAACACATACATCGATGGTAGATTGTTGCAAATGCATGCATACATCTTTAGAGATATTACTGAACCATCGAACGAAAACCGAAAATAGAACTACTTTTACGGAAACAGGATATGCAAAACAGCCACTTAGGCGCGATATTTTATTGTCTAACAGCGGATACGCGGTTTTAATTCTGCGCATTTGAATATCTCATGTATTTACCGCAAGCACTTATTTACATGTAGATACATGACTCGTTCCATGTAGTTACAATAAAATTATTTGAAACATATCTAATTCCGATGCACTTAATTGAGGAAATATACCAGATACATCTATATCATCACACTATTTAGTTGCGTACTACTAGTATTTCCTTTATGTCGCTTTCTTGAATCCAACCTGTTCTGGAATCCAACGATGATAGATTGCTCATCGATCACGTAGGAACTTTTGGAATCAAGTTCCAAAAACCGTTGTCGTTTTAACACTTTTCAGCAAATAAGCTCTATACATTAAAATGGTGTATATTGGCGTACAGAGCTTATGGCAGGCTCTATATGGCGCAAGCTCTATATGGCGTCGTCGTCAACGTATAGAGCTTTCAACAAAGCTCTATATGGTGTAAGCTTTATATGGCGCTACGGAGCTGTATTCGATTTTGCACATGCTTTTGTTCATATACTGCTTCCCAATTCAAAGAGTGCCACATTCACAGAATAAAGCTACTCCGAGGAGCTATATTCGAAAGGATTCCTATAGGGTGTGACAAAGCAAGTACGTCACAATATTTTGCATATCTTAAGGGCCATAACACAATGTGCATCAAAACAGATAAAGCCTGAGCTCGGTATTTCTATCTGTACGACAGATTCATGAAACATCCCATGACAATGAATTTTTCAAAATAGAACAGGACATACCATAACTGAAGTAGATCCTGTCTCGGTGAAAGTTAACATATACTGTGTAATCGATTTTTCTACATATACACCAGCAAGCATGTGGAATTCCGATGTAAGAACACAGTTTCCGTCGTTGAATGGGGCTGGACCAAACAATGTGTCACAATAATAATCGGCCCTTGGTAACGACTCAGATGTTTTGGATGCTATCAATATTGTACCTGTAGCATCATGGGCAAGGACGTCTCCTTTAAGAATGTCCAGGTTGTCCGATGTAAGATCTAGATAGCCATGACCTTGCGTAATGGGCACAGTCATTGTGTGGATTTTACTGAAAGTCAGAAGATATAAAAGGACTTCTTTAAAGAAGTGAATCGCTGCTATGAAACCCACTTAACCGGAGCAAAACATTCCCAATCTCACGCTTAATTAACAATAACGGAACAATAATGCATATAATGCTGACCTACTTTTTCAGTAATCAGTTATATCAAATGCATATCATCCTGATTCAGTATTTAATGTAATATTTAATTTAGCCCAAGTGTGCTTGAAATTTAGTGTGTCACAACATGCAGATGTTCTATTCAATGCTGGATTTGGGTCCTTTAAGGAAGCCATTTTTTAATCGGTATATGTAAATGTATGTCATTTTGAAGATAAATATATTTGGAAATTTTGAAAACTGCAGCCGCACAAACGTTAACTAATTATGTAAAATAAGTGGCTATTTATTACCGGACCAGCGCATCATTTACTAAGGCAATAATTTTAATTAACGTGAATACTTAACAAGGAGACTTATAAAGTTAACATTATAGCAGATGATGCACTTAATTCAGTGCTTGAAAATCTAAGCGATGAATAGATATAAACCTAAGTGATAATCTAGCAATGGTTAGACCTGAATTTAGGCGTTTACAGTAATTGACATTTCACTTTCACTAGAGATCTCCCTTGTCAAATAATTATTCATATTTCGTGAACTATTCATGAAGTATGCAAGAAGAGTTCAAGAAAAAATCATGTGTTCATGAATTCCTTCCAAAGGGAAATACTTGGACGATACCTGTAAGTGCTACTAGCTAACAACGTAGTACTTTCACTGGTTGTAACGCTGCAACAATCCTGTAGGCTCGAGCAAAAGCCATTACTATCACATGATGCTGCACAATCTATGGGTGCAGTACAGGTATGCGTCAAAGGACAATACTCGTCACCAGCCGTTGGACATACTGGGCGATATATCTGTAACATAAATCAGTTTTTTTTTAAGTTAATGCAGTCACAACTGCTGATGAAATGAAAGAACTACAAATATATACAGTATATTCATCAAGATATGTTTGTATAAACACACATAATAATACATCGCAAGTACAGTAAAACACATTCATAGTGAACTCGTATATATTTAGTGAAGAATCAGATGAAGTTAAGTCCTTAATTATTTAACTATTTACACTTACAATGAGAAGACATAATTCGTGTCCCTGTGGATTCATTATAATCGTTTTGTACTGTAGGATGTGCGTTTGTTAGAAAACTTGCTGAATAGAAAACTTACATAGAAATTTAGGGAGCCGCCTGTTATCCCATAAAATTCAATGCCGGCCAAATACCCGTCAAAATCTGCTGGTCTGGAATGGTGTACCACGAGACCGTTTGTGCAAACGGTTGATTCGTTTGTTGATGGCACAACTGAATTACCGAGGATGGCTTCCCTAGCATCTGTAATAAATGTACATGTATGCGTAAATATTATGCATGAAGAAACTACAGATGACAATGCATGTTTATTAAATGCCAACCTGTCAGGTCATTCGACGATTTCTTCATTTATTTGCTATTACTATTTATTAGTTTGTTCTACGCTATCAACTTAATGAACAAGCCCATTTTTTTTCAGATGAAAGAAAATTTCGCTATGAAGCAATAAGTAGACCACAAACTTTAAAAAATGATCTAACAATGATTTGGAAATGAAACAGTGAATCAATGATTTAATATAAACACTTTTTATTACAAATTCTTACACGGTATGTAACAGTATCAATACAGGAAATCAACATTTACAATATTCTACTAATTAATGGCAGTTAATTATTGTTTCTAAGACAATGTGCATTAAAATCTGTGAACAAAGTTCACCTTTAGGAAATGGATAGTGTGGTTTTTATTGGCAGGACTGGTGTTCTGGATTTGGAGGTAATTTTGTTCTATATAATCAATAACAGTTTTTAAATGAATGACATTTAATCACAGGGTGGCCTTTATTCGAAAGTGACCACTAGCACAGGTTTAAGTGTACATTGCGTTAACTGCAGGCGACGAATTCTATTAATTCTTAACCGTACCTGCAGCATGGACGATTTCTATCGGTGTCAAGCCTGTAGAATCTGTGTGTTGTATGTCCAGATGGAAGCCTGACCCTCTTGCAAGCGTAATTGGAATTTCTAACGGATCATAGGATACAGCAAACGATGGGCAGTCTAGCGTTAGATTCCAGACAGGGGATGACACGTCGACTGTCTGCGTTGTAACTGTCGGCTTTGTAAGACAAAAATATTCCATATTCAAAGGAGGCCTTGTATAGTGCGATTTATTAACCTGTCAAAGCCGCATAATTTCAGGGTAAATGCTTTCATTTATTTTTAGCTTCAATTAATTTCGTAAGTGATACGATAATCTTCGATGTATACAATATAAACATGTGAAATGAGACATTTCCTAGCGGTAAATAAACGAAAACTATCGACTGTGGCAAGAAGCTAAAACTAAGTGCATTCAGCGACCGTGTAATTATTCAATAAAATCGCACTATACCATGAAATACTTTAAATATCCACATTATTTATCAATTTTTTTTTAACATGGTACATTAATCACTTACTTAGAATCATGCCAAGTGGTGATATATTACTTACAGTTACTCCTAAATGCTGGTCAAAAGTTTACCCATAACCTAAGTGAAAAGTTACTTTTATACTTGTGAACAAATGCCATCTTTGGGAATAACAGAACGTTTTTTAAACGAATTTTTTTACGCCTAACCATCGCTGTATATAATAGCTAATAACACATAAAACATCACATCATAAGGTATTCAAGCCTGCATAATGTTTTGTTCAAAATATATACAAAATATGAGAATATTGTGGATTTTACCAGAAATATGGACTCGTCATCTGTAACCAGTGATGTGATAGTGTGGGAACCAGCAGTGTACCAGTTCCATGATTCTAGCCCTGTGCCATTTGTTACAAACTCGGAAAATTCCATGCTTTCGTCAAAACTCAAACTTTGAGAAAAAGCCGAGTTGGGAGGTGAAATATCCGTTGTGATGCTGACCGGATCGCCTGTAGAAACTACGGCGGGTGACACAGAAATGGTGCTCTTTACTTGTGGTTTTACGGCGAACACGTAAACGTGCATGAATCCACCACAAGTCTTCGACAGATCGCCAGTACATTTCTCCGTACATAACCCGTTCTCCAAATTTAACGTGTTGCTTGGTTTTGTGTCAGAGCAGTAACACGACATCCCTAGAAAAGAAAAACTAAATGTAACACGGTAAAGTTTGGATGACACTTTCATTTGTATCAGTACAGTTTTGCAAGATGCAGCCAATTTCTATCTCCGAGGTTTAATGTTCCACCGTCAACCAGGGTCATTTAGCGATTCCAGATTTGTTTATTTGTTTATATCGAGTTTTACGCCCCTTTTCAACTGTCAGAGTCATATGAGGCGGACAGTTCTCCTAAGCATCGCTCCTCGAAAGAACCAGTACTATACTCCCATCCTCTGCAACTGCCTACTCTCTCACATAAAGAGACGTGGTCGGTAGCGGAGCTTGAACCCAGTGAGAGGTTACAGTGATTTGAAGTCAGCGACCTTAAACACTAGACCACGGAGGCGGGCGACTCCAGATTTGACGGTGGATAAATATGCAAGGCGTACAGCTGGTTATCTGGATGTACCACTGATCTTTCATTTGAGCTTTGCTTTGAACTCAGTGGTCGGGGGAGCTAGTGATTTCTAGTCGAGGGCCATAGCCACTCTATAACGGAGAATCCTAATAAGCAGCAATACCACAGAGCACGGTCATGTAACAGGTCAGAACAGAACTTAAAATCTACTTAGTCAGTATAAACTTGAATTACCTCCCCTGAGTATAGCATACTCATTGGATCGTTCTGAACATGATTCGACGCATGTTTCTGGTGTTAGATCAGCAGGGGAGATATTCGACAAGGAGAAGTATACGGGATTTCTCAGTTCCCTGAAACATCCAAGATCATCTGAAATAAACAAATATGAAAACAATAAACGAAGATGAAAATAACATGTACTTGAATGATTGAATAGAGATTGAGATGTGGGGCCAGATGATAATATTGAGGACAAAAGTTCCATGAAAAATTAGATTATTTAACTTGTCTATCTCAATACAATTGCATTCAAACGTTTTTAATGCATTTTACACAACTTATTTGCACACGGCCTGTGAGAAAAATAATACTCTCACATTCCCTAAAACTATTCGCACAAAAAAACGACCAGGAGATATAGATCTTGGTTTAACGCTAAATAACCCATACTCGATAAGGTTAACTTGCTAAAATCAGTACTGACCACTTATTGTTTTTTGGCTTAAAGGGAAACAACTAGTTTATCACACAGGTAAAAGATCAATAACGGCAGGAGTTGTCTTTTCATAGGGAAATAGCGTCAATGTTCCGCATGGACTGATGTTTTCATTTTATTCATGTTGGGTTTATCGAACTTTGCTGCTCACGTATAGTGTTTCTTATTGAAGAATTTTATATGAAAACTTATGCATTAGTTTAACGGTCAGTTACGTATTTAGATCAATTAAGCTGGAAAAAACTGTATCGTCATTGTTAAATCATGACAAATTTGGAATCATCAAAAGACAAACAATGACTTCTGAATCCGAGTACATGTATATTCAACTAGACACCGATCTACAAGCTCAAATCTTTTTTCTTTGTTTTGACACTAAGTTAATTTTGATATAGCGATGATGATAATTAATAACCCTGTCAGCATAATTGATCTGAGTTTTTTTTTCAAATTAAACAGTGACCACTTTTCAAAAATAAACACTTTGAAAATGAAACAGTGATTTGAGATAGTGTAGGATGCTCGATCTCAAGTTTAAACAAGAGGGCTATGATGGCCCTATAATCGCTCAACAGAAAAAGACCCTTGGAGACGAACATTTCTCTGTTTTCCTATTTGAGCCTATGTAAAATCAAGTGACCCCCCGAGGCGGGGCAATTCCCTAATTTGAACAAACTTGGTAGAGGTCCACTAGGCAATGCTACACACCAAATATCTAAGCTCAATGCCTTGTGGTTTCAGACAAGAAGATTTTTTTTTAATTTTCCTATATAAGGCTATATTAGATAGAGAAAACCCCAGGGTTGGAACCAGTTTTGACCCCAGGGTCATAATTTGAACAAACTTGGAAGAGGTCCACTAGACGATACTGCATACCAAATATCTCAGCTCTAGGCATTGAAGTTTTGGAAAACAATAGTTATTTTTAATTTTCCTTTATAAGACTGTATGTGAAATCAAGAAAACCCCGGGGCGGAGCCAATTTCGACCCCAGTGATATAATTTGAATAAACATTGTAGGGGTCCACTAGACAATGCTACATACCAAATATCTTAGCTCTAGGCCTTGTGGTTTCGGGCAAGAAGATTTTTTAATTTTCCTAAACACTGGGGCGGGGCCAATTTTGACACCAGAGCAATATTTGAACCGACTTGGAAGAGGTCTACTAAACATTGCTCCGTTTGCTAAGTTTGTTTGTTTGTTTATGGCGTATCGACTACAATTGGTCATAAAGCGTGCAATGAAAATTTAAACAAGAGGGCCAAGATGGCCCTATATCGCTCACATGACAATCACTATTCACTCATTAAAACATTGTTTTGAACCGGTGACCTAGTTTTTGACCCCAGACGACCTATGTTCGAATTTGTCTTACATATCATTGAGACAAACAGTCTGACTAGGTTTGGTGAAGATACGATCAAAATTTGACATCTACAGTGTTAATAAGGTTTTCCTAAGATTTGACCTTGTGACCTGGTTTTTGACCTTAGGTGACCCATATTTGAACTTGTCCTTAATATCATTAAGACAAACAATTTGACAAGGTTTGGCCAAGATCCAATCAAAACCATGACATTTAGAGCTTTTACAAGATTTTTACCTAAGATTTGACCTTGTGACCCAGTTTTTGAACCCGGCTGACCCATGTTCATCCTTGACCCACATATCATTGAGGCAAACATTTTGACAGGTTTGGTGAAGATCCAATTAAAACTGTGACATCTACAGTGTTAACAAAGTTTTCCTAAGATTTGACCTGGTGACCTAGTTATTGACCCCAGATGATCTATATTTATACTTGACCGTTATATTATTAAAACAAACGATTTGACAAAGTTTGGTGAAGATCCAATAATAACTGTGAAATCTACAGTGTTAACATGGTTTTTCATAAGATTTGACCTAGCGACCTAGTTTTTGACCCAAGATGACCCATGTTCGAACTCGTCCAAGATATTATGAAGACAAACATTCTGACAAGGTTTCATGATCATCCAATCAAAACAGTGACTTCTAGAGTGTTCACAAGGTTTTCCAGCAATTTGCCCTAGTGACCTAATTTTACTACAGAAATGACCAATTATCAAACTTGACCTACATATTATTAAAATAAACATTCTGACAAAGTTTCATGAAGATGTAGTCAAAACAGTGATTTCTAAAGTGTTCACAAGGTTTTCCCTTATTTGGCCCTGGTGACCTAGTTTTTGACCCCAAATGGCCCAATATCGAACTCGTCCGAGATTTTGTTGATATTAACGTTCTGACACAGTTTTGCTAAAATTGAGCCAAAAATGTGGCCCCTAGTGTGGACACAACATAAAGTTTGACGACGCACGACGCCGGACGCCGGACGGAGAGTGATCCTAATAGCTCACTTTGTCAATAGATATAAGTACATGTAATAAAATAAAGTATTAATGAGAATGAAGGGCGATTGATATAAATAGGTTTAAAGTTGAATGATGATGGCAAAAGTTAAAAAAAAAAGTTGACATCGATACAATGAAGTGTATGAAAAATGTTACAATCTTCTGTAAAATCCTACTTCCTATTGATAACTAATAATGGTTTCAAGATTTACAGTTGCAAAAAGTGTGTTCATGTTTTGAACGTTAACATGTTTTCTACGAATTGGCTGAACTCCGATGCAGTCATCAAGAACATGTCTGATAGAAATGTGATGCACGGCATGGAATACATTCTGGCATACCATATCCGGTGAGAAGTCAAGAATGAGTTAAACGAAAATGACCAATTCTGCATCTCGATAATATCACCTCTTATCGACGATTGGACCTGTAAGAGGGGTGCGATTCGTCGAGGGTTGGTTCGACAGAGTGAAGTGTGTTGTCAATGTCGGCATCCCATTGGGACTGCCAGGAAGATGGATACAGTTAAAAATGGCAAATTTCAAATCAGTGTTTGGAATTTGACGTCTGAAATTGGCAATGTTAGGGCTGATTTAGCAGCTGCATCAGCTCTATCATTACCTTTTATACCCATGTGACCTGGGATCCAGCAGAATACAAACTTTTGGATATATCGAGACGAGAGATTCGTTCGAGGATGATGTCACAGACAGGGGGGATTTCCAAATTCATGTTGTGTAGCGCTTGTAATGCAGATAACGAATCTGTGAAAGTAATGAAATGATTATGATCACATTTCTCAGCGAGGTCGAGGCAAGATCAGTGGCCTTCATCTCAGCTGAAAAACAGAGGACTTGTCTGAAAGACGACGTTTTTTAATCTTCAATCCAGATACTGCTGCACCTGCAACATTATCACTATCTTTAGAGCCATCAGTATAAATGGTTGGTGTGTATGTTATCAGTTAAGTTTCTTTCAGTTCATGGTATCTGCTTTGGGAAGTGCCTCTGTCTGTGTCGGACTTTTTGTCAAAGCTGAGGTCGAAGCGAAATTCTGCTGGTGTAAGGGTCCAGGGTGGGATGTCTGGAGCTCTGTACTCAGCAATGGATCCCAAATTCACTTGGAGGTCTTCAACGAATTGAGACATGCGGATACCAAGTGTTGAAATATCATTTGGTTTCCGTTCAAACTGAGTTTTAAATAAAAGGTTAAAACAACTTGATGCGTGTAGAGGCTCTTTACAGGGGAAGTTTTAAAGGCTCCAAGGACTAGTCTTAATCGATGGTTATGTATTAAATCAAGACATTTAAGATTTGATTTTCTAGCTGATCCATATACAATGGATCCACTGTCCAGTGGACATTTTTCGCGACACTGTGGTACCAGTCATTATCAAAACAATGAACATGTACCATGTAATCATACGCCGTCAGCTCTTTGAAATTTATACTTTAAATGCAATAATGTTCAGAAACGATCTGATAAATTAATTGTGGACGAGAAATGATTCAATCCTGTGCGCCATAAGTTTGTTCTTGGAAATCACCCGCGAATTTAATTTTTTAATAAATCAATTAAACTTATCCTTTGGTACACACTATAAAGGAAATGTCGCTTGAATGTTTGTGAAGGAACAATATCGTGTGGATGGTAAACAAGGACTTTGGCGACAACTAAAGCATTACCGTCAGCAGGGTTCTTTTGAATATAAACATCCGTTTGCTGTTCAATATCCGCGATCAATATCGCACTTGTTACATCTATAGATTTGATCGAAAGCAGCCGAGGTGTATACGAATATTGGCTTTTGTCCGTCATATTGATTTTGATTCTAATAAGCACCAGTGTGAACGCTTGAAACTGCTTACGACTGTTTCCAGACTATTGAACGTTCAGCGTTCTATGGGACTTATTTCCGGTTATAATGGCTTTTACTATTGACGTTCTATGGTCTAGCATTCTACCCGTGGGTCCCAATTATATCTGGAATCAATCTCCGAGTCATATATTAATAAATGCAATTCGATTTTCTTATCAAAAAGGAAACGGGTAAACAAGAGTTGAGTGTGAAATATGAATGTCTTAGTCTGCTTCCAGGCGACATGAGCATTATAAGTACGGACAAGAAGTATTTAATTATCAAGTCTGTCAATACGGCATAACGAGGTGCGATATTTGGTCTAAATAGCAAATACAATATGTGAAATCAATTTAAAGGTCACAAATTGATTTGAAAATGGTTTAATAATCGTACCAGTCAAGTGTTATAATTATTTTCCATAACTGAAATTAAAGTTCAAAGAAAATATATTTTAAAGAGTAAAAAGCTATATCTGGCAGAATAAATATTTGTATGTGATAATCATACCAAAGTATCCAAATTCAAATAAAGAACATTGGCAGCGACCTGTAAATTTTGATAAGTTACTATAAATAGAAATGAAAGGGGGAATTACTCGAAAATTAAAAATCAACAAAATCAAACATAGTCTATGTTTAATCAGACATACTTTTCCAAGGTAAAATACATTGTTGTTCGAAATCAGCAAACGCTGATTGAATCGCTCAACTGTGGAATAAAATGTTATTGTAAGTTACAGAGCAAGTGTAACGTTTTCTAAGTTGATGTAAAAATGGATGAAAGAGTTATGTGTTTTTTTTTTGTTATTGTTCGGAAAGAACACAAGGTTAAAACATTTCTCAACAGTCGGTCATGAAATTTTCCCTACATACCTAAGTGCTTCCATTAACTTTCCGCCTACGAAATTAGTTCCAATTTTTCAACTAGCTTTTGACTGGTTTGTAGTTCCGATCAACAGCAGAACCTTTAAAGCTTTGATTTAAAAGTATACTTTCACTCATCATGCCCTAATTCAAACTAAAACCTTCAGTTTTAAAGCTATTGTAGTTTCAACTAGAAATTTGTCCGGAGGACACGAATGCCCCCGCCGAAAGCTAAGTAAAAAGGGGGCCATTACTCGTGTGAAATGTTTAAATTGTAACGGAAATCAAACTTAACCAGTATTTCACTATTACATGTATACCTTTATGTAAAATATGACACACTTCCATAAAATATTTCTTAAATTATCGCTCGGAAACCAAAATTTGAACGAACGGACAGACGGGCATGTAGAGGTAACACTTTATGCCCATCCGCCATTTCAAATGACGGGGGGGGGGATAGAAAGTGTGGCTGACGAACGAAAATGAGAACGGACGGAGGGATGGACGAACTAACGAAAGGATACTTGAGTGACTTTACTTTCTTACAATACTTGTATGTTAAAATTTAGCCACCTTAACCCACTTTTAGCCACTTTTGGACACTTTTTAAGTGACTCCCGTAGAGACAAAGAGTCCTAACCCTAACCCACTAGCCACCCAACCGGCCAATTTGTTTATACGGACTAACAGCCGGACGAACTATGCCTACAATAACAACAAAACTATACCCCTCTGCTTGGGTGGGACATAATAAAGTGTCGGAAGGAAAGTAGAATTTTTTTATGCTAACATAGTTTTTAGTTCTGAGATGTAGTTCATATAAAATGAATTTTAAAATCCTCTGAACTTAACAAATGATAAGAAATTAAGAAAGACCTACAACAATCGGTATTTTACCTACATTCAAATCCACACATGACCCAAAGTTAAAATATCAGCAAGAAGAAAATGACCCAGAACGAAAAAATCTAGTCTCGGCGAAGCAATAGAGTCAGTCGCGTTATCAGCAATCAGAAATACTCAACGTCTTATGTTTCCAAGCGAAAAATATTACAAAAACACCATGGACTTGTTTGTGAATTTGAGGTTTTCAGGGGTGTAGCTCCCTATAGGTCGTCGCCTACACCTTTTTCAAAGAAAGCAAAAAAAAAATTTAAAAATCTAAAACCCCTACAATTCAGCCTACAAATGAATTTAAACCAAGCTATACCCATGGATTTATCAATTCAGAACAATGAGACTTTCCACCTTCAGTCAGACACCATTTATCAGTTGATAAAAAACATGCCGTAATCAGCTAATTGCAGATTATGACACCGCATATCGACGAACAACAAAAAGAAGCTGGTATTATATTATTCAGACAATGCGATTTAATCTCGGAAGATGATAGTAATATTACATGGTAATATAGTTAGTATCTTGATATTGCTTCTAAAACTGAAACTTTGTATCTTAATATTTTAGATTTTATCTCGCTTTGACGCAACACTTGTGGATAAGAAATTGTTTTGGGACAACTATTTGCGTTAAGTGGTCACCTGTCTTAAACACCCCCAATTAGCCTATACTTATATATAGAAAATTGTTTTTGTCACTGCAGGCCCTCTACTTTTTTGCTTTTCTTGTCCAACCCGTTTGACAGTGTTATGAAAATGAACATTAATTTATTTTTACAAGAAAATTTTAGAAAACGGTTTGGACAAGAAAAGTAAAAAAGTAGAGGGCCTTCAGTGACAAAATTCTGAACCGGAAGTAGCCCTTTATGTAAGGAGTTGCAACAGTTATGTGGCTTTAGAAGAAAACGAAAAACAATGCATTTACGTGATGTTTTCCTATTTCGAATGACAGAAAATGCGCTTGTAACGATAACATTGTGACGTCACTATGTCACGTGGATTCCCCACACTGTTAATAAACGTAGTTCGTGGTGTTGCTCGGCAAAACAGAAAGTTTTGTTAGAATGGCATGAAGATTGGAGGTATTATACCTGAAGTAGCAGCGCTTACGAAGATAGTGTTCTTTTTACGGTTTAACGTCGGTAGCCTAGCAAATTTCACACCATTCTAACAAACTTTTTTATCCAGAGAACACCGCGAACTATGTACCTTAAATGTAACGCCGGGTAGTGTCAGATTGAATGCATGATAACAATATTGTAATCAAAACATGGAAAGACATGGTGTAATTCATATTCAAACTCTTCGATAAAAGTGGCATATTTATTTTGCTTTTTGTCTAGAATCTAGTTTTTATTGTGTCACAATAACATGCATCAATGTTTCATACACATTTCAAATGCATGCTGACTCGTATTGGAGATGCCAGGAAATCAATTGTTTATTTTGTATAGCGTCCAGCTTAATAGCAAAACAGCCATTAAATCCAGGGACAAAACTGAAAATCCATTAAAACACAAAATTAATTGAAAATCTATATCACATTGATGATGTGTGCGCTTATAAAGTAAGGATTCATCAAACGTAATATTTATCTCATATATGA
The DNA here is from genome assembly GCA_964023205.1 of Lutraria lutraria. Classification (NCBI taxonomy): domain Eukaryota; kingdom Metazoa; phylum Mollusca; class Bivalvia; order Venerida; family Mactridae; genus Lutraria; species Lutraria lutraria. Next base: position 23,134,574 of record OZ026836.1, read on the forward strand.
CAAGAGTGCCAGGTCACAAAATACGCCCGTCAAGGGCCGTAACTCGGAGTTGCCTGGGCCGATTTGGCTGGTAATTGACTTGACCGAGATCTCATGGCCATAAACATTTTCGTCAAGTTTGGTGAGGACCCGAATAAAACTGTTTGAATTAGAGAGCGGACAACGTTATGGGCGTCACCCGCCCGCCCGACCGACCGACATAACTGCAAACCTACATTTTTAAGGTTGGCCAAATCGACTATTTGTGATGCTGCATACTGCTGAGGAGGAAGAGGGCAACCTGTTCCACAACATTCTCGATCCCTAAAAGGCATTCAGTCTGTCGAAGGGCAATATCGCCCGGTTAATTATTTACCAGTATTCAATAAGGACCAGTCAGAAAAAAGAAAATCCTGTAGTTTGGAAATTAGCTCAAACCGTACTAATTTGTTGGTACCGATTTTTGTTACCTTCGCCTAGAAATTCAAACCGTTCAACGAATTCAAAGTACGGATTATCAGTATAGGCTCCACCGTAAAAATATACAGTTACGTCGCTTCTCTGGCGTTTATTTGTGTGTGTGTGTTTTTTGCCGTTCATGCAACTTGTGACGAACATACGTGTGATAGCAGTATGATCGCTTTCATCAATGTATGAAATAAAATATTAAGAATTTTATGCCAATATTTCTAACCTCGCGTGTCTCCTAGGATAAATTAAAACAAAGAAAATATCTGATAACGTCACAATACAATCAGTATGATTAATTACATATTGATTAATCAATTATTAGTTATGGCAATCATTCGGTTAGATAGCAACAACTTTGATTGACTTTCACGCGCAGCAAAATTGAATGTGCAAGTACATGTATCAAAAGTAACGAATTGCATCGCGAAGGCGAGCAAATACATGCATCTAAAATTCTAAATGTACGCGAGAACATAAAAAAGGATGCTGGCGAATTGTAGCGGCGGCTGTAAGGTTACCGACGGACGTACATATAATAAGCTTAAAAATATGAAGATAGTGTTGCCCACAGATTGTCAGGATTATTACTAAAAGAATAATAATTGCATCTTTACTAAGTTATAAGCGAAATCATTATTTCTCGCCCGTCGTTGACAACTAGTCAACCATTGTCATTTTACATACAATAATCTCACATACACATTATCCACATTAGTGGATCAATTTTCTTTCTTTTCATTGACAAAAACAAATATTGGCACGTTTCATTATGTTGTCAATATCCTAAGTGGAGATTCTTTGCTATTTTTTAAATTTTTGTTGATTAGCAGGTAAATAAATATTTACTCGCACATTTTAAACAATAGGACATTTTGCAGCATTTATTTTCTTATAGAAATATTATTGTCCTTGTACTTAAATTTAAACGAATATTCACAAAACAATGTTCTCCTTATTCAAGCCCTGTCTATTTGTTTAACAGTGGCGTATGTTTTTCTGTATTAAATTGACGTAAACTTTGGTAAACAATGCATAATATATTCATGAATATTTAAAAATATGTAAATTGACTTACGTGATGCGTGAGTGTTCCCAATAATACAAGCAATTACCTGCAAATATAAAAATATTCATTAAACGAAACATTGTTTATCGAGAATAAAATTAATATACTGTACTGTTAATCCTGTGCTTGCAACCAGCTCTGAATAAAGGCCACCCTGTGAATATTTTTTTAGAATAAAAAAATCATTAATTGAATAGACAGACTAACCACTGATTAAAGGTCACCTGTCAATTAAGGTAATATTTTGTCTATCAAGGGGTGGTCTCTTTACACAGGTTTGACAGTGCATATAAAAACAAAAAGTAGCTACTCTTCTTAAAACTGTTCACGAAAGAAGAAGTGTCTCATAAGGCTAGAAAAAATAGCCATCAGTAGTTTTTTTATAAAAACAATTACGGTAGAAACATTTTTCTTTATACGACTTTGTTTTCTGAGCAACGTTTGTAAGCATACGTCGAGGTACGATTATTTTCGGGATATTTTCGTACTTCGGACTTTGTCGTTAGAAAAGGGTCAGTCGGTTGATCATAAATACAACAATTTTTATCTGGTCTGAAACTGAGAAATTCAATATTTAAGGACTCATGGTATAGATGCATTCAGTTTATGTTTCTCACCATTTCCGTGAATAATGAAAGCACTTGATACCAAATATGATAAAAATATAAAAAGCACACCTTAGTCAACTCAATTCAGTAGTGGAAATATATACAAATTAAAGTGTAAAATAGTGCTAGTACGAAATGTCCATTAGTTTAAAATTATATATATATGATTATGTAACGAACTTTCTAGTATGAATAGTAATATTGGATTCGATATGTATCAATGATGTTTAGGACAGATCACAAGTAACTGTCTATGGCATTAATTTATTTGGGGACATTCGTTAATAATATAATTTCATTGTCGCACAATGAGTCTTTATTATGATTGGTAAGATAATCGGAATTCATACAAATTCGGCATGGCATGAAAATATATACAAGGACGTCTAAGATATTAACTGCGAGTATATCTACCACTGTAACAATGTTTTAAGGTGTTGCTTAATTTGGTCACTAGTTTCTGGAAGGTTTACTAGTACATTTTGTACTTGATAGCCGATACAGTCTACGAATGATCTATTCATACGAATCAATTTAATAAATTTAAAATAAACTGACAATACATGTATTTTTTTCACTGAGGTTTAATTTAACGTCGCACCGACAGACAGTTGCTTTCGGCGACTCTTCCTGCTTTAACGATGAAGGAACGCCCAAGGCTTACTCCTGGGTAGAACCACTGACCAGATTCGTCACATGTGTCATGTGATTTTATTTTTATGGTCTTGAGAGGTATTCGAACTCACAGCGGTGATGGGGCTTGTGATTACTAATCAGATGCATAACCTATCAATCACAAAGGCCACACACGTTCATGTATGTTAAAGAAATAAAGATAATTTTACTATTGGTAGTACCAAATGCCACATCTAAGAACATTGTATATAACTAATCAAAGTTTTTATTTTAATTTTCATTTCGTTGATTCCCGTACATTAAGACATCAATTTGATGGAAAAGAAAAATATTTATTTAGTTTTTATACATATTTTTATTCTGAAATTGCAGCTAGCAAATAATGATTTAATTTTTCTTCACGCCCTTCCCTGACCATCTGACCATTTTTCTAATTTCATTCTTTTTTTTAAAAAAGTGACTTTTAACTTACCCCTAATAAAATAAAAATCCTTATTTGATTTCTTTTATCCATTTCTTCATGTCGCAGTAAAATGCTAAACTTTTTTGCTGCTTAGAATATCTGACATGGAGCGCACGGTGAACAGTAATGACGTCAATCCATGAAACTCCAATAAAGTAATAGATTTACATTAAACTGTATAGTGTCCAAAGAACGGAAGAGTTTCAAAGCAAAGTCAATAAATTCTAGAAAAAAATACGAGTAAACATTGCCTGAAATAATTATTGCATTCTATGGCTGCTTTAGTTCAGATGATATTTGCTTTTTATTTTATTGTAATCCAAGACCGACCTTATGGCAGGAAAAAATCGAAGCTGTCACATGGATAAATTGCGATATTGAAAGAGGGAAATATTTACCAACATTTTACATGCGACTTTGTTCAAATAGAACACACTTTGAGGTTTTAAAATACATTTATTTGAGACATCATAGAAACAGGAACAATGCAGAAAAAGATTATATGTCAACATGTCACCATAAAATGTATTTAAACATGTCAAAATAAATATAAGATCTAAATTTGAACACTGCTAAAAATTTTGTCAATTTGTGTTTGTTTTTCTGTCTAGATAAGTAAATAAACTGTACTTACAAGGCATACATCATCGAGCATTAAGCACCTATTGCTTTGTGTGTGAGAGGTCAGGACCTGGCCCCGAGATCCAATGATAAACTTGAGAACGGCCTCCCAGCTCAACTCTCAATAATGTGTCCTTTATTGACAGGAGGTCATTTTGGTCTGAATAACTTTTACCAATGTCCGTTTTTTAAATGACTTTATTCACAGGGTGGTCTTTATTCAGAGGTTTGACACGTTTGATTGTGTAGTTAGACCATTTACTTTTCATTCATACCGCAACGACACTTGTATATACTAATATACGGTTGATGAATGTGCAACGAATGTCTCTCATTTTTGTTTTGTTAAATATGACAAAATAAATGTAGGTTCGAATAAAAAAAGTGTTGTTCAACATTTATGTTGTCACACGTATACACATTCAAGCTGTACACGAACATTCAATTACCACATCATCTAAGGGAGGGTGGTGTTACTGATTATCAAAGTAGGTCTATCACAGCCAATTCCACAGAAGTCAAATGACAACGATAACATGACAGCCAAATTTTACTCTGGTAGGGCCTAATAAGTGTAAGATTTATCTGTACATCATGTCGGATATTCATACGCGTAACAAGAGTCTGTGTGTGAACCCAGAGCTAGAGACAATATCGTCTAAATCGCAATTGGACATAATCAGGTATAATGCGAGTCAGATACCTAATCACGGGATTCTCGAAACATCTCGACCACCAAGACCCTTGATTTTCACGTGAATCACGTGAATTCCTGTGCAGATATATCTATAGACGTCGTGCTTGGTCGGCATCCTATACAATGCACTTTTGTCTGCAGTTTACTTATGTTTCGTTTCTAACTTGTCTGAAGCATTTATTAAAATAGGTAAAGCAAAAAATTACGTTTTCATTGAAGTATGCCGTGTACATGGTATTTTTTGTATCTGCTTTTTTCTTTAATCTTTAAAAAATGGACAACATTGCACATTCCAGACTTCAACGAAATTTTAAGTGGACAATAACACAAATGAGTGTCATTGTTGTTGCTTTTTTGTTTTTCTTATGTCACGGTTTATCTAAATCCTTACCTCTATCATAGAAACCTAAATACATGGTTCTTATAAAAAGTCAAGTAATTTTACCGAACTTTATAAAACACGGGGGAAAATAAAGTCAGTTGTTGATCCAAGGGTTCGTACAGATCTGGGACTACATAACATTTATAATGTAGAGTCGACTCTCCCTCGTTAAGACCATTCAAGGGCTTTTCTGATTTTTCAATAACTAAAATCGGTGAAGTGCTATTGAACAAAATGTCCAAGAAAGGCCTTTCGTGTGCGATGCATTACATTAGTGTGAAATTTCCAGTATTTTTTCACAAGCGCTACAGATAGCGCCATGAATTCCTTTACAAACGGGTAATTGTCCTCCTACTTGGCCCTTTTAGTTAATAACTGACACTTTTCTCATTTTCCCTAATCTCTACCCCAAGTTGTCGTTCGTTATCCGTTTTTCATTGATCGTCTGCGCGAATCGGTCCGTAATATTTACACAGCATGAATATTACTAGTAGGTATAAAACCCAATACCCTGACGGTATTGTACGTTTTAGATCTGAAATATATTAAGAGGAATTAATGGATAATTGAACAAAATTCATCATTTTTCCCCAAAATTCAAGGAATTTTAAAACACTACCGTTCATTTCAAAGAGTAAACACATAATTCAAGCATTTGTCCATCACCGTTTTATCAGTGTTCAATACGACCATTATGCGTCAGCGCTGACGTGGGAACCTAAGCCATTCTGGCTGCGTAGAATCACAGAATTGAATTTACTAATCATGCATACACAAATCAAGTTCTTCACGAGGAAAGGATCAAAAGTACTGTTAAAATCAGTGTTTGCGAGATAGTAAATTAGGGACAATTTGGGTATGAACAGTTAATACTTATAATAATTCCATAACTGCATCACAAATGGCTACAAGTACATTATCCAGACCATACCTCAATCATATCCTCATATATCGAGAGCTCAGCGCAACACTGTAGTAACTTGTTCTTATTTCAATATGACTTACGCCACTGTTGCGTTGAACCCTCGATATGCTGGACTCAGGTAACCATGGCTGATATTTTATGCGGTCATAATTTATGATAAATGACATTCACACAAAATTTTACATATATATTTTTGACAAGTGTTTTGGTAAGGCAATGTTGCCTTATTGATTTGTTTATATGCAGTGTCACCTGTTTTGTAGATTAGATTTATTTCATAGATTTATTTGTAACCAAGTATACATGTACATGGTATGTATAGTTTTGAGTATCTCTTGGTAACATTTCAATGCTAGTAAATGAAAACATAACAGACAATAGATATGAGGTAAAGATTTATTCTTAATACAAGTCCAAAGCATTCTACGAGCACAATATACATGTCATGACCTACAAAATCACTGTTTTCACATTTGAATTGCTGCAATATTTCTTACACAAAACTCTCTCAAAATCCCTGAACTACCAAATTCAACACAAAACGATGTTTTTTTTATAATTCCATCTCTAAAGCTTGACCTCTTTGAGTCAATAACATCAGTTACCTGACCAATAGATATGTATAAAGTAACAAAAAATAGGACAAGTTAAAAAGAATGCTCACTACTTAAGGAGGAAAACATTCATTTTGTATTGAATAAGGTGCACAAAAATACACGTTCAGAAAACTGTATAAAATCCTAATATAAAATCCACAACTCCATCTAGACATACATAATTCTTTATGTATCAAAAAAATTGATATGCTGTCAGAAAATAAATTCAACACTAAACATCAGTTTCCATATACACCACATTGTGTACAGCAAATCTATCTGAACAATGAATCAGCAATCTACAGAGTTTAAATCAATCAAAGGAATGTTATACATGAAGAAAATTTGGGCCTAACTGAATACATATCAGTACCGTCATTTTCAGATAGTTAGGCGAGGTCCTGTTTGTGTCAGTAACAACGTCACATCACATTTCAGTAACTAGAATCCTAATTCATCTTTTTTTTTATATCTTCTTAGCCAAGAGAACACAATCCTTGTTACTAACACACCTGGAACACTTTCAAAAGTCCACCCTTTTCTGAATCAGTCTATGAACTGTTTCTCACTTACTTAAAGTACTCTCATATTACATACCGGCAATGACTTGTGTCCATGGAAAGGAAACTATCCGGATATATGGACTTACTCTAATTACCATCTTGATTTTACATTATCATAGCAGAATGCAGCACAAAAAAAACACAATCTAGGGTTGAATCACAGAATACAAGATACACATATAAAATATGATGTGCAGAAAGAAATCCTATTTCAAATAAAAATCTAGTGAAATTTACATCAACAATTTGGTACAAAAAAACTGTTTTAACAACAATGTGTGGTGAACTCAAAAGAAAAGAAAAACATGACAAGATAATCCAAAGAAAGTTGTAAATGCATCCGCAGGTTAACATAAAAATAATGATAAAACACTAGCAATGATTTTCTTTTTTTAACAATTGCAAGATGCTGATGCACTGGGGTACAATTTTTCAGTTCTTGATTACTGCATGACAGACACTAAATAAACTACTATCGATCATGTCATTTTCTTACTGCACATCATATTCAAGAAACATTTTAAAATACATCACATATAGACATCCTTTATAATGAAAAAAGTCTCATTTTATATAATCATAATATTAATAGTGACAACACAAAATATAATATATACCACTAGGCTTAAGAGCTGTACACAAACCATAATCTAGCTGCAAGCCAACAGCTATAGAAACCATCGTTTGTCAAAACGAACAATTATCAACTAACTACATACATTACATCATGACAAGATTTGACATATTAAAATCAACTCCGCTCAAAAATGAACAATATCTGCAACTGTCTTCATTCAATGTACTGATTACAAGTGCTATCAACTTAACAACCTTCAATTAAAAAAAATTGATACCGTAATATCATATCTACATATGAAACTATACATAGAAACTAGTAAAGAAAAATATGTATGGAAGAAAACTGAGATCGGTTGCAAAATTTGTACTAATTTTTTTTACATAATACGTTAGATGGATCTAAAAAAAACATTAAACTTCATTTTGCAAAATAATGGCAAAATTGTTTACAGCTAAAATGTTCTTAGTTTAGACATCTGATGAAAACCAATATCTGGGAAACAGACAACCATACATTTAAGATACACCCCATCTCAGTAGACTTCAAACCGGCTTTATACGCATAGTGTATTTCTCATATCATCATAAAGGCACTGAATAAATACAACAGGATCATTTGACTTAGTTATCATTTACTTGATACAGTAACTTAAGACTCCCCCGTTATACTTGTTTAATCATGGCACTAACGCACAGTTCATGAACACAGGTTTCAGTGTTAAGAACATTGTAGCCATTTCTTGTTGTATATTGCATATTAAGAGTATTATAGCAAACATTGACAGTATTATTTGAAGTTAGCTCTCCTCAGCTATGACAGACAGCCCTATACAGTTTTACATAAAATATCAACAAACCACCAAGAAAAGCACAAATTTCACTGGCTGATGTGATAACCCATATCCTTTAACCCCAGGCTTTAAAATTGGAATAAAGGACAATTAATTTAGAAGTATATTTAAGTCCTTAAGTAGTTTTGACAAGATTTCCTTTTTTTCGCAATAAAGTTGAGACAAACAAATTCATTCTTAACGAATTTTTTGGTATGAAATAACAAAAAAGGCCTTTAAATACAAACACTTTAAAACTAGAAAAATTGCAGATGTTGCCCATTCGACCAGGAGTGAACAAAATGATCATATACATATAATATATAAATATCACATAAGTACATCACCCTTGTATATGGCAAGTACCAAGGGATAATGCACAAAAATGCTGTATTCAAAGTAATATTTAAGATGATAAGCATATCATTGATAATAAACAGGTACATACAAAAATTAAAATCTTCAAAATCTCACACAAATTCAAAGACCAGGAGTGCAGCTATATTAATATGAACACATGAAATTGGAAACATCACAAACAGACTGGCAATATATCGATGAATGCTTAAATAAATAACCTGCAGTTAAGATTGTTTCCAGCTCGGTTTTTTAAACAATATTTAACTAACACACAAAAATAAATGGAAACTGGATTTGATAATACAAATGCACTATAATCACAGACAAAACATGCTGCAAAAAGCATGCCTCAACTTGGGCATACACATAGTTTAAAGAAGTTGCCATTAAAGAACTTGGATTCACGATCGCTCATCTTTAAATACATATAATACAGAGATTCTGTTTTTATTGACTTTTTTTTGCTTTTATAATATCATAACAACACTGTAGTAACGCAATAATATTGCATGAAACATGCCAGGAATAACCATGTTATTTCTGAGCACCAAAAATTTGATAATCATTACACAATAAATATCACATAGTATCATTTGACATAATACCGGTATACACTTTTTCAAAAAACAATGGAATAATAAATAGAATGATACGTTTCGACTTTGGCTAGATGGTATGAAAGTTTTGCTATGGCATATATAACTGACGGAAATATTCATAATAACAAATGATCAACCTACACTTTTGAAGGACCTGTGTATAAATTAAGGCCTGTTTGATATAATGCAATGACAAACTTCTTCATAACACAAGCACTATTGGCATTAATATGTTGTGCATATATTAAGGCCTGTTTTTATAGACTGAAAATGTCCTAGTATCTTAGTATTAAAGTTTAGCACATATAGGTAAAGGAAAAGACTAGTTAACACAGCCAGTATTAATGACAACATGTTTCAGAGGAATATCAGATCAACTACAAATTCATAATTTAAATTCATTATGAAAATGTATACAAATTTAACTAAATAAAACTATGAATTAATTCAACTTGACATGGTCTAAAAAATCAGCAGAAAAAATACAAGATGTAAATACAGAAAACATTGTAGTTAAAGGGTACAAAATACTGAAATTTAGTTCTCTCTTTGTTTACCAACAATTGTTACAAAGGTTAACACCGAAACCAGCAATATTCGACGATAAGTCTACAACATACATACTGAAAAAGGCAATGTTTAATTCCCAGAGATACATATTTGAAGAAAAACATTAGAATGCTGGCTAAATATATTATGTTTCTACACCACTTTAATTACCCAGCCAAGCATGTGAAGTAGAAGTCTAAAATCCCACAATAAAAGCATATTGCCAACATTACAAGGAGGGTTAATCATTTAATGAACATATTTGCAAAATAAACAAACCCCTATTTGGGTTCTTGAGCACAATAATATCTGTCACTACTATAAGAAATCTCGAATTAAGTTTTGAATACAATCAGTAGTCCTATTAGCACTTCAAAATTGAAAACTCATAAATAAACATACAAAATGACATAACAATTTTGAGATTAATAATACTATGAAAAGTTGAACAATTATACAAAAACATACACTAAAATGAAAGAACAAATTTGGCAAAATTATGCTAACTATTATAACTAACCATACAAGATTGATCAAATATTGTCCCTGGAATGAGTATTTTTATGGGACCACTGTTCAACACCCTGTAGAATGGAATTTGAGTACAATAACCTTCCTAAAATTTCACTTCAATAAATATGCATTTGTGATTGAATCAGCGAAGAGAATTAATTTTATATCTTTGTAGATTGCGCATCAAGAGATAGCAGAATTAATTATGCCAGTTAAACTATGGTTTATTTTGATGTATCTTTTTTTGTGAATAACTTACATCGGGACACACAATTTTACTAGTTAAATAACAGCAGTAGAGATACGGTATCATAAGACTAGAACAATCACACAGTATGATAAATAATCAGTTCTACAACATGGCACACCAGACCCTTAAAATACACAAAAATGCCATAATGCTGAAATAAATACACAGTGAAGATGATTATTAGTGGCTTATTATTAGAGAATCTCAAACAATCAACTGATTGCATTATTTGTTTCCTCATATAACAGTTAACATGTAATACATCTAGGTATGTCCCTTACAAATGAGAAGTTAGTAAGCGCAGATTGACTTGCTTGAGTGTATGAATCAAAGTAAAAACGATTTACAGCAATATCTGAATAAAAAATATGATTATTATCATACAAAAAACATTCCAACATTGAGAAATAGAGTATGTATGATACTACAGTACATAAATATGGATTGTTTTCACTCCTAGCTGTCTAATTTATCAGCACATGGATGGATTAAGCAAATGGTGGGTGAAAATAAAAATACTGCCTAAAAACAATTTAAAAATGATTTCAGTCTACAGAGTAGGGTTGTGATTAATAGTAAATTTCATTCTGAATTGATTATAATTATGTATCACACCATTCAATTAATAATAAAAAAAGACATGAGCTCTAAATGTAAATGCAGCAGATTTATGTGAAGTCTGCAACAAAAATGGCACCTACAGTATTAAAAATACATGTTTTAATTATGAAATGCTTGATCATGCTCTAAATAGATACATCAGTGTCAGGAAAAGCATCCTTAATACAGTTTTGTTACACAATTTCAGTCCAATTATAACACATAATAAGACTATTGTTACATAAAATTTGACTATTTAAAGCACATCCATACAACAGGTCACAAAATTTTTGAAACAATTACACAAAAAAGATCATTGCAAAACATGGATTACCTTGAGTACTGTTTAAAGTAATGCTTAACGTAGCAGTAGTCAGAATACTTTTAAGAAATTGCCCTTGATACAAAATCAGACAACCATGATCACTTTGCACTACACAATAGTCAGATCAATGATACGGCAACAAAATGTCACATAAATTCATTTACCATCCAATACTTAACAACAAGATGAAGGTGTCACTGTTTTCTAAACATGGCTTGTCATGGATACATATGGAACGTTTCAAACATGGACTTAAAAGCAGAGAATGCACTAAATGATGATAAATCAGTAGTGACTTTGTGATAAAATGTGTATATAAAATTGTATCGTACAACATCATCAATTACTATTTACAAAAAAAGACCTTCGTGAGGCACCCCATCACCACTATGAACTGAACACAGATTAACTTAACACATTCAACTTTTGATATAATGCCATATCTTTGACATCCTTTTACATAATACATCAGAAGAAAGCACAACTTTTTCATCACAAACATCATTATGTCTGGATAAAAATAACTCATACTTTATTGTTAAGACAACTTTGTATTGCCATTACGTACAGTCATTGTGCCTCATAGCACATAGTAACAATACAAGAAATAAGAACTTTGTAATACAAGATGGCCGGTTTAGTATTTGATACTTTAATGTAGGTAGTGATAATATAAACTACACACAGCAGTTGTATAGCAATAATAACAAACAAACAAAAAAAAAACAAAAAAAAACATAATTGACTTGGAAAATGGAACAACTAACATAATATACATACAAAGTATCATCATAATTATCATAAGTGTACAAACATTTAACACAGAATGAGACATAGGTAATGGAGCAAGGTCAACTAACCAGTGTAATACAGTAGCAAATATATATAAATATATATAGAGAGAATATGTAATCATTATAAGTGTGAGCAGCACACGTTTGCACGGGTACTGGTTTTATGGAACTATAAGTGGTGGCCCTCTTGACAACCATCTCAAACAATAGCACTGAACAAGTTCTAGTAGTACCTTCACAATATACATGGAAAGACAACTGATTTACACATACATAACTATTCAACATAACAGACAGGAATTAATCTTCTAACAGACCTATTTCAATTAATATCGGACTAGTGAGGCTATAAAGAATAATGATTGACAATAACACAAAGCATCATCAAAATAACAAATATGACAAATTTTGTTCAACAAAAATTAAATGTGCTCCGTATAAATTTCAAATATAGCTGAAAAAAGTTTCAAATTCATAGGAAAATCAAATGTGTATCGTTGTTTTTCTTAATTTCGACAAAGAAAGGTCAGTTGGAAGATAAATTCCTTACAATACAGACTAGTGTCTTTTAAAGCCTGAGCAAACATCTATGAAGTACATTATATTAACAATACAGAAAGACCTGGTTTTGTAGAACCAGTGGCTTTCATACATACAGACAAATATTGTCAAACATCTTTCTTTGGGTAAATTTCAAATGGTATTAAAACATGGAACAATATAAAACATTCATGTTACAACATGAATCTTTGTGTGGATTTTTGCACAAAGCATGAAAAATACCTAATTGCAATAAAATTTATGAATTTAAAGTATAACTATATGGTACTGGATTTTTTTGTAGATTTTTATATTTTTTTGGGGGGCTCCAGTATCATAAAGAAATACTTTTACAACAAGATCTATTTATAAAGATGAGAATGTATTTTTTTAAAATATCACTAACATAAAAATATCCTTTTCACATGGCCAGCAACTTTTTCAGTATATTTGATTTTTTTGGTGTTGCTGACATGCAACAAGGACAAATACACAATAACACATCCAAAATAAAGTAGCAATTTTTTCTAAGGTTTTGTGATTTTTTTTTGGCAACTGCTACTTTCACAAAATGACATGTAAATAATAACACAAATAACCATGCATCTTATCAATATCCATGAAGTATTATGGAACAATTCTACAGAGCCATATTGCACAAGGTTGGAATCTCGGAAATATTTGTCTGGGACATTAGAGCTTGCAGACGGAAAATACCTAAAAGCAGCATGATACCTTATTAAGTATATATACATGAACATAAGTGTTAATTTTGATAAAAATGTCAATTTGTTTAAAGATAAAATGATTTTAACACATCAGCATGAAAACACACTTATTGTATTGTAAAGTTTGGTGGGATGATGTGATAAATAAACAGCATCTCTCTTCATCACATACTAATAATCACAGAATGCTGGCAATCACAAGGATGTGTTAAACTTGTGGTAAAGCCTGATTACAGAGACAGCATAAGGACATTAATACCTGAACAGAAAAAGGTAGTAGTTTACTAGTAACACTACCTGCAGTACACTTTCACCAGCTTTATTCCAAAGTTCCAATGCATTATAAAATCTCCTGAAAATTTCGCTTAAGAGGATATTCATCCTAGACAAAAATAGAATTTTAACAAAAATGGATAGACAGCTTTTAAAATTAACTTCATTTGTGAACAGTTAAGATTTTCTAATTGTTCCAGTATCATAATACTAAACCTATTATTAGTTGAACAGTGACTAGACTAAACATTCAAACTAATTGCTACTGCTTGTGTTTTATTTTCACACTTGACTCAACACAGATTGCACTTCATTTCTGAAAGTCATGAATTCAACATCTCTTGAAAATATAACCAAAATGCTTGGTTGAATTTGCTGCAGATTATAAACTTGACATGGTTAAAAATCAACATCAGCCATGATTTGAGTAAGATAGTCAACTACAAAAATATGATTAAGACATACATGTTAAGTTACAGTATGTAAACCAAGATTCCTAAGTAAGCTTCACCAGCATAACAAAGACACGATTTATAGTAAGAAACTAGACAATTCAAGCCATTACCTGACCAATTATCTAAATTTCAGGATAAATAGAATGTGTCAACACCAATCATGTAAAATTTGACATTTTAAGATACTATGGCCATAAAGTTATCACAGGACATTTGCTTGTCCATCAAACAAGCAACATTTCCACACAGTGAAAAATAAACAAATATTTTACAAATAGTTAATACAAACAATTAGGAATCATACAAGTTGATAATAAAATTTGCACTTCTTGTACATATACAAATAATAATATAGCAATAAAAATGACATATATATCTCTATTTGTATTTTTTTGTTGTTTTTTCTAATTTTTTTGGAGTCATGAACGTGATATAAATATTTCATAAAAGAACAATCATAATTTAATCATGATAAAGTGACAATTGAGGTTGCACAATGATAGATATCAGATGTTCAAATAATGACTGATAACCCTTCAAAGATAAAGAACTGGTTTACGGCATGGCTAAGCAGACAATCATATCTGACAAGACGATTGGAAAAATTCTGAAAGACATCAATACTTCATCCGAAGTATAAAAATAAAAATATGTGCTGTACTTCTTCGAAGCTACACGCACCAACATATTTGCATCATGTGATATGCGTCTGATGCCATGGCCACCAGTCGAGAGAACACATTTAGAGCAAGTGATCCCACATCTGTCAAACATAATAACTAACCCGCATACAAGAGATCAATAATATGCATTAAGGAAACAAATTACAACACTATGATATATAGTCATTTAAATAATCATTAACATGAAACAAAGCAACTTATACAAACAACAAACAATAAATTACATAGTGTCACCTAACATATTGCCGAGAAGGTTATGTGAATGATCCTCCAAATTGTCCCCCCATAGACTTCCTCCACTCCCTGAGCTACCATTTCCCCACATCCCAGTACCAGTAGAAGATGGTGGACCCCATGTGCTCATACTAGCATCTTGTCGTGGGTTTCCAATTGTACCGGACTGACGAGGTTGACCCATTTGTGACCACTGACTGGGTGCAGATGGCATAGCATTTTGCTGCTCAACAAACCTTAATGCTTCAACCTCAGACACAAATTCAGCAACAATAGTAGTGTTGCTAAGGAGACATGTATTGAGAGCTTTCTGCGCTTTCACAGCTTCTTCCATGGAGCAGTATTTCACCAGAGCTTGGAAATGGGTCAGATTCAAATAGAAGTACTGAAGCGGACCATGTTGCATACACAGAGTACGAAGGGTAGAACCGTCAATCTGCAAAATCATTCGAAATCTGAGATACAATTTCACCAAGAACACAAACAAAATCAATGGTGAGGAACTTCTAATTTCATAATATCATTACTTCAGCATAATTGGTTGTTCTAGTCACAGGTGGCTGTATCAGTGTTCGGGCCACACACAAAAAAAATCCTGTCACTGAGCTTATATTACTATCAAGGTAGCAATTTTCCTTCAGTGCACATCTTTAATGCTGAAACGAGATGCGATGTTCCACATTGTTTGGCATATAGACATATAGTAGGCTTTTTACCTTGATAGTATGTATAAGCTTAGTGACAGGGTTTTTTTTTTTGGTGAACCAAACACTGATACAGCCACCTGTGGTTCTAGTGACAAGCATGAAGTGTTAACAAATATCTTGCAAAAATCATAACATGCTATATATCGTTACCTCAATTTACCAAACATTTGAGTGCCTATTAACTTCTTATTCAGTCAGCCACAAAATACACCTAACACAATTATCTGATAAAGATAGGATATGACCTAAGAGCAGCCAAGTTCTGTATCATTTTTTTTATTGAATCAGGGGCTGTTACAACTATGCCCATGAACATTTTGAAGAGCGAATGTTACCTGTTCAACCTAGTAAAGGTACAACAATTTGTATAAACTGTTCCAAAAATATTCCCCATCAAAACAAGCACATACAAACGAGGTTAAAATATGTTGCACACAATAAAAATAAAGAGAACATGTCTTACCTGAGGAGTAAGGTTTTTCAGAAGTAGAGCGGTAGAAACTCCTGATCCACTCCAATTTGAACCACTGCTGCTACCTGAATGAGGAAGTGGTAATTCAATTCAATTATGATTTCATCTTTGGTTTTAATAAAATCAGAATAAATCTAGTCAAGGAAGTCCAAGCATAAATATTTAATAAAATTATTCCATATACACTGCTTTTCATATCTTCACAAACCAATGATTCAGTTTCATTATTAATGTCAAGAAAATGAAATAAAGATACACCAAGAACAGTTTTTTTTAATAACTATGTTTCAGCCTAGACTAATAATGTTGCTCTTTGACAGAATAACTGTTGTTTTTTTTTGTACATAAAAGATGCTATTGCAATCTATTTCAATATACTCACAACATTTAGAGTTAGTAAATTACGTTAGTATACTGGACTTGCATTTTCAACAACAATTTCAACATTACGGATATAATAGGAAACAAAAGTAATAAGAAAATTGGAATATGTGTTTATATCAAAGAAAATGGAGATATGCGTGAAAATGCAAGCTTTATTATACAATAAGTGAAGGCAAGGAAGCGACCAGGAAAGATGGAAGTCCTGAGAGTATATGATGACATTAGAAGGACATACCATCTGATCTGGGCGTGCTGCCTGCCCATGACTGTTGCCTATTCATACCCTGCCATCCTCCTTTGTTTTGAGGTATACCAGGTGGTGGTCTCGACATGTTCCCTTTTCCCGTTATGCTCCAAACATCCGATGTAAAGCTTGGAGTCAGATTACTCTCCCCAGCGCTCCAGTGTTTGTTCTGTGTTGTTGAGCTGCTCAGTGGTTTCTGTGGCCACAGTGAACTGCTCTCACTGGTTGGACTGGATTTGGTGAAAGTAGACAAATAATCATCTTTGATTGTGTTCACACTTAAGGAGCGTGAGAAGCTGCCAGGAGTAATGTGTGGATCATCTTCAACACTTTTGGTGATTCCTTGCCATGGTTTACCTGGCACAAACTCAGGTATAGCTGGAATGGAGTCAAGTACTGAACTACTTCCAGATGATATAGCAGCAGTTGCAGTAAGAGATTCTTTGTTCTCAGCATTCTCACTCAATATGCCAGATGAGCTTGGAGAGCTTGTATTTGGCCAGTTTTGAGACGATGAGCTCGAATTAGGAGCCCAAGTAGAATCACCACCAAGTCCAAGCTCATCATATCTTCTTAAATTTGGTGTAGAGCTGGACTGCTGGATAGACTTTGAGCCAACAGTCTTACTGGTATCTCCAGCTTCAGATGTAACATTATTGGTGGTGGCTGTGCTTATTGTGGGAGTCTCATTGGTGGTGGCTGTATTGACTTCAGGGGATTCTTTATCCGGGGTGGGGCACTTCCACTGATTGAGTCTTGACTTAGGCTGAGAGGTGGAAATGCTAAGACTGTTCATTTCCTGCTGCAAGGGAGGCTCAGATGTATCTGTTTGCTGAGGTGGTTGCGACTGAGATTTGTTCAGCAGAGTTGTCTGTGCTTGCGCAATATTTCTTTGTAGAAGAAGTATCTGCTGCTTAATTTGGTTGATTCTAACAGCAACTTGTTCGAGCTGTTGGCGTTGTGTGAGTGGATTTGCATTCATCTTCGGTTGCTGAAGCATCTGTTGAGTAGTGATAAGTTGCTGAAGGTTTTGCTGCTGCTGTAGTAACTGCTGCAACATGACTAGTACTGGAGCAGGTAATTGCTGATTCAGCAGTTGGGGACTAATAAGACCAGCTTGTACTGCCATTCTCAACTGATGCAGTATCTGTTGCTGGGCCATTTGCTGTTGGACAGCTTGATTCGGCTGTCCAGCAGGCATCTGGCCACGCCCCAAAGGACCCTGAGGTGGATTAATGGAATTCATTGATGGCGACGGTGGGGGCGGCTGCTGATGATTCTGGAACTTTTGAATTATCTTCTGCTGTAAAGCATTGTTAATACTGGGAGTACTGGAACCAAGACTAGACTGGTTGAGACTAGGTCCAGGGCTGAAAGGGTACTTCGATTGAGCATTTGTGTATGGAGTATTTTGCATGGGATTCATATTAGGCACAAATGAATTGCTGTCTGATTGAGTATCTGATATGTCGTCTGAGGCACCACTGTCTGATATCAGATTATGTATTCGTGCCACTTCCAACTCGTCTTTTTTAGCACCACGACGATTGTACAGATCAGCTGAAAGAGAAAAATTTTCAGTGAAAAAAGCAATAAACAAAAACAATATACTATTCATGGAGATTAAATGCACTAGTCATGAAATTCTTTCGCATTAAAAGACGGGAGACCTTCATTCAACACAACAACAAGACTGTAACAGCTATATATCTTGATTTGTATGATATAATTATTTTAGATTTTATTACACACGAAGAGGTAAGCTTACCTATAGCACTCTGTATATTCATATTGTTAGAAATTAGGGCATGCTGGGCTTCATCCTTCTGTAAAAACAAAAAATAAGAAAATGAAGTAATTGCTAATACATGGTTCATACAGAAATACTATTTCAAAACTTAAGTACTTATCAAAGAACTCTTGATGACGTAATGCAAGAGATCCATAAAAACAACTTACAGAATGAAACACTTTAATTGAACAGGGGCAGCAAAATTTTCATAGTTTTACAAGTTGATATCGTAGCTTGGAAATGTCTATGAAACTGGTCCCTGGTACAAAGGTAACTATTTCAGACACATTCAAATGAAGTTTTTAGAATTTGGGTACAGTCCTTCACCAAGACGGGGGTTGTTAA
Source organism: Lutraria lutraria (assembly GCA_964023205.1). Lineage (NCBI taxonomy): Eukaryota > Metazoa > Mollusca > Bivalvia > Venerida > Mactridae > Lutraria > Lutraria lutraria. The sequence goes on from OZ026836.1 coordinate 23,153,837, forward strand.
TGTTGCAATATACCCTTAACAACATTTTTTGTTAAAAGTAATAGGATCACAAATGAAAACAAATATATAATGATGAATTACTTTGAAACCCAGGTCCATAAGTTGTTGAAGAAGTCTGCTTCTCATTTGGGGAGGGTGGCTGCTTGTGCCAGGGAATTTTATAGCACCATCCTGCAAGCATATAATAACACATCAAAATTCTGCTCATCAACATTAACAAGTCAATAAGCAACTTCTGAGTCAGACAGGAAAATGTTTTTATCAATGAATGACAGACAAATACAACTCTTCTTATTTACTAAGAAATTTATAAATAGGTCTTGTCATTCTCAGCACAATAACAATAACCTAGTTCTTGTAAATATTAAAAAAATATCTACATCTAGTTAAAACACCCAATCAGCATTTTATAATTCTCAGCAATAATAATACAGCAAAGGACAAGAAAATTCAACAACAACTGAAGGTAAAAGCACAACAACATGACAAAAAAAAGTCAACAAAGTTAATATTATAAAACTAAAGCATGCGATAAAATAATTGTTAAAAATTATAGCTCTGTAAAGTTAGACTAATTAGGAAATCCCCACTTCAGACAATAAATGAGGGCAGAAAAACAAGCAGTATTCATGATGATGTCAACCTTGAAACAAATGATGGAAGAGAAAAAACAAGATTGTTAGTGGGTTAGCAATGATTTACTCCAGACCAGGGCCTCAGAAACATTTAAAAATCTCATCCGACTTTGGTGAAGAAAACCAATGCAACAACACACAGCAAGGAATTTATGGCACACTTCTGTTAACTCTGCGTGACGTTGGAACTGCATTATTTCTGTGGCCCTGATCCAGTAACCAGGTGTAGCAGACAGCGCAGTATACCTTAATACTATTGCGTTTTTCTCTGTTCCAGCCAGTGGCACTGTTCCAAGATGAGTTAGTTTGCTGGGCGGTATCATTCCAAGTGCCCATGTCAGCATCATCCCAGCCGCCCATGTTTTCCTCACTCCAAACATCTTCCTGTTATTAGAGGCAAAAAAAACTCTCCTTACACTTTAACCAAAACACTGGGAAGTTTGGTACAAAAAATGTTCAAAAATAACACCTTATCTAGGGAATGTAGGACATTTAAAGCTGTGTTAAGGATATTGACTTTGCCTAACCAGGTCTGACTAAAAATGAAATGACATATTCTGAAACCGAGATAAAGTCACAGTCGAAACATACAATTGAAAAATGATATTTTTGGGGCTTAACCTACAAATCTCTCCTGAAACAAAATACACAGAAAAAGAAGACCCTGTAATCATAAAAAGGGTACATTTGAGAATCCTTGACCTCTGACATCATCATGATTAGCTTCAACTGCCCTCATTTACCCACAATATTTGTCTGTATAATATCGAGATGAAAAATGCACATGCACATCTTAAAACCATTTTTTTCTATTTGTCAAAAAATCAACAACAAATGTTGGTACACAAGCAGTAATAAATGCAAAAAATAAACAATTCAAGATCTATATCATAATGTTTACTGCATTCAAAGTGGCTTGATGATAAAAAGCCATTGATTATAGTGCTGACCACTGTCCAATAATAAAAGCATGATTACAAGTTTTCATATTGCAAGTTTTCTTAACACATGCAATATGTATATATATATATATGCAAAAATAAGGAAAAAATTCCATCTATTAGCACACCAACAAGTAACACAGATTGTAGTCTGCAATTGCACAGACAGCACATGCATGCAGATATGATTTTTTAACTGCACCCTCACAAATAGTGTGCTTAGAGGAAGTATTGTTTTTTTATTAAATACTAACTACTCTTGCATTTCCTACAAGTAGTAGAACAATGCTTGAGACTAGAATGCTAGTCATTGAATTTGTATTGAAAATCATTAAATATTCATTTGTAGCCAAGTCGTCATGGCCATATTTGAGTTAGATATTCTATCCTTAAAGATACATAAAAACTGACAAGATGCGATGTGCTTAGTAAAAAAGTGTAACAGCAATGATTCAAAATGGTTTCCTTAATAATAATCCAAATATCTAATATTTGACCAACTTAAAACACGACAACATTCTTTGGGTCAACAACTTCTGTCCCACCATTGTCTCCACCTGAAACGCCCTTTAATATACAAGCATGCTTTATGATAGACATAGTTTTTGACCGCAGCTGGGAACATCTTCATCATTCCATAAACAAAGGAACGGTAAACAAAAATATACGCAAGAGGAAATGAACAAACAAAAACTTGGAAAATATGTAACAAAAACAGACAAGGCAATCATAATGATGATGTCAGAGGCATTTCAAATGAAATGTTCGATGCTGCACTTACTCATTAGCTTTAACATTTTTGTGCATCTTAGACCAAATTTAATCCCTCCATAAAGGAGAGAAAATACAAGTAGGTTAAGCAAGCTGTAAGCAAACAAAGCATTTTCCATCTGCGTGACACAGATTACTTCAACAGGTTTGTAACATGTCACTTTCACAAACCTGCATGCAAAAAGCAGCACAAACATTTCGTATCCCACAACATCTACAGAAGGCTACTACATAGACAGTAACAGTAATAGCTAATATAAATAACAGCCAAAACTATCAAAATACATAATCTTCTTGCATTATCTCTTGAAATCATATCATCAGGATATTTTATCAGCAATCCACAGACAGGAATGTACAGACAATTTATTCCTATTGCAGTCCAAATGTAGCAAAGCAATCTCGGGTGACTTCACATGTAAAACATTCAAATGAAATACATCAACCGATTGAATAGGGATCTAAGGATTTAAATGACACTGCAAATGAACCCAACAAAGATGCCAATGTCATTTATTTCCTTTGTATAACAAACAAACAACAGAACAGACTGAATAAATTATATAATCTATTACCTTAGGAAGATTCCAATTCAAATCATCTACTCCTCCATACTGAGCTGGATTTTGGTTCGCTAATTTGGGATTTGGTTTACCTATAGCCCCAGGATTCCATTGTTGGTTCCCAGCATCACCTCCCCATTGAGTAGGTCTTCCCTAAAATGTCAAGTAAATTCATGTAAAAAAAGAACAATAAATTGATTCTGTGCTTCAAAATAAAACTTAAATCAGGTTACTTAGAACTGTCAATTAATTATTACTTAATCATTAACTTGCCATCCATTCTTAAATAACATTGCGAAATTACCTGTGGCGGGTTATTGGAAGCCCAGAGACCTGTTCCATCATCTATTTTAGGATCAGGAGGTCCAATGGGATCTCCCCAACCAGAACCCATTTTTCGATTTTGCCCTATTGCCTGTTGTCCTGCATTGCCGGGGGCATTCCAATTTGGTTGCAGATTTGGTGGTTTGACAGAGTGATCACCCCAGTAGGTGGTACCATCACTACTACTTCCATTACCTCCTCCACCACCACCAGAGCTCCTACCCTCTCCCCAACTTGATGTACCATCTGCATCACCCCATGTAGCTATTCCTCCGCTTGCCCCAGGGGTAGAACTTCCAAAATTTCCACCCCACGAACCAGTTTCTGTGCTACCTCCCCAGTTATTGTTGTTATTAGTCTGGCTTCCGGGAGCACCCCATGGCCCCATACTTTTATCAGGTCCGGGGGTTTGCACAGGACCCCCAACTCCCCACTGACTTCCAACAGAGGGATCAGGTGGTTTTTGCTGTGCCCCAGGCCAATTACTTGGTGGTGGACCAGGAGCCCTACCTACTGCTGAAGGATTTCCTCCCCAAGCTGACATATTGTCTTTGTTTGCTTCCCATATTGCTGTACCATTATTATTATTCCACATATTATTTGTTCCCTTTTGTTGTTCTGGCACCACTGAAGCTGTGGATATTTTGCGTTGAACCTTTGGTGAGGTTTCAATGCTCCATTGAGTATCTTGTCTAATTGGTTTTTTACCCCAACCATCATGACTCTCTATAGCTCTACGAATCAAAGCTTGTCGTTGTACGTCTTCTTGAGATATATTATTTGGAGGGTTCTGACTATTAGCCTGCAGGTTAAGACCCTTTCCTGCAGCCTGTGCCCAAGAGCTTGGTCGCTGCTGGTCTTGTGCAGAAGCAGGAATGCCTGGACTGGTATTCTGCAAAAGCGAACCAGAGGATGATGTAATCTGAGACTGGGTCTGCGATGTGGAGGAACTGGACGATTGATCCCAATCAGCACCACTTTGATTTTCCCAACTATTTGTTCCCGTTAACCTGGAATCTTGTGTAGAAACTGGCATACCCCACCCAGCTGATCCAAGATTGTCAGAACTTTGAGCACTACTTCCATTATTAGCACTGTTCATAATACTTGTGGCTGGATTAATGGCGAGACCAGAAGAAGCATTACTGGTTTTTTGAAAGCCCACATTTCCAAATGCACTGTTACCCTGTGAAGATGCAGTATTAGGCCCCGGTGACTGAGATGTTGAGAACGAACCACCCGGTTGACTCGACTGAGGTCCATTCGGTTGAGCACCACTAACTGGCATTGTTCCTTGCATATTTCCACTCAAATTAGCAGGTTTATTTGTAGACTGTGAGGGAGGCACAGTCCCAGGGGCACCCCAGCTCCCTCTACTACCCATAATTGGGTTGGAATTGGTTAAATCACCGAGAGTACTTGCACCAGATTGCATATGTCCTTGGTTATTCGAAAGACTATTGCCTCCATATCCTAGAAGATTCATATTATTGGCACCTGAGGAGAATGGGGTCCCTATGCCCCATGATGAGTCTAAACCACTCAGAGCAGACGAACCGCTCCAAAGACTGGAAGCACCTGGTGTGGACATGGCACTTGTTTTGTTGGACTCAAGAATTGAGCGTCAGAAATATCACAGTCAAAAGGTTCAACACTAGAATGTCTGTATCACTCCCTTGTGTAGAACAGATACACTAACAGATGAACACTGTAGTGGTTAAAAAAGTCAAATTTTGGAACGTTTAATTCACAACCCTACTTAACTGTCAGAACTAAGACTAGCAGTCACTCCAACATTTGACAAACTGAAATAGATAAAAATGACATTAAACATTCATTATACTGCTCTTGGTAAAACTTTCAAGTAAATTTTAAGTTTTTATCAGTAAACATGGTCAGTTTAACAGGTTTTAAATAACTTATTTGTTTAAATGGTAATCCTCAGTTAACAGCAATTCATATCAGTCTAAGTGTAGCAGACAATGTGTTTCCTAAGTAGACCATCTCGAACTACCATGTTTTCATTCACTGTTGTTCTAAATATAAGGAAATATTCTTTAATGTTTCAATTTATTAAAAGTACATCAAAGTTTTTTTTCTACATGATGATTAGTAAAACTTACCATGATTTGGAAATTTTTGAACTTTGGCATGTGCTGAAAAAAGTGAACAATTAAAGTGTTACTTAAGTATAATAAACAATGTTATTTAAAATTTAAAACTGATGATGACTAAACCACTTGATACCTGACTTGGTTTCAAATAAAATACTTAATATGACATGACAACCATCTTAAATTTATTTGAACTTGAAGATTTAAAATAAAACATCTGTCAAAAACAAGAAATAACAAGATTGCTTATTCATACCTGAATTGTCAGCAAGTTATATAGTTTCAGGTAGAGTTGATCTCCACTTTATTTGATTTGGCTTATATATTTGATATTGTTCTCGATGGCTAGTTACAACCTGAAATTTTATTTCATACATTTTACACAAATTTACTAACTAGAGAAATTTAAACGTAATAATTGTCATTTTTAACAGAAAAGCCATTGCACTTCAGATGTCCTTGGTACACTAGCGGTTTAAACTGAAGACACATTCAAAACAAAAAAGAAGGGCATAATGCAACAAATTCCTGAGTAAAAATCATACATTTCAATAAGCTGCTCAGTGTTCCCACTCACTTCTAAATTTGAGACTTCAAAATCGGGGTAAGAACAATATTTTGGGGGTATAAACATCAATGTAAGAAAAGGTACAAAATTAACTTTTACTTGTTTTACGTTTACAGTGAGTACCTCGCTGCTTGGGGCCTCCTTCGAAGTAAGCCCAAAGTTTGTAGACTGACATAATTTTAGATGATGCATTAAATGTGTGCAGAAACGGAAAAACAGATGTCAACACAGAACGGTTTTCCTTAATTCCCAATTCTTTACACTTCTGTGTCATTCCAACAGTGGTTCATACCCAAAAGTTTTGTATGTGCAATCTCAAATCAGGTTAAATTTTGTTACATGATACTGATTTAACTGCATGATCTACCAAATATATGCACGGTTCTCAATAAGTTTGTGGCCAACAGACCCAAAAGCTAGACTAACAGCCTGCTAGAGGGGGTCTGGGCATTTTCTAGCAATATTTTATAAACTTTTGAGATTCTTAACAGGCCCAAACACATTTCTAAGTGGCTAAATTGGCCTGCAGCCTGCTGTTATTGAGAACCCTGTATATGTGAGTGGGAACACTGCTATTATGTAACATGACAAAAGATAATGATCATTATGAATAACTAGATACACTAGCAAAATAATAGATTTTAGAATCAAAGTGGACATTATCATGTTATCACTTACCTTATACAAAGACTTTATTAGCACATATAACTGGCAACAAAATGACTAAGTGGCACACAAAGTTCGTAGATAATTAACAGTTGAGTACCTAAAACAACAAATTCTCATGTCAATGACTGTACACACAAAATATAAGTCAGATGACTCAGAAACAGCAACTACAGGACCTCATTCAAGATGATGATCCAATGCTTGAAAGTCTAAATCATACCACTGACTGAGGAATTGGAACTGACAACATAAAACTAGTCTTGTATCAAATTCCCACAGCATTATCTTTCATTCTTGCATTGAAACTAGTGCACATATCATGTCTGAATATCAATTCAAATTGGATAAATAAGCATTCTAAACATACTTTGCGTATTTTCCAGATGGTATCTACTTTTGTTTCTATGTACACAGGTTTCTTTTCTAAGAAAGTGACAACTGATAGTCAGCGTTTTCTCCCCTGGGCCAAAAAGCTTTGTTTTCCCCCATTTACAATATAACCATTGTCCAAATTTGCCTATTCCATTTTAATTGTACCTCTTTTTCTAAAAACCCCAACATTTTTTACATAACAACATGAAATCATGAGCTACAATTGACAAACAAGTAAGGCTCTTAATCTAATGACTGAAAATCAACTTACATTTTCAGATAACAATGAACAGTATGAGATCTCTGTTAGGTTGTAAGGTTATACTGGTATGAAGATCATAAATAATGAGAGACTGAAAATGAATAAATTAAACATTGTTAGTTGATGTAAGACTAAACTGAGTTCACACAGGGATATTACATGTAAGTGCAGTACTGATTAAGTGTATAAATTTGTTGTAAACGAGAGCTAAGGATCCCATAAAATATAATTTGCATTCACAATTAAGTATGCCAAAAAGGGATATATGTACACTTTTTTTCCAAAAGATAATGTTTTATATACAATATGACACATTTATTGACTTTAATCAATCCAATTATATCAAAATATGGTCATAAGATTTAAAACTACCAATATTATTTTTTTTCGAGTACCGATTTTGGATTCAAAGATTTGATTAATTGAAGGAATCATTGAATGTTTGTTGATATTCCTATTATTAATAGAAAAGTCTTGAGAAACATTTGGCAATGCAAATTATCTAAAATAAAATAAGGGTAAGTCATACAATTATACTTACTAGAGATTGCGCTCACATGAAAGGCAGTGAAATCCATGAAATGATTCTGAAAAATTAAATAGCTATTTTATACAAAATCCAAGAAATCAGACAACATCAAAAAGGCTGTTTTTTTCCAATTTGAGTCTTTTGACTCAAGAAATTCCCCAAAATACAATGCTATTCTAAATTGGTTGGCTAACCTTCTCAAAATTTGGCCAAGTATCGCGCTTGAATTTCCCAAAATGAAAGGCTTCCCAATTCTTGTAAAAAGGTCCTGGTAATGTGTTTTCTCATCGCATGTATGGACTCTACATAAATGTTATTTACCACAAAATAAAACTGAAGTTGAAACAGTTACTTAGTGCAGAAAAAATAGATCTTACCTTATAATGAGTTGATGAGCATTAGCTTCACTGAAGGCAAGACAATATCAAACTAACTCTTTGGATAATCAGCTGAAAATAAAAGAAAACATGAACTGTTCAAGTTTATCATTTATATTAAAATTATCATGATTTAATTTCATAGTTAAATTCATACTGAGCAAGACACTATGGGTGCAGGATGTTATGTACCGGTGCCTATATGTACCATGGATACATAATCTATGGTGTGTACATTGTATGTGCCTATTGTTCAAATGGGATTCCCTGTGACAGTACCTTGAAATGTGATAATTAGGTTTGAACATTACGATGGTTCAACATTATATGTTATGTCCTGGTACAGTACATTGATTTATGCAATGGTACATAATGTCTGACATCCCAACACCACGTCCATTTTATATAGGGAAACAGTATCTACATTAAACACTCGGAGAACTTGACAACAACAACGTTAATAACAGCACAATATTTTAGGCTGAACTTTGTGAGACGCGCCCTAATCAATGGCGATGTTTTATAATGACGCTCCAAGTAGATTGTTTATATACGACCCCTTTCCGCATTTAAGACATTAACAGCGATGTTTCAGATCTAACCATTCAAATGACAACAAAATATCTCTATGTATATGAACAGAAATAGACAGGCAGAATAATACACACTCTATATCTATACCCTATCCACTTTACGCAGCAAACAAATATTTTATCTCATCCGCCATTTTGAATAATCAATGACTGCGGTCAAAGCAAAATGGAGGACACAAATAACCAACAACAACCTTGCTCAGCATAGTCAATTAACAATCGTTAAAACATGAAATATACACAATTACAATAAATCTGCCCGTGTGGCAGTCTCCTTCCACCAAATTAAACGAATTAGACCCATCAACATGACAACAACCTGGTTACGCTGCATAACACCCTGACCTACTTTCCACAGCCTCGTCTGGGCCGCTAGCGAACAAGTTGGGAGACGGAATTTTACAACCATCAACAAACGCCTTCATGGTTGATACGAAAGAAAAGAAATAACAAAACGACCGTAACATCTGAAACACCGTTAAACATGAACAAATCAAGAAAGCTTACCTCGGAAAGGAATTCAACGGCGAGTTGCTACCCTGGAAAGATTGCACTTTTATCACAGATTGCTTACGGCATACACACCTCAATAGATAATACAATCTTAAGAAAGCACCGGTTGAGAGACATTCTTATTGCCGAAATTAACACACTTATTAATATACAAAGTTTCAGCGGACTAACAGGCCCGAAAGAGCCAAGTTAGGCAGCAGTGCTCATCTTTCGAGCAAACTGTCAGATTAAATGCCTGGACGCTTCACGCATGCGCAGACAGCCCACGTGACCTTCACAACACATGCGTGCTGTAAACATTCCAAAAATACGACGAAGGATAAGGAGGGGTGACCAATAAAGTATTATGATACACACACAAAATATTAATCGATCTTAGTTAAATGAACAAACTCTCGGCTTAATTGAATAATAAATGATTAATAAATACAAAAAAAAATACAATAGCTAAAAACATTAGGCTAACAAACTACTCCAAAATAGATGGCACAGTATAATGAGTATCTGTACTGGAGTGTAGTCAGGGGCGGTTAGGAAATTAGGTAATGCAATTTCATAGGTTCTTATAATTCGGCAGGGGCGTAGCTTGGATTAAATTGTGTAGGCCAAATTCAAGGCATGTCCACCAGAATATATTTTGCTTTGGATTACGCAGGTCGCTGTCTAAACAGCCTTTAGGATGCTACGCCCCTGATCAGTAAAATGAAGAGTGAATAGACATCATTTAAGCAGATTCATTTACAGTAAAACCTCATGTAGCTCCCACCTCAGCATTATAACCATCTCGTTCAATAATCACTGATCGTCTGACTGATTTTCAAAACTTCCTCGTGCACTTTTAATTAACAACCAATTTATTTTTAAGCAGGACTTGACACTAACACTGGTCCGCTGGTCCAAGACCAGTGGTTTTTGTGCAGGACCATTAACTCATGGAATTTGAATGGTCCGATGGACCACTGAAAATTCTAGGAGTATCAATATTTTGCTGTAAATAAACAAATAACATATTAATAGGCAGAAGGACCACCTGAAATTCTGTTGGACCAGCAGGTTTCAAAAGCTGTTAAGGAGTTAATAACCGTGTTTATCAACAGTATGTGGTGCCCTCATGGTCAAGTGGTTGTGCTCTCTGACAAGTAATCTTTAGCCACTCACCACATTGAGTTCAAATCAAGACAAGAGTAATTTCACATGAGATGAAGCTTAGTATTCTGCTAGCTTAGCAAGGTCAATGTGTTAGCTGGGAGTCTTTCTCCAACGTTAAGCAGAAAATGTCACCAAAAAGAACCTGGCTGTAGGTGTGACTTTAAATCCTATCAAACAAATATATTTATCAACAGTATTTCTGTATGTTCATTAGACAGGTGACTCCACAAGTCCTCTCTAGATTACCTGATAACTCAAACCTATTCCCCCAAATTCTTTAAGCATCTGCTTAATTTCCACAAGATTTTCCCTAAGATAAGCAAATCATGATGACAATATTAACGCTAAATAAAATATTAAACAGTTTGGAATGTAAAGCAAAGACCATATCAATAAAAGTTTATAAAACAGAAGAAATTTCTGGGGTGAATTATGGAAAATGTTGTACAACAAAGAATACGTCACAGAGTAAAGAGTGATCCCCTGCACGCTTGGAGTACTTATCATTTTAACTAAATGTTTTTACAACAATGACTGGCATAGACTCATTACTTTGAGCTTGTCATACTTCATAGTTTCTCTATTTTCAATCACACATTATTCCCTAAAAATGTAGGTACATGTGGAAGTACTGGGTTTAAAGTATTATCGTAAAAATTGAAATTAAGTATAGTCATGTAGGTAATGCACATGCAACAAAAACAATCAAAATCCTTTCAAGAGCTTTAATAAGCATTATACCCTGACAATCCTAAAAAATGATTTTCTCTCTAAAATCTGCAGCCTCTGGACCCTACATTTAGCAATGAGAACATTTAAGTACTGCTAATTCCAACAAATTGTTTTGCCAATTCATTTATAAAGTAGAAAGGAAATGTACCTATTCCATTGAGGTACACTCTGATAGAAGCTATTATGCACCTGTCAATATTTTGCCCACCCAGGGGGTGGGGGTTTGCAGAGGGAATTTGATATTTGTAGAATTTTAAGGCCTAAGTCCCCATCCTAGAGACAACCGTATTAGTCTAAATCCCAACACTAGAGCCTACTCGGTGTATCAAATGCAACCGGGGTGTGAAACCTGGCCAAAGTCTGTTTCCAGGGACCCGAAGTCATTAAGTTTATCAAACATCCTGCCTGTCGGAAATGGTCTTCTATCTAAAGTCCTGTGTATGCATGCCCTCCCCCCCCCCCCCCCCCTCCCGTGCAGGCAAAATATTCACAGGTGCATTACATAAATAATTTAAGAGAAAGTAAAGAATGTTCAGACTTATTTTAGAGAATCAAGTACAAAGTATAGTTAAAACTAACTAAGAACCCTTCAAGAATGCTTCAAAGTTGAATTCTCTCCAACATTTGGTAACTTATACTTCCACACACAAAACAACCCTAGCATGATTACTGAGGACACAGCAGCTATTCTCACATAAACTGCTGTTTCTTCTTCAAATGCATGAAATAGACAAGAACTATCAATATATGTTCTTGTACTATTGATTTTCCACCTATCCAGTTTAGCAAGAAACCAGCTGATGTTGTTATGTATTGAAACTCAGCCAGACACAGCCAGTGCTCACTTGTACACAAGACTAGCGCTGTGAGGCTGGAAAATGAAATCTCAGTGTCAGATTACATGCTGAAGTTATAATCTGAACACTCCTCATAATGCCATGTATTTAAAAATTGTGATATTTAGCATTACACCAGTATCCAGTATATTTATTTACCCGTACTGGAGTAATATGGAAATCTCCGAGAATTCAAAATGCAACCAGTATGTACTTATAGCTTCAGTTTTTACTGGATAACATAGATCAAAGACAGCATAATTATGTCTCTATGTTACAGTCACATTTCCATAGTTACTGCAGCACTTCAATAAGAGCATTAATCGAGGGTTCAACGCAACAGTGTTGTAACTCATATTGAAATAAGAACAAGTTATGCCAGTGTTGCGCTGAGCCCTCAATTTGTAATGTTCCTCTTTACAAACCATTCAACATGAAACACAGCCAGACCTTGGTCCTACAGCATAATTATATTTCAGTCAGATCCTGTAAAATTTCGAGATTAAAATTACTTGCCCTCGATCTTGTCTAATGGAATTCTGAGTGAAGATTTAATTAAGATATAATGCAGGCCAGTATTTTTTCTTTGGTTTTCAAGTTAGCCAGTTCCTTTTTTTCTCCGGGTTTTACATCACACCAACAGTCATTTGGCAACTTTCCCAGCAATACAAACCTTCGTTCAGCTGGCCAGCTTCCTCACATGTGACATTTAGTCCTGGGTAGGATTCTTATTCAAAAGTAATGATCAGAGAACATAACCACTTGACCTGTAAGGCCCCCTCGTCTGAGCTCTCCTGTCCAGCAACAGTTCAAAGTCTTCCATAAATACATGTGCTTTGAATACTTTGCTAGTTTTACTTCTATACCCTCAATACCCTTAAAGATGTCACAGATTCATGGAATTATCATTGAAATATAAATACATGTATAACTAAACTTTCTTACTGTGTTTCACTTGAAGCATAAAACTATTTTAGTTTTACCAAAATAAGGGGTGTTGGCTGCGAGGATCGAGGGTGTTTGATTGGAAAAAGAAACCTTTCAGTGGCCTCTAATTATTTTTCCCAATAATCCGAAACTATCAAATCTATAGTTACCTCACTGAAAAAATAACTTTTAACAATTATATGAAGCAAAACGAAAGCTCAAATCACTTTAAAATCATATTTCACTAAATAAAAACTAACATGAAAAAACTATCATGGCACACTAATTTCACCTTTAGACACAGCTAGGTGTTAAAAGATACAGACATAATTTTAAACAATTAAGTTTAAATCAAAACCTTTGGTTCATTGAATTATAAAATGAGAATGATCAGAATATTGAAATTTAGTTTTTGAACTACACACAAAATGTTACACAGATAACAAGTAACCCAGTGAGTTCATGTATTGGCATATCCCCAAGATTAAACATGTTATCTAATTTTACAACAACTTGTTATGAGCCAGCATATACTATACTTAGTAATTCAACTAGCTGGTTATCTGTTACATAGTGATAAATTGTGAACTTGGGACAGAGGTACAAAGCAGGAACCAACATGTAGCTAAGATGACTGCCAATTATTAAATAGCTAAAACTTCTACAACTTAGATTCAGAAATAGGTCAAGAATTTTTTTTTATTCCTTCTATAACAGAGGCCGAAATTCGGTGACTTCCCAATTGCAAAAAGACAGTTTTTTCCCAAATTTTAGGCAAGAAATTCCTAAAAATGCTATTCAAACTCAGAAGTTTACCCGGTAACCTCCTCAAAACTTGGCCAAATATCGCGCTTGAATTTCCCAAAATGAAAAGGCTAATGCCCCTTCCTAACTTTTGGAAAAAAGGCCCTGGAACCGAGGCATTAAGAACATGTACAGAACATAAATTATACCGGTAATATTCACCACTAACTTATATTTACAAATAAGTAATGCATCCTTGTTGGTTTGTGGTTATACACAACGAAAACTTGGTAGGTTTTTTTTTTGTGAACAATGTATGATTTTGCTGAAAACAAAAGACTAAAATAAAGACAGAAAATGTTTTTGTCATAATCGCTAAAGATAATTTGTGGTGGGAAGATTTTTGAACGAGTTGGTTGAGCAACAGTTACTGCAAACATTTTCTAAGAATAGCCTTCCTTATGAATAAAAAATAATTTTGTTTCCAGATACCCGACCTACCACACAATTTCCCTGCTACCCTGGACCAATGAACAGTACATCCCAAATCTCACCTTTATTTTGCCCAATCTACCTACCCTATTGTCAATAGTATGTAACAAGAAACAAACATTTCTTACATTTAATTTACAGCAATTCTTCATGATTCTTTTACTGTACTAATAAGGAATAACTGACATTTTCCAGACGTGTTTATATTACATGTATGTACATTTGCTCAGCATGCAATTTAATAGTTCTAGGAGTGGAACAATGCATACTGTTAGTACATGATAATATAATATAACAAATACTGTCATCTTTAGTTCAAGCCATTTGAGGGTATTGACAGTGCCTTTGTCTCAACGCAACAGAGATATCTTAAAACCTGTCATATTATCTATCAACGTGTTTATAATTATGTATAAAGCAACTAGTTCATAGGTTTCCACTCGGCCTTGGCAAATATTTTTGTGTGACAATAACATATGAACTATATCTCCGAATTTAGGAAATAAGTTTGAAACATGATGTGTTTTAAAAACACTGCCCCCTCTGGGAGACCTCAACCTTTGACCTGAAAATGCACAGGTTCTGTAGAGGAGGAACCAACATATGAAGTTTAATGATTGTAGGTGCAAGCTTTTGATTTTATAGGCAAGATTAAAGTTTGGTACATGTACTATCAAAGGCCCCAAAAACAATATGCCCACGAATCGGAGGCCCCGACCTATCGATATGACTGCTTAAAAATAGTTGAACAGACCTATAGACTCTATATTGTGTTGATGTTAATGGATACCATGTATTCAGTCACCTTTACCTAAACTATGGACTTTTGTACTTGTAATAAACAACACTGATTTTATCCTATTGTGTTATAAGTCAAGAAATCTGAATAAACTGCAGGACATATTCTCCATGTTTTTTATCAAAGACTTATATTTCCTGTATATAGCAGTGACATTCATCCACTTACATATTATAAGTGTTAAATTTATATAAAACGTGATAAATCATTGATTCTTGAAAAAAACATTAACGGAAAGTTCAAAGCACTTAACAATTTTCAGAAGCTTTTTAATCAGATTTATCCAAATGATTTCCCCAAGCATTTTAAAATCTAAAAAATTCAAATGTTTAAATATTCTATTACACTCGTACATTTTGGTTAAGTTGGCTGTGCTGTTTAAATATGGTTAAAGGAAGTTTTCAACTTTCAATGGCTTTTTTTTTCAAGCACAGCGTGGTTAAGTTAAACCCAGTCAATGGAGATGGTACTGATATGGTATCAATTACTTTGTGCAACAAAATGCCTGACAATGTATGAAACTCATCAATGCATTTCAACAGTTTGTAGTACTTTTCATTTAATCTACTGCTATGTATCAAATTTCAAGGACACAAAATAATGTTGTCAGAATTTTTCGCCACTAGCAGGTGTTCCCATAATGTCCAATCAAGATGTATGTCATAATTCTTTGCCATCAGGGGCCATATGAGGTTAGATAATATTGAATGGTTAAATGTTTATACTTAGTATACTGGGTGCTGCCTGTCTGCACATTACAGCAGGTGTTCCCATAAGATGTCCAATCAAGATGGGTGTACAAAAACAAAATTCTAAATTAACAGTAAGCTGATTATTTAGAATTAGATGAAATATTACTAATTCATGGAGTCAGACACTTGGAAGATGCGAAAAGAAGCAAGTTTTTTTTTAAATCAGGGTAAATGAAACCTTTTTTGTGAAAACTTAGACATGTGCAAGAAAAATGATTGAAGCATTTTTTATATTTTCAAAATACTTTCAAGAAGAAAATGGTCTAGACAAATTTGTTTACCTGTTAATTGTCTGAAGGCCCATTCGACAGTTTTGGTCATTTCAGGGCTGAGAAGATACACGAAGGACTGGGCATTTATGTCCTAGCTCTTAATTCAGATAGGGTTTCTTGGTTCTTTATTGAGTCTGTGTAAAGCACCGATATACATATGTATGCCACACCTATTTCCTGTGATTTTTGTTAAAGAATAAAAAAAATAGCCTGATTGGATGTTGCGTCTTTTTTATCACAGTACTTGACTAGGTAGTTTGGAAAGGGACAATGGAAAAGCATCCCTGCAATAGTAATAGCAAGGAGATTTGAACCTATGATCTTTCCTTCAGTAGAACAGTGTTTTACAATTAGACCAACAATCCACCAAAGACAGGATTTGAAGTTTTATTGTTTGTATCGCCATGTCCTGTATGAGATTAGGACAGGAGTAAACAGGGCTCCAAAATCTTTTTCATCTTTCAACTTCATCAGTTCCTGGAGGCAACCGCATTACTGATGATTCTCCCTTAAGGTGGGGTGGAGAAATCCGAGAATATGCTGTATTAATGAATTTAGAGCAAGAACCATGTTTCTTAGGCTCTAGTCTATGTTAGGGATAAAAATACAACCCTAAAATTTTTTAACTTATGCTCTAGCTGGATCAACATGTAACAATCAAATATCAAAGACGGGACATGATATATGTCTTTTAATATAGTATCTTTTATCAAATGAAGTAATTAATTATCAATACCCTTATGCTTTCAGATTTCAGTAGGCATTAGATGAATTACTTCAATTAGATAATGCACAGCTTCTAGCTGTTAATCAAAATAATTTTAAAGATAGATTCATACTAGCAGAGTAAAATTTACATCAATTTATTATTGAATGTCAATTCCTTAAAGAATGACATTGAATCAGATTTGGTAATGAGAAGTGTACCTCTTGTTGTATCCATAATTTGCACAATTGTATATAAATAAATGATCAATATAAGTTACATGTATATAAGTCATACATAACTAATCAATACAGAGCTACAAACAAGCAGTAAATCTGTGACGTATATCAGAGCACAGTATTAAGAAGAATTAACCTATTAGAATACAAAATCTGACAGGCTTAGAATAGCTTGAAATAAGTTGAAATGTGACAAAAGCCCGTCTGACTAGCTCAGTGGTTAGAGCGTTCGTCTTATGATCCAATGGTCGTGAGTTCGAACCCCGGGCGAGGCTCACACTCTCCGTGACAAATTTGACTGGAGATATTACGTCCTATGTTAAATTGTTTTCCACCTCTAAATTATGTGGGGTAGCTTGGCAGAAGCGTATGGAAAGAATGTGGTAAGTACTGGTTAAGGCCTAAATGAAGTCCAGGAAAGCTGGTTAGGATAACTGCCTGCCACAATATGACTGATATAATGTTGAAAATGGCGTTAAACCTGATGAAACAAACAAACAACGAAATGTGGCTTATTAAATTACTCTTTACCTTAAAAAGTGTAAAAGACTAATGAGAAAGAAGCAATCAATATTATACCTGAAGAGACTGGAGAATAATCTGTCTCCAGCATCTATAGAGGTCATTAAATAGTGTAATTACATTGTAGTTATTCTCTTCTTTGTATAGCAAATGATTTTATAATGTAGAGAATACCAATATAATTATATACTGACTTTTGTCCTAGTGTTTATTTCATTGATAATCTCAGTTATATACGACATCTATTTATCTAACCAGTTTTTCCTTGACTAAATCTAACTAGTACTTACTTGCCCTTCCACAAGGAGCTGGCCGGGAGCTGGTAACTTCTCCAGTATGACATGGCTCAACCAGGATTCAACCCCGGACTGCCAAGTTTCAAGTCCAACATACTTATTAACACTGGACCAAAGCCTATGTATGATCACTTAAAAAGTAACACAAACTAAGGTCTATTTTTCAAGGGGTTTTCAACAAGGCTTTGGAAACTCCTTTTCCAAATATCAGTTTGGAAACTCCTTTTCCAAATATCAGTTAACATATTTTGCTATTACAAAAAGCGATTGAAAAAAAAGGGAAAAGTGGACAAGTATGAGGTAATGGTATAAAACTTTAAACTTTTCTAATTGGTAAGATGACGTGATCACAATTGAAAATAGGGTATAGTACAAAAACGATGTATGTGGTTAAAAAGTCAATGGGTGATCAGTAGTCAAGTGGTAACACACTGGACTACTAAACTAAAGGTCGTGGTTTAAAACCTCGGCTCAACCTTTCGATATTTCCAGTGCTTTTCTGCGTCCATATCCAAACTACCGTACTGTTTTAAGATAATCACAGGAAAGGGGTTACATAAGGTGGGTACCAGTGTGTTACACTGGGCCCAATAAAGAACCATTTGAGTAGGGATATAGATGCCCGGTTCTTCTGCACCATATCTCCCCTCTTTCTGGGGCGGCTCGGAAATGACCATAGCTGTCAAATGAGCCGTTCAAACAACAGACAAACAAACAAAAAA
Source organism: Lutraria lutraria (assembly GCA_964023205.1). Classification (NCBI taxonomy): domain Eukaryota; kingdom Metazoa; phylum Mollusca; class Bivalvia; order Venerida; family Mactridae; genus Lutraria; species Lutraria lutraria. The sequence goes on from OZ026836.1 coordinate 23,172,256, forward strand.
GTCAAGTAAGTAATACAACACAGTCATGATTTTATTAAACTTGATAAGTACAAAGCTGTCTGGTTAATAACAACACTGTAGAGAGAACATCAGATAACAAAGTGAAGGATAAGGTTCAGAATGAATGAATGATAAAGTTATAAATGAATGGATTTCAAACTTAATGATAATCTTTTACGCTTTTGTACTCTTGATAAGGGGAAAAGATAATTATTTCAACTGAATGTTTATATCAAAATCTAGGTATATTTTGAATCAGGCATTACTTATATGATGATACATGATGTATGAATTATTAAGAGTCACTCTACATTAATCTTGCTTACTGAGTTGAACTTGTCCAATTTGAACCTACTTTGGGTTTTTTGGACATTCATATACTAACGTGTACTGGGCTGAAGGGAAAATTTTTCTTTATACTTTTAGAAGCAAAATATAATCAAATTTGGAATCAAAATCATAATGTACAAAAAATTAATTGTACCAAAGAGGACAAAATACAATACACTGTTTACGTTTAATATTTGCCAAGCATTCATGAAAGCTTCACAATGATCAGAACTGCGCACAAATCGGTGAGTGACATCATACGAGTCGAAAATAAACTCCCATAAATTTTGACATTTTCTTGAAGAAAGATGGAATTTATGACTTTGTGTTGTCTTATAATAATTTAAGTGGTATTAGGCCATCATTAAAAATTTGTTTGTTTGTGGTGCTCAGACCCTGATTTCCAGACTGAGAGGTGGGTTAGGTAGGTAGGTATTTATTTCTAAAAAAAAATTCTTCTTCTGAAATTGCATTGTTAAATAATTGGCAATTTTGCAATTAAAAAAAAATCATGTAGTCTGCTCTGCATTAAGCATGTAATCAGACAGAATATAATATGATGAAAAACCAGTTTGTATTGGATAAAGGCCATGTATTTCAGTATGTTTTAAAAACAGAGTACTTTTAAATTGAAACGGGTGCAAACATATTCCAAAAAAAAAATTCAACTTGAAAAGTTGAAAAAAAGGCAATGTAGGGGCCATTTTGATAGGTAGGTCGTAGCACTTAGTACAAACTAACAATTTTTAATTTTCAGCCTTACAGAAACATTGTGCAACATGTTCTTTATTACACCGGAATAAAGTATCTTCAACTATTCCCTGAAAGTACCCCTTTAGCACAAAATGTCTCACTGAAACTCTTCAGGTTTGTTTGTTTCAGTTTTATGCCACTTTTCATCAGTCAGAGTCATATGAGACGGAAAGTTCACCTAACCATCGTTCCTGGGAAGAACCAGTACTAGACTCCCATCCTCCATAAGCAACTGCTTTCTTTCTCACATAAAGAGACATGGTTGGTAGCAGGGCTTGAATCCAGGACCCTCTATCAGTGAGAGATTACAGCGATTTGAAGTAAGCGACCCTAATCACTCAACCACGGAGGCGGGGCCTAAACTCTAATACTATATTACTAACCAAGCTCCTGCGTTAAAATACCAGCACTAACAGATCTAAGCTCCATAGTAACAGTCCAGTAGGGTTACAGACGGTGAGACCTACATTTACCAAGCTCCAGGGTTACAGACCTTATTGCTTATGTCAGAAAATGTTTTGAACCAGCCACCTCTTAATCAACACCCTTACTAGTATTAATTAGTACGCTTAAAAATTCTGCTGTGATGTTGGCACACAGTGTGTCAGACAGAGCTTTTATATTCATAAATGGCTTTATGCACAATAAAAACATCTAACTTAGTTAGTTAGTAACTATCACATTTTAATTATTAACTTAGAATAATATAAATTATAAACAAGATGTGTTTCAAAAACACAATGCCCCCTCCGGGTGCCCTTTAACTTAAAAATGCACAAATACACAAAGGGCCATAATTCCGTCAAAAATGATCGAATCACAAAACCCGGAATATATGTGCGGGGTTCTTGGTAACAACAAGTCTGTGAAAGTTTCATCAAATCCCCATGAAAAATGTAGGAGTAGTATCCTAAAAGAAATTTACAATTTTTTTAAACATCATGACCTTGACCTTTGACCTACAGACCTGAAAATGCCCAGGTCATGTAGAGGTTGTCATGAGGAACCTACATAATGAAGTTTGATGAATGTAGGTGCAAGCGTTTTGATTTTATAGGCAAGGTTAAAGTTTGGTACAAACAGACAGACAAACAGACAATCAGAGAGTTAAAAACAATATGCCCCCGATCTATCCATACGGGGACATAAAACATCACTTAGATGTAGACTAAGGTGTCACTTACCATATATAGTTCTACTAAAATGTAAATTTAAGTCACATTTTGATGTCACTATATTTTCCAAAACTTGCACAATATCTTTAGAATATTGCATTATTGGGTTTAAAACACACCACCGTTCAATAGCAATAACCCATAAATTACTTAATCGCAACTGAAAATAAACATTTTTCGGTCTCACAAAAACTGCCGAAGTGCTCCCTACTCCAGAAGTCTAGACATACCACGATACATGTATGCAATTCACATTGTAAACATATAGTCAATACTGAAATACTAGAATAACTGAGTACGTAAACATCAAAAGTAATTATTTTACCGAATCACTGCGCTGCGTTGCTCCATTTTACTTGAGATTTCCTATTCTTTTTCTCGTGTAAATCTCTGGTTTTCCATTAATGTTTTTCTGCATATTCACAGCGGTGTATTAGCATATTTTACCTCGTTCAATACCTCGTTGACATTCCGATATCCCCAATATCGAAATGGAACAATCCAATTGGTTTTCCAATATCCTGCGCCGCGCACACGAGATTGGGAACCAGAATAATTAATATAAACAATGATGGACATGTACGAATTGGAAGAGGACAAACTGTACGTTTGTTTTGTGCATTTATTATGTCTACTTACTAAATAAAAATTTCAGTATCACTAGAAATAAAATTTATGTTAAAAAAGTTCGTGTAAGATATATAATCAATGATCTAAAATGTAGCTGTAATTTCGGATAGCACCATATCCGAATATTTAACATATTTTACCCTTTGTTTGTTAAAGCAATTAATAAAAAATGTAAATATTACTGTTAATTATCTGTATTTGTATCATTTTCTCGCCTATTTCATTTTCAATTCATGATAATCATTTGTAAACCATACATACATTCTGGGTACCATAACTAACTTGGTCTTTTTTATTTCGTCTTGTTGACCATTTTAGTTATGACATTGTCCTCTTAACAAGTCTACAGCTAACATTTTTGTCAGACGCTTTTTCATGGTTTCTGGAACGCTTTGGACTTACTCACTTAATCATAAGCATTGCAAGGAAATGTTGAAATTAAGGGTGGTCCAAAACATCGGCAAAATATTTGACACCTGTTGTCTGTTGAATGTATATTTCAGTCATGTTGATAGATTTTAGTATGATTCATCGCATAGTACACATATTTTATGGAAATTTGTGCATTTATCTAATGTGACACTAACTTTTTCAAGAGCTAGTCGACAGGACTACTTGCATAGAAAATGAGGAAGTCCTTGCAAATTATAGGTACTGGTAGTCCTCTTTTTAATACATAAAATATGTGTTTGTCATTTCATTTCGATGCCTATCGAGTGTACTTTATTAGAATATGAGACAAGACCTTTTTAGTATGAACGTCAGATTTTCACATTTAATGTATGGAACAAAGTTATACAGGTTACATAACATCAGATCTAACAAAAATTTGTAAACTTTACAATTTGATTTACTTAAATTTATAGAATTCATGTCACCCAAATTACAGATAGCCGGTCGGGATACCAGGCTTGGAAAACCAGTAGTCCTTGGAGAAAATAGGTAGCCTCAGGCTAACGGACCACTGTTAGTGTCGAGCCCTGCTTTTAAATGCTACACTGTTCTCCGGTGCCTTACCAACCCACCAACCAATAACTTAAGTCTACTGATCTCAGGTTTGTGAATGTGAGCCCGGACCATGTGAATGGCATGTTTTCTGTAAAAGTGTGGTTGCCTGGTCCGAAGCATTATGGCAAAGGTTTTTAAAAATAATATTGATCCTCAACTGCTGATCATTCGTGTTGAGAAGTATGTGGCTTCTGTCAAAAGGCAAGTTTTAAACTGGTATAGAATCCTGGAAAACTGTTAGGTTAACTGTCTTCAGTATGTAACTGAAATGCTGATTTAGACCAGAATTAAACACCCAAAAAACTGTTGTTTTCTCATCTTGTCGACCCTTTGTATCATTTATTTGGAGGTTAAAACTGATTGGTCAATGCTGGTCTTAGCATTTAAAATTGATTGAATGAATATAATTTATGTACAGTACATAAATTATATTCATTACTACTATACCTTTAAGTAAATTTAACCTACAGTACATACATAAACTGATCGACAGTTTAATATCTATACTGCTATCATAAAAATCTAGAAATATCATTCAGAAAGCAAGTTTTGAACTTTAACCTATTATGATAAACCAGGATAGTGTGTATTTTGTTTCTATAAGAAATGAAATGTTCGCATGAAAGCTATGATTTCTCTCTATGTTAGTGACTTACATTAAAATAATAAGATGTCTGGTGATTTATCTGTTAACTGCCAATTTGACAGCTAAGGTCCAGGGCCCTAGCTGCACTTTAGGGGAAGGGGCCCGGGGCCCTCAGGTAGGGGAATTTTGCGTCATTTTGAGGAAAAAGGGGAATTTCAGGGGATCTTTTTCAACTGCCGTGTAACCCTGCAATAAGCCTTTTAAGCTTAAAATGGCTGTATTTAAATATACAACATACATTAATATACTATTAATCAAAGGTTAATAACTTAATATGAATCATTTAAGCAAAAAAAAAAGGGGAATTTTTTTCAAAAATAGGGGAAAAAAGTATATGACTTTAGGAGGGGAATGGGGCCGAATTTCGGCCCCAAAAAACGTCAAATGAGGGCCCTGAGGTCATATCAGAGCTGCATCAGAGGAGAAGAGATAAGATGCAGAAAAACTGGACATTCATATCCCTACTTATATTTCAAATACTAGTAGTTTCTTCTGGTTCTTTATCGTGCCCAGTGCACAGGAAAGCACTGATACTCATCTGGCCCATTTTCCTGTGATTTTCTAGAAGCAGTACTTGGATGGGTAGTTGGGATTGGGACACTGAAAAAGCGTCCCTGAAGAATTCGGAAGGCAGACACGAGATTTGAACCCACAGCTTTTCGTTCAGTAGTCTATGGTGTTAATACTAGATCACAGATCATCCCGAGATGTTTGGTGAATTAAACTGTTGAATCTCAATGCTGTGTGTAACTTATAAAACAGGAGATTGATCTCAATACAAAAATAATTATTTCAATCTAATCATAGTGGATCATAAAATTTTATTAAAGTATATATTAGATGCATATATACATGTATACACAGTGATTTTTTTCCCCAATTCACAAAAAAAATTCCCCCCTCCTAAAAGAATCTTTTTTTTATATTAATTATATAAGTTCATTAACTAACATCACTATTGGTAGTAAATACCTTATTCTACTTCTGTTTTATGGGAGAATAAGGACTCTTATTTGATCTTTAAAATGAAATTTTGACTCTTTGAATTAGTAAAATGATGCTTCTGACTTTTGAGAATTTGAACCAAGGGGTCAAATTAACTTTAACATTAAAAGGAAATTGTGTTGACCCAGCAGAGCCTTCAGATTATCATCAGCCATGGGTAATTTTGTCCTTCAACCTAGCACCGAGTATGTACGCTGCATTAATTATTAGGGCTGGGGTAAGAATCCAAGTACTCGGGTAATCATGAATCAAATTGAAAAATGGAGTATGAACAATCGTCATTATTAATGATTAATGAGGTTCATGGATCACGATCTTTTTAAGTTTGTTTACTGTACAAAAAGTGTAATATTTGTTCTTAAAAATCTCTTCTCTGAATATAAATTGTCTCATCAGGGTCTACTCTGATTGCTAAGTGGTCTAACAGGACCTTTTAAAATGGATCACAAGCTTTAAAGGGGCATGCCCTGGAACTGAAGCGTCTCGAATATAAATCAAATTGGTATCATTTGAATGCCTAAGTCAATTAATGAAAGTCCTGTAAAATATTTACGAAATGTCCCGCTATTTGACTCAAAATACATATTTCAAGATTTACCAAACCTGCCGATTACGCCTTAGAAAATATTCGTCATTTTCATAACTCGACCCTTTCGGGATCTGTCAAAAGCGGAAAAAAATGTCAACAAACTGTGAAATGGTAAGTATTGCTCATGTCATGTTCATTGTTTGCGACATAAAGCTTATCTATCGATCAATTATAGGTAAATATCATTGTTTTGCTGCTTGAAAGGCAGCGCGCACGCTAAGTTAAATTCTCAGACGAATCGGAAATATCGTTGTCGTCAATAAAAGGCTTGTAAGCCTTTTATTTAAACCGACATACAAATACCGACGCGTGCGTTATAGGGCCATTTTTGAAGGCACATTCTTCTTTGACGTTTCGGTAATAATTGTTTTTACAAGTGATAAACGCATTTTTTGTGTACGAAAAAAAAGACACAGCAGTTCCTGGGCATGCCCCTTTAACCAGAAACTAATGCTGGTACAGTGTAAATCCATTAATTGAAAGGTTACATCAAAGTAGTACTAGTACATAAATACAAGCCATTGGAGCAGTTTATATTGATTTATTTCGTTATTGCTCAAAGAAAATTGCATTTTGTAAATTTAGCCTCTTAAACTGCAATAAATAAGCTTTAGATGGGTAATTACTTAATGACAAAAAAATTGTGATTTGATTTAGGATCGTAAGTGCTGAATCATGGATCAGATCGCTTCTTACCCAACGATCCACAGCCCTATTAATTTACTCACTCAAATCTTTAATCTCATCATACTTAACTTTAATATTTGAACATAAGGAATATGATTTGAGCTTTAATTGAGGGCATTCTCATTTATGAACTCAACTTGTATGCTTGGTTTAAGTTTATACTTTAATTTGAACTTATTCATTGTTATTGAAAAAATAGAAATTCAATTTGACAATTTGCCATCTGCACTATAAAAATACATACATAATTATGCTGGCTATGTAAATTATTATTGATCAACAATTGACTAGATGAATAGTTCTGTTTAAAAATCTATGCTAGGTGTGCATACAATTTAGATATCAATCAACCATATTTACTGGTTTAATATATACTTCTTAATTTAGACATGCTATATTTAACAGATGTGAAATAACTTTTTACAAGTTAACCATTAATATCAATGAATTAAACAAATATTTTCATTGCATTTGCAACACAAAGTTATCAAAGTATCATTAATGTGTATTGAAGAAATTCTTGCCAAAAAGTATTGATTCAGTTATTTTTTATTCAATAGGAAAATCCTATTGTGGCCTTTCAACTACATTGTGGATATTTAAGTTAACAGTATTTAGGCTGTCCTTTAAAGATTTGTTGGTTTGCATATGTGACCCACTCATTAAAAAAATCCCTGACTCCTAAACTTTTATTACTGTTTGGACAACATGTCTTTACTTCAGCTTATAATTTTCAGTTAAAGTGTAAAATGTTAACAAATGCCTTAGCCTACCTATCTGCACGTATTATGCTCAAAGTTTGGCCACATCACTGTAAAGTTTGTAAACCAACATTTTTTAAGGATGGCCTTGTTATGCAAAGATTAATGATATTTGTTGAAAGTGATAATGATTCATTGATTTCACTTCGTTGAGTGGTAATATAATAAATGATTTCAATATTGAATGACTGTCAACATATGTATTCAAATTTCTCGCAGTGACATACATGAGATTTGAGCTCGTAGACCGAAAATAAGTTTATTACCTCTGGGCCAGGTCAAAGATGGTTTTGAAGTCATAGCAGTGAGGGGCTCGTGATTACTAAGTCAGAGACTATGATCACATGACCACAGAGGCCCACTATACTAACAGCCCCTTTTTATGGCAAAATCGGCCCCATTCCCCAAGCTGAATAGTATGTATTTTTCCCCAAATTTGAAAAGAAATTCCCCAACCTTTTTACACAATGCTTGTTTACTTAGTAATTTTCCCCAATATGCCTATTTTTGATGCAAAATTCCCCTCGAAAAAGGCCCCGCCACCCTTCCCCAAAACCTTAAAAAAAAGGTCTGACTAATTTGGTGCTTCATATTTTCATATATTCAACTGTGCTTTCAATTTGTGTATCTCAGCTGTCATGTATATGCATCCCCACTTGTGCTGTTGAATTTATAAGCATGCTTTCTTATCAGGCCCCAAAAAATGTTTGTTTCTGCATGGTTACCTGACCTACCCTAATTTTTTCCAGCGACCGTAGACTTTTTTCTAGGTCCAAGGAACAGTACACTTTCTCATGTGTTTTACCTTTTCGCAAGCTTTTAAGAGCAAAAAAGACCCGACCTACTCACCCGATTTTTAATGACCATGTTACTAGAAAGAAACATACCGGTACTTTATTATGCTGTACTCAGTTAAAAAGACTCATAGTGAACAATTATTAGCTTTAATATACCATACTTATCCAAACTGCTCCCCATGCAAGAAAAATGAATACCATACTTAATCTTTAACAAAATTTAATCAAGTATAAACATGACAAATTTTATATTTTAATAAACATGAGCTGACTTAGTTTAATGTTAGAAGTTGGATTGATATTTATGAAATAGGACCTGACCTTTTAACTGTATCAATATAAATTAAGTACAAATTGTACAACAGTGATTTGTGTATATTTGACTTTTTGTATAGTAACAGCTGGCTGTGTAGAGCTCCAAGCTAATACAGTCTTGTACATACACCTTCAAACAGATTTATATGTATAGTGTGACGTGGCGTAGTAGATCAAAACTGTGAATGGAAATTACACAGATTTATATGTACATTATGCTTGTGAATAAGTTAAATTGAAAGTGCTTCTCTACCATTGCGATATTACGTTTTTTTATGGATTTTAAGTACAATTTACTGCAACTCTCCACCATTTTGTCTGCTGTCACTTCTTAATTGTATTTATTCAATTGCACAATTTACTTCTTTGTGGTTATTTAAGAATTTACGGTAATCATTCGTGTAGAACATTGTAATAGTGGGTAAAACTTGCGTGTTACATGTACATCACCGGTATATAGGTGTAGTTACAACATGAAGGAGATTTGTCATCTGCTAAATTGTATGTCTAACTTTCTACCCTAGCTGAATAAAAATCATCACTCTTTGAAATGTTTTTTTTTTGTGATATAGTCAGTAAAGTTTGGACAGTTTAAATGTTTGTAGTATCTTTTAATAGCCTAAATCTTATTTAACACCATTTACTTGAAATTTAACAAGTATTGAATAAGACTGAATGTGGAACAACAGTTTTCTTGAGAATTGGTTACCATGAGTTACAATGAGTATCAGTATGATCAGGTACCTGAAGAAGATTTTGATGAGTACTGGTTAGACGAGAATAAATTTACACAGCTTCCATGGGAAGATCTTAGGTGAGGAAAATACTGTTGTTCTGCTGATTTTCGTTGGGGCTGAGATTTCAAAGATTTTGTGGGTCGGCTCATCACCAAAATCAAATCCCCACGAATTTAAATGCAGAAATATCAGTATGAGTACAGATTTGGTTCATGTTAATATTTTCACAATTTTTCTCTTAGACAATTTAACTCACTGTAATTACTTCAAGGTTCAAGCCTGCCCAGCTAGCTCAGTGGTTACAGTGTTTGTCTGATGATCGAGAGGTTGTGAGTTCGAACCCCGGGCGAGGATCACACTGTCCATGACAAATTTGACTGAAGATATTACATCCTATGCTAAATTGCCCTCCACCTCTAAATTATGTGGGTAGCTTGGCAGAAGCTTACAGATGGAATATGGTTAGTACTGGTTAAGACCTAAATAAAGTCCAGGAAATCTGGTTAGGACAACTGCCCGCCACAATATGACTGAAATAATGTTGAAAATGGCGTAAAACCCGATGAAACTAAACAAATCAAGGTTCAAACCTGAAACAGATAGTTTTAGACAATTCATGATAATGTTAAATGTAACTGACTTTGAATAAATTTTTGTGACAGGTTGCCCGACTATATACTTTATGAAGGAAACTCTCATAAAACTACCGTAGGTTGTCCCCATAAAGACTTAAAGAAGGAAAAAAATCATTTCGGGCAGGGGGCAACCCACTAATTCGAAGACCGAATGTGCAAAAGTTTACATGGATGAAAACTGATATTTACTATCCATTGTAAACCTATGGAGTCTGTTAGCGGTGGTGTGACATTTGATCCATTCCACTGGAGGATGGCTTGTCAGAATTCATTTATGAAATCAGTCTACAGAGTAGTGGATTCTAATTTGCTCTGTTTTGGTCAATCAGGGACCACCATACCTGTGAAACAACTTAATGATATTACAGGCAGTTGTAACAGACCTGTGACAGTCTGTGATGGTTTAGTGGTAACTAACTGGACTAAAGCTACAAATTGAAAGGTTATGGGCGTTGAATTGGCTCTGGCTTCTGATATTTCAGGAATGTGTTCCCATTCCACTTACAGAGCCAAGTTCTTTGTCTAGAAAATCACTGGAAACATGTATCTGTGATTTACACTGGGCAAGATAAAGAACCAGGAAAATCACTGGAAACGTGTATCTGTGATTTACACTGGGCAAGATAAAGAACCAGGAAAATCACTGGAAACGTGTATCTGTGATTTACACTGGGCAAGATAAAGAACCAGGAAAAAACACTGGAAACGTGTATCTGTGATTTACTCGGGGCAAGATAAAGAACCAGGAAAATCACTGGAAACGTGTATCTGTGATTTACACTGGGCAAGATAAAGAACCAGGAAAAACACTGGAAACGTGTATCTGTGATTTACACTGGGCAAGATAAAGAAACAGGAAAAACACTGGAAACGTGTATCTGTGATTTACGCTGGGCAAGATAAAGAACCAGGAATACTACTGGAAATAAGAGTAGGGATATAAATGTCCAGGTTCTCAGGGCTCAACACTAACTTCCATGGTGGACCAGAGGACCACCAGCTTTTGAAACAGAATTTCACATGGTCCTTCTGCCTATTAATATGTTATTTGTTTATTTACAGTAAAATATTGATACTCCTTCTAGACTTTCAGTGGTCCATCGGACCATTCAAATTCCACGAGATAATGGTCCTGCTCAAAACCATTGGTCTCGGACCAGCGGACTAGTGTTAGTGTCGAGCCCTGAGTTCTTCTCTCCCTTGGGCAGCTCTGAAATAACCATAGCTGTCGAATTGGCCACTAAACACCAGATAAACAAGTACAAATACTGTGCCTTAACAAAGATTTCCTTCCCTTCTAGAGCTGGGACGAGTACTCGAGTACGAGGTATCGGGTCGAGTAATGCTACTACTCGGGTACAAAATTACTACCCGGGTACCCTTGATATAGAACACTCCATATTAAACTCGTTTTGATTTTTTTTTATCAAACAAATCATACATTGATCAGACGTATTTATGATTTTTTGTCTACCTTACTGGGCACTATTTTACGACAATATGGCCGATTTCCATATAAAATTTAACTTACCAACGAATACAAATCCTGTGTTTAGCTGCTCCGAAGAGTTTGAAGTATCGTTCTAATGGTCAAAATATTAACACCGATATGTTTTCATCCATTTATTATTGTTAACTCACTTCATCAGTATTTATGTAACTAGCAGTTTTAATACTGCAAGTAAAATGACCACACGTACAAGTATATTTACCGTTATTTAACCCAATTTCTCATTAGTAAAGGTTGGTAAATTTTGGAGCATGGGGAGGCAGGGAAGGTTCGGAACTAGGTTCCTGAACATTTCCAGTAACGTCAGGCTCTGACTTTACGGACACAGGTGGTGGCACACAGACATATAGGAAGGCTTTGAGTCGGACACATGTAACTTTGTTCTGCTATATCTAATCAACTCAAGGTCGCAGATATTGCATATTGTCTTCGGTTCATCGCTAAGAATCGTGAAATACAATGTATTGCTTGCCAAAACTTGGCTTTTTGTGCAGTTTGGTTGTTTGCCATTTTATTTAAACAATATTAAGTACCAGGATGCAGGAATGATGGCTCGTTCTAGAAAAATAGCGAGTACTCGGGTACTCGCGGGTAATATGGTCCCGGGTACCCGGGTACAAAATGTCTACCCGTCCCAGCTCTATTCCCTTCCGAATAGTGACTAAACACACCCTTCCTTGTTTAAACTAGTAACTGTAGTGATATTAGACAGTGTTCTGGTGTAATTACTGTTTTGTTTAGCATACTAGTGTCATATACTGGTTAGCAGGCCTGCTGGTTAGGATAGCATTTGTGATGAATCTTTGAGAATTGTATTCCATGATACTATTTATAGTGGAACAGTCTGGGCATGGTTGGGTTGAAACTAGTGGTAAGGATTCCATCTAATATTACATAAACAGTTAGCCATTAAAGAAGTAATAACCATTTTCCATCCCTTTCAATTTTGTAATATAATGCTAGGATTCGTAACTGATCGGCATTTGTTTTCTGTCTAGTGCTTGTGACAGGACATTTATTTGTCTGCAGGATGAAAACTATATACTGTGTTCTCGGTAATGATTTTTGATTGTGTTCATTCTATGGAACCTGAAAGCCGTCTGGGATAGATAGAAACCTGCATTGTAGCCATTAGAAAATTTCCAATTTCTCCTCATCTGATTTCGTTTGTTTGTTTACATTCTGAATCGATTTGCTGAAACCCTTCTAGGTGTTGCATGATCTGTCTAGTCGATGTTATTTGTCTTTACTTTCCCTGAGTCAACTTGATAAAACCGTCTTAGTAGGTGTTTTGCAATCTGTCTGATTGATATTTGCCTAAACATATATTTTATGAACATCCCGCAGTATGAAATGTGTTTCATTCAAGGTCTCCTACAGATTGAGAGGACTTTTAGAATTACTTAGATTACTAACTTACTAGTATATGATTGATCATAGTGAGTAGGGCTTAGAGAAGGTCCTTGTATGTACTGACACACTGGTCAGTGTTTCCTATTTTTATACCCCCCACCCACTATCAATAATAGGGGCTATACTGGAATAACTTAAAATGTCCTGCCGCAACCCATCCTGTCGCAACATGTCCCGTCCCATTTCTTTTCAGGGCTGTAACATTGTTGTTCATTGGTGGATTTCAAATCAACTTGGCATGATTGTTCACCTTCAAGAGATAGTGTGTTGTGCATAATATCCAGACTCGTACCTCCAAGGTCAAGGTCACACATGAAAGTCAAAGGTCAAATATTGGGTTTGGTTTGTCTAGGCTGCAACTCAACTGTTCATTGACAGGAATTCAATTTCTTTATTATCTGTGGCAAGTGGCAATAAATGTCCCTTTACTGTGACGAGGGCGAAAATGACATATATATATGGCCTATAATAGCCCTCTGTTAAAGAAGGTGAAAAATCACTGCATACATGTACACGTCTGTGTCAAAGCGGCATGTGAGGGTGTTTGTCACATCTGTGACAAGCTCTATTTTTTCTTCCTTTCTAGTTTACGCCTTTTGTAAGAATATTATGTACGATTCATCCACCATTTTTTTCCCCTAAGTAGTTCATTTCTCTGTCTTTCAGGGGTATGACTGTGACCTCTGGTAGTGTATCACTAACCAAGGATGAGAAGAATTTGATAGGCATTAGTATTGGGGGCGGAGCTCCTCTTTGTCCATGTCTCTATGTCGTACAGATATTTGACAATACACCAGCGGCTAAGGAAGGTACTCTTCAGTCAGGAGATGAATTAGTCGGAGTCAATAGCCAATCAGTGAAGGGCCGTACAAAAGTAGAAGTTGCTCGAATGATCCAGTCTATAAAGGTAAATATAAGAAAAATATTCTCAAACCAGGACTCTGCAAATCCACTTGACCTCACGTAATTACGATTATAAATGAGTAGAAATCAATGTACATGAAGTACAAGTTTGAAATGCTATTAGTTAAATGATCTAGTTAAAATTCAGCTGAATGAGTAGCCTGAAAAAAAGTGAGCCCTGAAAGATACATAAAAAATTTGCAAGGCAATCTGTTGTGGTTTTTGATTTATTAAATTATAATGATATTTTCTACAATTTAATGATTGACTGACACATGAACTGTACTCTACTAGACCACTAAGTATGGAATTATATTAATTTTTTTTCACTGAAAACCTGTCTTCTTTCGCTAACTGTTTTCCTTTTTTAGCTCACCAGAGCACGAATGTGCTCAGGATGAGCTTTTGTGATCGCCCTGCATCCATCGTGCGTCGTTCGTCGTGAAGTGGCGTCCATATTTACTTAAAACAACATCTCCTCCTACACCGCTATGCCGATTGCAACCAAACTTTGCTGAAATGATCCTTGGGTGGTCCCCTTTCAAAGTTGATCAAAAAATTAAATTTCATTAAAAACTCTGGTTGCTGTGGCAACAAATAGAAAAAACTTTAAAAATCTTGTCCGAAACCACAGGGCCTAGAGCTGAGATATTTGGTATGTAGCATTGTCTAATGGAACTCTACAAAGTTTGTTCAAATTATTCCCCTGGGGTCAAAATTGGCTCCGCCCCGGGGGTAACTTGATTTTACATAGACTTATATAGGAAATTTAAAAAATCTTCTTGTCAAAAACTACAATGCCTAGAGCTTTGATATTCGGTGTGTAGCATAGTCTAGTGGACCTCTACCAAGTTTGTTCAAATTATTGCCCTAGGGGTCAAAATTGGCGCTGCCCTGAGGTTTATTCTATTTTATATAGGAAAATTTAAAAAATCTTCTTCTCCTAAACCACAAGGCCTAGAGCTAAGATATTTGGTATGTAGCATTTTCTAGTGGACCTTTACCAAGTTTGTTCAAATTATTGCTTTAGGGTCAAAATTGGTCCCGCCCCGGGGGTCACTTGATTTATATAGGCTTATATAGGAAAATTTAAAAAATCTTCTCCGAAACCACAAGGCCTAGAGTTAAGATATTTTGTATGTAGTATTGTCTAGCAGACCTCTTCCAAATTTGTTCATATTATGGCCCTGGGGTAAAAATTGGTCCTGACCTTAGGGTCACTTGATTTTACTTGGACTTGTGTAGAAATATTTTAACAATGTTTGTCTCCAAATGACCTTTTTTCCTGGTGAGCATTTACAGGGCCATCATGGCCCTCTTGTTTTAGTTTGTGCATGACATCAAACTTTATTCATATTTTCATGTTATTTCTCGAATTGTTTGTACATTTCATTTTGTATGGATTTTGGCTCTTTAGTTTGTCCTCTGAGAAACCATTGTACAGGAGAATCATTTCTTTTTAGAGAATTCAATGTATTATTAAACATTTAAGATATTTGATTGTTCCTGCAAAAAAATCTTAGCTTTCTGTTCGGTGTTGAAAAATCGATTCGTTATTTTCTGGTTCGAAGCATGTCTAAGAACATTACTTCCTGTCATCAATTTAAAGCATAGAATTCATGTCTGGTGGTTTGAGATATGTTAAAAGTCATTCAAGGAAAAGAGATAATGAGTTCAGTTGATTATTTTTCAGATCCTAAGGTTTGATTCTTGGGAATCTGAGCTAGCTTGCTTAGCTCCTTTGGTTTGGCAAAAGGTCTACAGTACTCTGGCTCATGAGTTTAAACCCTGGTTGTTGTTTATGTTTTCTGTATCTAAGGCCATTCATCCTCCACTGCTTATCATGCATGTGGATAAGTTGGCAGTCACTTTTGGAGAACAAGGCTAGTACTGGAATAGAACCTAGGAAACTGTCTGCAAGTAAAACCTTATGGAAAGTGATTTATTTATTCAGGGGAATCTGTGATCAATACAGTGTGACAATTGAACTATTAACTGTGATGTCATGTGACAGCATGTTGGTTGTTAATGCATTTTGCAGCAACTGCATTTGATTTCCTTTAAAATATTAATTTTATTGGCTCTAACTCATGCGCACAGATGTACAAGATTTCACTATACTGTAGGTTAGAACATTTTCGTGATTGATTCATTTTTATATGCCTGTTTGGGTTGTATTATGGGAACACCCATGGCAGGCGGAGGGTTGGGCGGGCGGCGTCCACAATGGTGTCCGCTCTCTAATTCAAACAGTTTTATTCGGATCCTCACCAAACTTGATGGAAATGTTTATGGCCATGAGAGTTTGATAAACAAGCCAAGTGGCCCTGGCGTTTCTGAGTTATGCCCTTGATGGGCGTATTTAAGTCTTGAATTTGCTATATTTAATTTGATAGGATATGAGTGCTCCGACCTACTCACAAATGAATAAAATTACAGTTCTTGGAGCATTTTTCTTTTTACTATTGTTATATGGTAGAAAAGAAAAATCCCTGCCTAATCTACCCAGTGCTAAAATTCTGCGTCAGAGCATTCCAAACAAACTGATCTTTATTTTCAGTCTAAATCATGAAGATGAGAAAAAATGTGGTTCTTAAGTACCAGATTAGACAAACTAAGATTAAACTTAAAAATCTTGCCTCTCCTTTTTTGTAAAATTTAGTCTGTTTGATTGTTTTATGGGATTTTTGTCAGCTGTTCTAGGAAAAATGCCTGAAATTATACCATTAGCATGATCTGAAAACTGCTATTTAATGTAGATTGAAGACATGTCTGTGAAATAAGACCCTGAATAATCAGTTGTGCTTTCAATACACCTAAGTGAAAGCCACTTGATTGGTCTTTTTATTATTATCGTGCATAGGAAATATAATACTTGAATTATTGTTGACAGTTGAAGCAAGTTATCTGATTTAAAATCTAAAGTATTCTCTTATGTCAGTGGAAGAATGTTGCATCTTATGCTTCAATGAAATTCATTTGTGTTACAACATTGTCGCACAGAAGGAAAAAAAGCTCTTTGTTTGAAACTTTATCATAAGATTCTTCTTGTTGAATATTTCTTTACATTTTGCTGGAGTATAAACAAATAGACTCATCTTTGCTACTAAACTACCCATCATGCAGTTGCTACTATCTGGAAAGTAACAATGAAGCTATTGAATTTAAGATATACTCTATATGTGAGACATATGAAAAGAACTGATTATTTATTCTGTAGCCTTGAAATCCTAGTGAATAATGCCTCAAGAACATTGTTAATATCTTTGCATCAATATTCATTTGTAAATCTCGATTATAACCAGAGAAAATAGTGTCTGGATTTTAAGGTTGTAATCAATCAACCTAGACACATTATTCTATAATTGCAAAATTTAACTGCATGTCTGTCAGTAGCAAGTTTGCATAAAGCAAATAAAGTCTGGATAGAATTGTAAAGATTATGTCCCACTTGGGTATAGTAAGGTCTTTGATAACAATATACAAATGACGCCTCAAAAAATGAAATTTTAAATCTTGGTGGATACATTCTACAAAATATAACCATACCCATGAGGTAAATACAAGTTGTAGTCATCGAAATGTGATAAGTACATGTATGTGCACGGCTATTCTTTAATGCAAATTCATCTTTTAAGTCTTCTTTTGATGTTTGTGTCAATATACATTGGGGAGAGGTGGATCGGCGGTTTAGTGGTAATCTGCTGGACTACCCGTCGGGAAGGTCATGGGTTTGAAACTCGGCTCCGCCTTCAGATATTTCAGGGATGCTTTTCATTGTCCCCATCCCAACTATACTGAGCCCAATTCTGCATTTAGAAAATCACAAAATATGGGTGAGCCATGTATGGATGATTTACACTGGGCACGATAACGATTTATAACGCACCAGGAAAAACTATTTGAAATAAGAGTAGGGATATAAATACCTGGTTCTCATGTTCTCTCCCCTCTCTTTGGGGAAGTTCTAAAATTACCATAGTTGTTGAATTGGTCGTTAAACACAGATAGACATTAATGTACGGAAAACGTATCTACATCGATTGAACATAATGCACTTGAGCTGGGGACATGGCAAAACTGTTCATTTCACACCTTTCGAGGATGACATTTTCATACATATGACTCGAGCATGATCATTGATTTTTTTATCTGTTGTTTAACGAGCATGATCATATAGTATTTGTTTTACATGATGGTAACATGTTTAATATATGTTCAATCGGTTATTCATATTTTGTAATCAACGAATAAGCAAATATGGTATAGAATCATGATTTTCGCTAATTTTCACTTTTAGTGGATAATCAATGCATATGGCCAGAGGCTGCCATGGTTGAAAATACTTAGATTTTCAACAATGTTGAACTTGAATTCCCTCGATATGTTGGGAAGTGTCCAACTCCTTTTGGAAGGGTAAGTTAGTACTGGTTAAAATACAGTCCAGGAAAACTGGTAAGGTAAACTGACCGCAGTATTTTACTGAAATATCATTGAAAATCTGCTTTAAGCCCACTGAAACTAACTATATATAACATAATTATGTGTCATGAGATATTGATTGACCACACAGTGTGGTACCACAAACTGAGGTTTGTTGTTGGCATGTGTGGGTATTTGTTGACCACATTTATTTGCAACCTTAATATCGTGTGAAGACTGAATGTTATTAATTTTCACTTCTTTGATGAAACTGCACTGTTGTCTTATTTTCAGGGGGAAGTGATAATAAACTATAACAAATTACACGCTGATCCTAAACAGGGAAAATCTCTCGATATTAGTGAGTATGCTGTGAGATATTTCAATAAATGTTACTCTGTAAAAGGTATAGACAATAAAAGCTGTCTGTTTACACATACCGGTAGTTTATATTTTATAGTTTATTTATGTGGCAATAATTGCTCGAAGATCACTAGTCACAAATGATATGTATAGGGATTTTTTGTTTCTAAATCAAGAATAGTTCAATCATGCATCCTCTATGTATTCTGTCTGCTTAGATATATAGAGTACAAAAAACATTTCTTTATTTCTGGTTACCTGAATTACCATCATTCTACCTGTGACCCTAGACTTTTCATTAGGCCACAGACTTTAAAAAGTAATAATAAAAAGATTCCGTACCTATTTACCCTATTTTTGATGAATATGTTACCAGAACATACAAATTGTTTACGCCTATATAGCATTGGGTCTATGAAGCTTGAGTTTGTGAGTTTGGACCCTGGATGTCTGTATGATGATTTGGTTACACATTGTCTGTAAAGCCGTTTGGTCTTCCATTGCTTATGAATGTCGTTCGTGTGGAGAACTGGGCAGGTTGATGCTTTTTAGAATTCCGGAAACTCGGTTATGTTACTAGTAACTATTTGCTGGTGTATAAGTAAAATGCTTTTCAAAAATATGGTGTAACGGTATTAAACAGATCTTAATTTCTGTATACATGTAGTATTAAATTTAGTTATTTTTAAGCTAGAAAATTTCTTTAGTTTGAAGTATGAAATGTGAAGTGCAGGTAACTCAAGGTTTAGTGCATGTTGTGATTATTTAAGTTGTAAACATGCAAAAAATGCATTCTCGTGATTTGGCGCAATTTGTGTACTGATGACTAACTTGTATTTTATTCAGTCTATATTTAGCTACAGTGATATATAAACTTCGGGATTTGTTTACCATGTTTTTGATACTGGTTATGTTTATTGCTGCATAAATAGTTAGGATTATAGACATAAAATATTTTGCAAAAACAGTTGATTGTTATAAGTAAGGCATAAAATAATTGTATGTATCTGGTCACTCTAATTTTCCTTGCAACCGCCCAGCCTTTTTATTGGATTCGAAGAACGGAAAATTCACTTTCTCCCTTGTTTACCTTGCCACATGCTTTCAAGAGCAAAAAAGGGCTAAACCTATGTATATGAGCGTGTAACCAGAAACATTTTGTTAGGCCTTAGTGAATGTTCATTTATCACTGTAACATATAAAACTAGCATATTTATCATGTTCTCATTATAGTCATTTGTGATACTTTGACATGATCACAGGTTGTCATTTAACAATTCTAATTGATTATGATTAATGATTGTATATCATTTGATATCATAATTAGTGTAACTAATTATTAACTTGCTATTTATTTTGAAACTAAATATATTGGTTTAATTTGAAGTGAGTGGAGTCCTGTTTTTTCTCTTCAAACTCTGGTAATTTCATTCCTTTGTTGATAAGTTGTAATAAAAAGTGGGGGGGGGGGGGCTTTGATTGGTTGAGTGGTTTAAGTCTTAGGCTAGTTATCACTGGACCCTGTTCACTGAGTTTGATTCACATCCAGACCAGAAAAATCACATGTGACGAAGCCGTCCAGTTGGCTAACACAAGGTTACAGGTTCTGTCTTGGTGTGTGATTTGGGTCTTCCTGCATAATATACTGTGGAAAAGTGACTAAATGACTATACTGTTGATGCAAATTTAAACCCTAGTGAAAAAAAATCATGATAAAACACTCGATTTGATTTGGTAAATTGATCTTTAAAAATACATGTATAACATAATTTCGTATAAATGTTATTTTTGTATCACCAAAAACTTTTTAAGAAGTACATTATAGTCATTATTATTTGTATTTAGGATGATTTGATTATTTTTATTACAGTTTTGAAGAAGGCTAAGCATCGAGTGGTGGAATCTATGAACTCTAACACAGCTGATGCACTTGGATTGTCTCGAGCTATTTTATGTAATGGTAAGATAAGATACTGGAGAGGGGTGATCATTGGTCTAGTGGTTAAGTGCTGGACTACTAAACGAAAGGTCGTGGGTTCCATTCTCGGCTCCCTCTTTCAATATTTTTAGAGCCCCTTTTTCAGTTGTCCCCAACCAAACTACCGAGGCAAGTACAGTATTAAGAAAATCACAGGAAATGGGTGAGTTGTGTATTGATGGCTTAAGCCGGGTACATTAAAGAACCGTGGAAAATTATTAAACAAGAGTAGGGATATAAATGCCCGGTTCTCTCGTATCGTCTATCCCCTCTGAGGCGGCTCTGAAATTACCATAGCTGTCAAACAGCTATGAAACAACGGATAATCAAAGATTCTTATTTGAATTGAAATCAACATAATTTCTGTGACAAATTGCTTTGACAAAGCACAGAATTGTTTGCATTACTATGCTGAAAAAGCTGTGTGAAACTGCTTGAAATTAAATTATTGAACATCGCCATATGATTGCCACAATTGAATTTTCTAATGTTTCATTTATATTTTAGATGGTTTAGTGAAAAAGCTATCAGAGTTGGAAAGAACAGCTGAAACTTACAAGGGATTGATTGAACACACCAAGAAGCTGCTTAAGTGCACATTTGAATTATCCCAGTCTCATAAAGGTACGTATGGTTGCACGGGATTGATAAATGACTCTTGACCCGCCCCCTGTAATCAAGTGGTTAAAGCTGCTGACTTAAAGTTACTGTAACCTCTCACTGATAGAGGGTCATGGGTTCGAGCCCTGATACCGACCATGTCTCTTTATGTGAGAAAGTAGGTTGTTTACGGAGGATGGGAGTCTAGTACTGGTTATTCCCAGGAACGATGATTCGGTGAACTGTCCGCCTCATATGACTCTGACTGTTGAAAAGGGGCGTGCAACTCGATATAAACAAATGACTCATAGGGTATCCAACTTGAGAACTGTCCCTTAGCTCAGAAATCTATTTCAATTTCACTACATAATGGTTTAAAAGCTTTTCAATGTCGTTTAATGGATAGTTATGTCTAAGTTATATTGTATTTGTCATGTTTACTGTAGCAGATGTATGTGATATTTTCAGCATTTGGTGATGTATTCTCAAGTATTGGTGTCAGAGAACCTCAGCCTGCAGCAAGTGAAGCATTCTCCAAGTTTGGTGAAGCTCATCGTGATATGGAAAAGTTTGCCATTAAAATGTTGAAAACTGTAAAACCTGTAAGTTGTAATGTACAGAACTACTAAGGGTGAAAGCCTCTTATAGGCATGGTTCTGATTTTCTTCGGATCAGCAGATTTTCACTGTTCTGATAATTCCTGGACCCACAGGAGCCCTAGCAGCCCTGAAGCCCTTAGCACAATTAATTGCTGTTTGTCATCCCACTAATCATACCCTGTGTAGACCTTGTAATCCAGTGCAAAACAAATTCTGGAGGGGCCCGCCCCCAGTTCCCTCTAGAACTCAGCCTTTGCATTATTTTATTTTACAAAGCTACACCCCTGACTAACTCTCTTAGGGACCACATCTATATTAAGACTACCTCTTTATAACATCTACATATTTGCAATGATTTTTAAAGAATGGCCTTCATTCACTGGATGGCCTGTATTCGAAGGTGGCGGCTAACACAGGTTTGACATATATAGCATTATGCCTGAAAATCAACACTGTTCACAACTATAGATTGATCAATGTATTGAGAAATACATGTAGAATTCAAGTTACAACATTATAAGGTATAAGCAGTTGCATAAATAAATACATAGCATACATTCAAATAGTGTATCTTTACAATTTAGTAAGACGTAACAGTTATATATATTATATATAAGATACATTCAAATAATGAACTGTTTCATGTGAAAAAAGCTCTTACATCTTAAAAATATAACAATTATATAAACACAAAGCCGACATATTGAGAAATCTAGACATATTTCAAGGAATTTTCATTCTTAACTTAATATTTATTTTATTGTAGATTATTTCTGTAAATTGTGATTATTAGCAATCATTCTTATTTTATGTCTAAGATTCTTGACCCTTTATGAACTTCAGTAGATCATGTCTAGAAACTAATCATTCCACAATTGTTTTATACATTTGAGATAAAATTCCAAGACAAGTAATATGATTTTCTATAGAGACAGATAGATTGCTTTTCAATAATATCTAGACATAATAACAACCTCATCAAAAACTTTATAAACTGAAATATATTTTGCACCTAAAACAGTCATGAACAATTTCTAGGTTTCAACTTTTGAATAAATGCACGCATTGATTGTGAAAATATACAGCTTTTTCAGTTAATAAAATCACTCTACACCATGTATTTGTACTTGTCATTGATAATGATAAATCACTGAGATTGATTATTTCAATGACTTAGTGTTGTATTGTTTTTATAACAGATGATCAGTGATTTGAACACATTCCTTAACAAAGCCGTACCTGATACACGACTCACTATCAAGAAATACCTGGATGGAAAGTTTGAATATCTTGTAAGTACAACATATGATTTGTACCGTAATGCTAGTATATGTATCAGTTAGGGCTGAGTACCGGTTCACGTATCATATCGAATACCGGTATATAGGGTTCGGTTGATATATCGTATCGAACGTTAACGTATCGAACAAATATCGCTCAAAGCAAAAAATAATTTGAAAAACATGTTTTGGACTGTGTTTTGTGAATTTTCGTCAAATAAAAAGTTGTGACACATATATAAAACCTACCTGCTGTCAACCACAAGAAGAAAATAGTTTTTATTGCAGTTCAGCATGAGTGTTTGGCATGCCTGCTGAATAAATGTACCTTCCATTAATATTAGGTATATAAGTATCCTATGCAGCCAAAATTTGAGTTTGTGTCAAGTACCTGTGCCAGTACAGTCAATGTTTTTCAGTATTTCTGATTTTATTTCAATATAGAACATCAAATGATATATCAGATATCGATCATTATGTATCGATACAAATATCGTATAAATATTTTTTATCAATACTCACCCCTAGTATCCATGGGTATCATGCAAATACAGATTTGAAGATGAAAGTTGATTTAGTCATTTAAGCTCAGTTGAGATAGATTGTATGAAAATCGAGAAGTTGATTCAGGGATTGAGTTAGAATTTTCTGTCATGTTTTCATTTTGAAGACATGGACTTATCTGTACTTGTTGAGAACAGGACAAGATGTGTACTGGTAGTGAAGCTAGGGAAAGGTGTTTTTAACTAACTGTCAGTATGTAACTGAAATACAAAAAATGTAGTGTTAAAATCATTCTAAAATCCTATTGAGTATCGTGGTTTGAGCCCCGCTACCAACCATGTCTCTTCATGTGAGAAAATAGGCAGTTGCTTACAGAGGATGGGAGTCTAGTACTGTTTTTTTCCAGGAATGATGCTTAGGTGAACTGTCTGCCTCATATGACTCTGACTGTTGAAAGGGGGCGTAAACTGGATAAAAACAAAAAAAAATCAAAACCCCTTATTTGTTTATCGGGTATTTTTGTGTTTCTTCATCTCTAAGAGCTATCTCCTAACTCCCTGATCTGAGCTTAACTATCAGTGCATGATTGATTGAACTACATTGTAAATCATAAATCAGATTGATGACATTATTTTATACATTATCCAGTCGTATTGTTTGAAAGTGAAGGAAATGGATGATGAGGAATATAGTTATGCTGCATTACAAGAACCATTATACAGAGTGGAAACAGGAAACTATGAATACAGGTAACTACAAATCATGAATGAATTATAAATTATGCTGCTACTTATTCCATATAAATGTCTCGCTGTAGTATTGTAGGGGAGGGCCGCTGTCGTCCTGTGGTTATGGTATCTGACTTCACTTGCCCATCACATTGATATATCCCTATTGTTATTTAGTACAGTTTTTCCAGATTCTTCATTGCGCTTTGTACATGCCTCACCCCTATCCAGTGATTTTCTTGACACAGCACTTGGCTTAGTAATTGGGATGAGGACACTGAAAATGGTGTGCCTGAAAAATTGCAATTCAAGATTTGAACTCACAATCTTTCTTTCAGTAGGCCAGCGCATTACCATCAGTCCACCGATCCTTCCAATAAAAAAATTCTGTATAAATCTGTTCAAAATGAAATAAAAAGAAATTTTCATGTTCTTATGTACACCCTTTATCTTTCCTTTTAATCTGTAGTAGTGAATTCTTGTTCTTTTCCCATGCTTTTTATAGACTTCATATTGATAACATGTGAGCTATCATTTGTTGTTCATTTTATTTCAGGTTGATTTTACGATGCAGACAGGATGCTCGAGTGAAATTCGCCAAGATGCGATCGGATGTTTTAGTGAAGATGGAATTACTAGACCAGAAACATGGTTAGTTCATGACAGTTTCTATTTCTTATCAGTATTTCAATAAACAAAGTCTATGTTTTGCTATAATCATTTCTATTTTTGGTTGTGTTTTCTGTTGCGGTGTCGTTTTTTTTCTTAATTGACAATCATGTTGTCTGATCATTCCATATATTATCTGCCTGTTTGTCTGCATGTTTGTGAGCAACTCTGACTCAGGGAGGAAGAAATGATGATTCATGTTAATGGAATTCTGAATTGATTGTGTTTTTATGCATGTGAATGATTTGACCATATAGTTTGCATTATTGTAAAAGAAAACATAAACGTTCATTATGAGGCCATGACCTTGGTCCAATGGTTGGAAAACCGATCATGGCAGGTCATACCCTTCAATGAAAGTATGACAGATTGGTGATTGTCCACCATTTGTGATGAAGTAGCTGGCTCCTTGTGCAAGAGGAAGTTTGTATCAGTAAGAATACAGTTCATGAAAATTGGATAGGTGAACCAGCAAAATACAGCATTAGCCACTGAAACATTATTTATTTTGCATGTACTCACCGAAATCTTTGTAGAGCTTGAAAATTTATGCCATAATTTTGTTAGTTCCTTTATTGAATAATTAGACTTGATGTATACTATCTGCAGATTCTGTAATCTTGTTTGTAAGCATTTGTTTTATCTACTGGTACTGAATACGAAGCCCTCTCAAAACTTATTGTGTTCTATTTTCAGTGCAAGATATTGTGTTCCAGTTACAGAGGTTTGTTTCTGGAATGGCTAAGTATCACAATGATTGTCACACCGTTATGAAGACAGCCATTGTATTCCCTATAGAGGTAGATTTATCTCGGGGAACATTCACCTATGATACTTCAAATCAGTTTAACGATGGACTTGATGATGAAGAGGAAGCGATTGATGAACCTGGAATTGAAATTTCTGGAGATCTTATTTCAACTGATTGACTGGAAAATTGATTACAAGCTAGTTTTGAAAAGTGAACAGTTAAACAATTATTATATAATGTATTATTATTGTTACAACGTCTTATATCAAGATGTATTACATTATTTGTATATTAACGACACAATTCTGATCCCATTGTTCCTATAAGGGTAACTGAGTGTACAGATGGAAATTGAGGGAAAGTTGATTATTGAGGGAAAAGTTGAAAATTGTGGGAAAGTTGAAAATTGAGGGAAAAGTTGGAAATTGAGAGGAAAGTTGTGTGTGGTTAAAAGTACATAGAACATATAATAGTAGGGTTGCCTGTATCATGTCACAAGTCTCTAGGTTTTCTGGGTGGGCGATAAGAAATTTATTAATCATCAAACCAGATAAGAATTAGATAAGGTAATAGTTTTGGTTACTTAGAGTTCACTATAACTGTCTTATATTGTATAAGTGAAATATGGATAGTCTTCATTTGTTCATTTTTATGTATTCTTTGTTTTTTAGTGCAATATTCTTTCCTATTTTTTCTCATCTGTCAGTCATGTTTCGTAATGAATGTCATCTACAAACATCGCTGTAACACATTCTATCATACCTTGAAGTTGCTGTAGAAGTTACCGTAAACTTAATTTAGACTGAATATATCAGTATTTACCAATAATAGATAAGATAACAAAAGGAATTGATAGATATTGTTGTTCAGACTAATAAATTCACTGTTTGAAATGTTTAACACCTCCTGGCTCATATTTTCAAGTAGCTTCGGAATACTATTCAATGAACTATTATTAATTTTTGCAAAGAGATTATTCAAAGATATTGAATATGTCTAAACAGCTGCAATCTCTCCACTATTACTGATTGTTAAAATATTCAATAGTCATTTGTGTAACTGCTTACCAACACTTTGGTAAGGGTGGCCTTGGTTGCCATATTTGGCTATACATTTTTGTATGTATTTATTCACGTGTTGTGTCATTTATTTATTTATATGTCTGTTAGAAATCCTAGCTACACAATGTTTACTGTGTCAAACTTGCAATATTGTGTATTTACAGGTATACATATTAATGTTTCATACTTCGCTATAATGAATGCCAATTACCATTGTTTATTTTTTTTTATAAAAGATCTGCATTTTCACAACTTTTTTGCAGCTGTAAGAAAATAATTTTATGTGTTCATGTATTTATTTATTCAGCTGTTTCAAGCTAACATGGCATCTTTTGTTCAGCTTTGTTATTCAGATCTGATGAATATATTTTAATTTTCACCCAAATAGGCCTTATTCTGAAGCTTCAATATTGATCCCTTAAATGTCATTATTCTATGACTTATTCCAAAAGATGATATTATATAGAAATTGGGACTTAACTATGTTTTAAAGATGTGAAAAAAAGTTTATGAATTTATTAATATATGTGTTCAAAACTGTTTTTAGTTTATTGTGTAGATTTTATTCTTATTGCAGGTTTGATGGAAATCCATTCCATGTTCAGCATGTTGTTTAAGACATTCCTTTTTGCATTTATTTTTCTGTTGTAGATCTGTTTTTGTCTGTTTTATGTTGTTTCAAATTCTATTGAATAAATTACACAAAACATGATTGTGTTTTTCATGTATATTTGTTGACACAACATCATAAAAGTGGACCTTAATCAGACCCCTTATTAATCAATTTGTGATAATGGTCAGATGATAAAAGGCCAGTTTTTCCCAAATAAAAAACAAGGTATTACATTAACAGCTTGATAATCAGAACTATTCATTAGCTCGGCTGTCTGCCTATCAAATGCCCAGCAGTCCAAACAAGCTGTTACATGGTCTTACTTATTCGGCTTTTCAGTAAGCTGATTTTATAAATGAACTCCTCTGACAATTTGAGCAATAGGGAGCTAAAAAATGTATCACTGTCTCCAACAGACCAATTAGATTTGGAAGAGATGCTACACATACTGCAATAGGCGTTATAAATCGTTTGTTTCTGGTTACATGCTCATTAATTAAAATAGTTGATAAGTAGGGATTTTTTTATATTTTTTTTGAAAGTGGATGCAGAATTTTAAAGGTAAAATAAGGGAAACAGTGGATGTACAAGTACTTTTAGCCTGAAAATGGTCCAGGTTGGGGGGGGGGGTTTGGGTAGGTCGGGTTACCAGAAACAAACATTTTTGTAGTCGCCTAGCTTACTTAATTGAAGCCACATTCCCAATTAGGAGCTATTATACCTCAAGAACGGTTTTCATACAAGGATAAAACACTTACATGCACGCATAGATAATAAGATGTGAAACCTTACATATTGTACCACCTCAATAATACGTCCAATACCGCCTTATTATATTTCAACCTAATAAGACCACTTCAGTATTAAAAGAAAATCAATAAAAGAACCCTAAGATTCACATGTATCTCTATGAAAATCTTTGGGTTCTTTTGCGCGCAGAGATGACTTTATTTTGGTAAAATTTAATGATGACAACAGGTAATGTTACGGTATTCATTTTCATGTTTTTTGTATAATTAAAGGATTTCTATAACTAAAAACATAATCTTGGCTTTTTTGTTGTTGTTAGCATTATGCGGAGGAACGATGTTCTCTTGATTGTGTAGTAGTTCTCGGACAAAATATTTCGTCTAATAATGTAACAATGGTTCATTGGCTTCGTGTAATTCTAAAGAAACGTAAAGTTTACCTTTATAATGTTTTTTGATTTACTTTAATGAACTTATATGCTGATTATAATGAACTTGGTCCTTGTCAGTTTGTATAAAGATGGTGAAGTGATTGTAGGAATGTTGGGTTAACCCTTTCGCGATGAGGTTGAATGTCCGCCTACAGTGCTAAGGGTTCTGGGTTCAATCCCTGGTGAGGACCATATGATTTTTATCGCTCCTTATTAACTTCAATGACCTGTGTCAGCTTTGCTGCGATGTTATACAAACTTGTGCAGAGACAAGGAGCATCAAATTGGAGAACTGGTGAGCTCTGATAACTAAAATGGGGAGAAATGTAGTAAGTGTAGGAATATTGGGCCACTTTCATCAACCTTGCTGTTGGGGTTACCGTTTAGCGACGTGTTGAGTGTCCGCCTACAGTGGCACTGGTAGGAGTCCTGGGTTCAAGCCCTGGTGAGGACCATGAATTTTTCTCACTCCTAATTTAAATACATATGTAGGAATATAATTATATATACATTGTATATAGGCCTTGTTGTTGGATTAACTGTTTAGTATTAACATTGATTGTTCAATGTCTGCCTGAGGAACTAGGGGTCCACTGAATTGATTGCGGAGGTTAACTTATAATATATTACATTGTATATATAATTATGTAAATGTGATACATGAACTTTTTTAGCATGCAGACAACTTCTTAGAGTGTTAAGATACAGCCAATATCATCAACTGAAATACAGTACATCAAAACAAATGGTATTAAAAACTATTTTATATCAAACTATAGAAATTACCACTTATCAATATAGTTTGATGTTAAATAAAGCACATTTAAATATCTGAAAACGAAGGGTTTTATATTAAACTTAGTTCTGAAAATACAGCAGACACTGTATAATTTTTTTTGTTTAGAATCTAAATATGTGTTAATCTTAAAAGTTATGATACGATAATATATTTTCTTATGATAGATCACAACAATGTTTTTCATTGTAGTGCATGTTATGATGTACATGTATTGACTATACCTTGGTTTATAACACTTGAGAATGGTCTCCAAACTCAAATCTTAAATTACTGTCAAACCTGTGTTAGTGGCCACCTTCTAATAAAGGCCACCATGTGAATAAAGGCCACTCTTATTAAAACTGTCATTGGTTATTTCGAACGAAATGACCTCCAAATAAAGGCCATATTATGTCTTTCCCAAGGATGGCCTTTGTTCATCAAAGGTTAAACTGTAAGTTACTGATTTAATAAACAATGATCTTATTAATAGTACACAGCTCATGGGGCTTGAATATGTACTGGTATCTAATGAATAAAGCACTTAATCTTTTCTACCAAAATACATTAAAAATGCAATGAGATTTTAGTTTGGAGACTGTTCTTAAGTTTTATAACATTGAGGCCAGATTTCTTATTTGAAATTGTTCTCTCTTTTTTCATTTAGGAAAATCCAATTGAGAATTCAATCCGGTCGAAGTTAACAGATACATTCAAGGTTGGTCCGCATACCTCTGACAATTATGAAATTATTGCCAAGTAGTGATATATTTAATATAATTGATGCAGTAAAACTCAGATATTGTGAATAGCAGATAAAGTGAACTATTTTTGTTTGAAATTTTACTATATTTTTCTCAGTGAAAGTACTTGTCAATACATAATGAAATTAGTTAATTAAGATTATTATCAAATATTTGAGAACATATTTCTGCACTCATTGAAATCCGCCTGGGTAGTGGCTGAATATTTTATTAAATAGAAATAGTATAGTATGTGTTAGAATTTTATGCTCATATTCTTAATTAGGACAAAATAAGATAAATTTGTTGCATATATGAATCCTGTTTCATTCTAGATGTTTTCATTGTTCGACCTATTTAGGAGTAGGGGGGGTACTACAACAGTCAGTCAGTATATTTACCCAGTACATATGTTACTTATTTCAGCCTGATGTGTTAGATGTGATAAATGAGAGTTATATGCACAGTGTACCAAAAGGTTTGTACAGAGCTGATTTCTGTGTAACAATATCGTGATATTAAGTGCGAATTCTTGGTTAATCGCAATTTAAACTTGAAAATCAAGTGTGAATACACGCAACCTCTGAGATCTGTTGATCGTAATCTTAATAAAAAAGTGATGGCCTGATATAAACTTTCGTCCATGTCTGGAGAGATTCAGTAGTTTGCATTTTCACTGATACTTTTTTTGTGTGTTTCCTGTCTGGCTCATTGTTTATAAAAAAGGTTATATTAATGTTACTAGAATTGCCTTATGATGTTACAAAACTCAATTTTAACATCATTCTATGGTGACAACTAATACGGTATGTTATATTTTCTGTTTGATAAATGATTCTTAGTTCAAACTGAATCCTTAGCCCTGACTTTTGAATCACCAAATCATGCCGATCTACAGCCATAATGAAAATACTGTTGTTCAATCGATTTCCCTACTTTCTGCATTACTTTATCATTAACTTGATCGCATCAGTAATTCAGTATCAGGTTAATTAGCTTTTCATAGGCTTAAGCCATTGCTTTGTATTAAGAATGATCAAATTTGCTTTGACACTTTGTTCTATTTATTATTATCTATGATGTACTTTAATTTTCAGGCTCAGAAACCCATTTTAAAGTTGTTGTTGTCACAGAAAAATTTGATAAACTTCCTTTAATAAAGGTACTGTTGATAGAAAAAGTTGTATTTCATTATTCTTAGCTTAACATATTAAGTGACTTGCAAATATTGAGAGTGTAAAAATGTAAAAAACTGTTTCTACTGTGGAATGTGTGATGAATACTGTATTTTCATTTATTTTCGTTAGGCTCAATTTTCGTGTTTTTTACTAAAATGGCTATTTCGTGGATTTTGATTTTTAAAGAAAAAAGCCTTGCCTCTGCATTTAAATTTGTGGGGATTTAATTTTGTGGATGAGTCGACCTACGAAATTAAATCCCCAACAAAAATTAATGATTCCACAGTATATAACATGGTTATAGTAACATCCTTGGATTCCTAAATATATTAGCTCATTAAATTTCACTTTAAATTACCGAGAAAATAAGGACTTAGTTGGGGAAAACAATTCTAATCACTAGGTGTATCTGATTTCTCTTTGTCTCCAAGTTCTCAATAATTATCTTGTGCCGTAATTTGATGATGTATTTTAAAATCAATACTGGTAGTTTGAATAGTATGGTGATAGATTTGTAGCCTGTAATAAAAATAGGTAAGACTCATAAGGAGCCAGTGTTCTGCAAGGATGGTGTATAATGGTGTAGTGTCACAAAATGTAACGCACATGGAGACATATATCATGTATATAAAGGTAAAGGTTTTGTTAGCTTGGCTGTTTTCGAAGAAAAGGTCAAGCTATTGTGATCACTACATAGTCTGCAACTGTGATAGAACATTAATGTAGCTCATAACTCGGAAACTATAAGAGGTAGCAACATGAAACTTCATAGGTGGATAGATCTCACTGAGGCAGTGAAAAGACAAGCATTTGCACCACTTTTGGCGCTCTTGTTTGTTATAGTGTCACCCTATTGAAGGGGCCAGTCAAGTTGGCTTATGAGACACCTATCTTATGTGCGCACAATACCTCATGAATCCCTCCTCTTTCTGCTGAGATTGGCCGACGGTAACCTTTATTCAACTAGTTGGCTGTTCACCAACCAACTGCATCTGTTCTAACCCAGTTTCCACAGGGGTTCGAACCTTCGACCTGAAGGTGGACACCCTAACCATTCTGCCATGGCTGCAGTTATGTAAGTATCTGATAAATGTGCCTAAAACACCATTATACACCATCTTCACAATGCATACTAGCCCCTATGGTTAGACTGGTAGCATTTATTAACTACAGAATGCATTTTTTCAGAGACACAGACTGGTCAATGAAACATTACAGGAGGAACTACAAAGTGGTGTACATGCTTTATCTATTGTAGTAAGTTCTTTGAATTACGTTTCTGGCATGTTTGTATCATCCTTTTCTTGTTTATATTATATAAAGTAAAAACTCTCCGTAACTGTTAGTTTATTCTAATGAAAATTATTATATGAACATTTCAATTGGATTGGTCCTATGTAACAGCCAGGAGTGTTTTATTGTATCATAATGGTTGGGTTGATTTCCTTTATAACTATGCATTACAGACTATGAAAAAATTCATACTTATTTGGTCATTTGAGAAAAAACTGTTGGCTTGAATTTTATTATTCTAATATTTTATCTCGTTCATAATCCTCTGACATGAAGCAATTTTGACCATTTTTTTTATATGGTCTGCAATATTTTAAGGGAATAAAAAATTACCTTCCAGTACTCACTGTTATAAGTTGGATTGCATTTGGATGGTCTTATAATTCTGTCGTAAGAGTTACATTGTCCTAACAAGTAATCTGGCCCCAAGAGTATAAAACTTAAATCTCGATACCAGTGATTTTCAATGTATTATGGTTGAAAAGATAAAGCTGGTGAATGCTAAATACATGTTCAGATAATTTATACTGTCTGACAGACTAATATATCAATAATATTTTTATTGTCTAATCTTAATTAACTTATAAATTTTAAGACAAGTTATGAGATTTGAGCTTGAAGACAGATCTGTTTTACAACCTCAGACCCTGTTGTCTTCGGTTCTATCCAAACCTCTGCATAATTTTGCTCATCTTCGAGTCTGGTAGTACATAACTAAATCATATTGATATTCAGAAATTTTCAGCCTTTTATATTTTACCAAAAACATTCTTTCTTAAGGCAAAAACTCCGAAACAATGGGAGGATAGTGGAGGCGCTGTATCTAAATCTCCAGCATGTCTAGGAGGTGCAGGATTGTGATTTGTCATCTTTGACTGGCTGCCAGTATACTACAAGACAGTTACACAAGTAGCATCAAGTGATATCTACCTTGGATTTAATTTCTGCTCAATGACAATGATGCTTCACTTGTAGAATAAATGGTATTTAATGAAATAATAAAATTTGAGATTTGTCTCCCAATTTCGAATCTTATTTATGTTCTCAACTATTTCAGATTATTTTGCATGTTTTGTTGTTGGTAAAAAAATATTTTGATCAATGAACTTAGCACAGAATACTGCTTGAAAAGTGATTAAATCTTGCCAAACCTGTAAATAATAGACTAGCAGAATATTGGAAACATGGAATCGAGATTTTTGAGATTTTAGTTGAGAGATTCATCTCATGTTTAAGAAGCCAGAACTTGGTGCTCATCTAACTGAGCTAATGGGTGTAATTGGATTAAATACATATATTTATAATGTTTGGTTTGAATGATTCTAGTGAATAAGTAATGTATATGTAAGAACTAATATAACTCAGATTTGTTTGTCTTGAGAAAAACAGTAACATTTTAGAAACTGTTAAAGATAACCTAATAAAAAGATCAAAGGCCATTCTGGTTATGGTATAGTGCGATTTTATTAAACTGTCAAAGCTGAATAATTACAAAGTTGCTGAATGCGTTTATTTTTATCTTCGTACCACAGTCGATAGTTTCTGGTTATTTTACGACAAGCGAATGTTCTGTTATATTAATAAATACCAATACACATACAATATAGCAACCGGTTTAACGAAGATTATCGTTTAACTTACGAAATTTATCGAATCACATCAAAGTTAAAAATACATGCTTGCATCGACCGTGTAATTATTCAGCTTTGACAGGTTAATAAAATCGCACTATATCTGACTAGTAATCAACAACCCCACTTCTGTGAGTTTTTCTCATAGATTAACTAAATTTACATATACATACCTGGTAAGTCATGTGCTTGAATGTAGATAAAAGGAGAAATTATTCTAAAACAAGTATTTTTATTATTATAAATAAATATTTCTACAATCCATCAATCCAATAACAAGATAAGATTACTAATGAACACATTTCAATTGTAGGTTGTACGTTTATATAAAAACAGACAAAGTTATTCAAATAAGACTAGTTTTGGCAAAGCTGGAAATGGTCCTTTTTGTTAGGAATCTGGAGACATATCTTAGCTAAGATATGTCTTTTAAACTTAAAAAAATTTGACATCCCTTGTAAGTAAATAAAACATGTTTTATCCTACTGAATGTTTTGGGGATCTAAAGTCAGCTGTTAACAGTCAATGTCTGATATGTATACCATTAACAAAATTGAAAAGTTCTGTTAGCTAAGATACATATCAAGGAAACAGGCCCTAATATACAGTGTAACCTCTCCAGAACGGCCTTCTATAGAGCAACAACCTCTCTATAACAATGCCTTCAAAATTTCCCTAAGCTGATATTTACTATAAATTTAACCTCTGTATAGCAACAACCTCTAAACAACGGCTAATATTTACAGTTCGCAAAGGGTGTTACTCTACAAAGGTTGTACTGTAAGTATTATAAATGAAATGCCAAAGTTAAAAGCATACATACAAACTTTACAAATAAACAAGGATTACTTGGCTGATTTTGTTCATTTATGAACAGCTGGAAGCATCTGATACCAAATGCATCAATGACATGAAACTGAGTTTTAAACAGTTCTTGAAGCAAAGCCATTTTCCTGTTTTTAGTACTAATGACCTTTTCCCCAAAATCTCCAAATAAAATCCAAAGCTAGGTCACTGTAACAACTGGTTTTATTCCAAGCTAGGTTAGGTTATTATGTAAATCTAAACCAAAGAAGTCTGATGGAAGCAAATTGTTTGACGCTGGGACTGCCCGAACCACCAAGAGCTCACCCCATCTTTTATAACATGGCTTTTCTACATACAAAAACAAAATCTTCATTAATAATATCATATTAAACAATATACAAATGATCAATACCGCCTAATTCTTTGGTGTTCCCCACGATATTTCTCTTCTTCAGAAAATTAGTCTTAAATTTGTTTTATACAGAAACACTGAACTCATTTCTATACTTAGTGAAATCCAAATATAACAGACTTCGCGAAAGGCAAAAAAATCTGTCGTACCAAAAACAGTAAACAAGTATAAATGTGTATACATCAGGTAATAAAATGCCGGTCAGTCGGTTCGATGAGATAAGATTCTTTATCAGACTGACACAATCAATCGGACATATCCTTCGGTCCGGCGCCTTTTGCAAAGTCTGATATAATTAGATTTTACAACTGGAAGACTGCCACAGCCACTAAAATTATAAACATTGACCTAAAAGATTTGCCCCTGACTTTTCTGTTATTGTATTTCTCTCTCTGATAATTCACTGACCTTTTAAAGTTAAGTGGCAACCCTGACCTATATATATAACATGCAGGTGAAAAATCAGAGGGAATCCTGGAAAAATTAATTACTAGGAATAACTTTTAAAAATACCTGGGTTAACAAGTATGAGAAAAATACCCAATGGAAATCAGTAAAAGAATAATTGATATTTCAAACATACTTTGTCATTACAGACATAGAAAATAAATCCTATCACTATCAAAACTGAATCTACAGTAGTTAAAAACAATAAATGCATGGCAACTTGGCAATTACTTATTTATAACTAAAATATTATTAGTTTGATAGTAAAACCTGGTGCTGGAGTAACTCCATTTCAAGAACTCCAGAAGATTTTAACAATAAAAAAGAGATCCTGAAAGGATATTGTAAGGAAAGTTAAAAACAAATCCAATAAGTACGCAAAAAGGGCAGAGATAAGAAATCTTACATTAGACTAGGCCTTAACTGGTATTTTGTCACTAGAATCCATTAGGGAATTATTATCACAGATATTTCCTGAATCACATGACTTCATATCAGTTATGTCACTTCCTGTACATATGATGTCATTTCCTGTCACCTGACTGTCAATTGAACCAAGCTTACTGTCTTCGTTTGGATTTGAGACATTTTCATTTCGTTGATCCCTTTCTTGTAGAGCGGGATGGGATATGAAATGAATCCTATGACCTAAAAAGACAAAATAAAACATATTTAAACTTAGCTGATTATGGATGATCGAAGTGATTTTTGTTAGGGTCATCAAGCCTCAAGCCTGTTCATTGTGACAATGAGATAGAACATGAAACATTCATCAGGCCTTTAGGAAGCATTTTCAGTTTTCAGGGGGGGGGGGGGGGGATCTAATCTATATTTTGTCTAATGGGGAGGGGGGAGGTAGAATCAGTTAACAGCCCAGCCCAGTGTTCTCCAGGAGCAAAGTATATATTGTAAAAGTTGTTACTTGTAGAAATTAAGAGATGTAAGTTTAGAACTGATTCAAAATCCAGTAACACTGGTTAGGTAAACTGCTTGCTGATGTATTACTGTAATACTGTTAAAAACGTGTAAAACAAGAAAATAGATGTTTCCTAGCAAGCACAATCCAATTTGTGTTTCTCTATGGTTTAGCATCGCATCAATAACCAGGGTCATTTGGTTATTGAGCTATAAGCTAGCTAGATAGTTTCCTTGCATGTGAAATTGACTGGCTCAGGGTCAGATTCAAACTCACTGGGATGAGGGGGCCAGAAACCATTACCACTCTAGAATAAATACATAGAATAAATTTCAGCTTACCTAAACAATCTATTACTTCAGATGAAGTTTTCTTCCTACAGCATCCTTTACAAAGACTAAAGCTACACTTTTGACCCTGGAAAATGGAAGGAAATCATGACAGTAAAGAATGATAGCAGAAAAAGTCCTTGACAATATTGTTAAAATTAAGGCTTCCATTAATCAATTTAAGAAATCACTGAATTTGTTTTTGACTCTGCCATATGATTAAAGATGGTTTTCTTATGAGTCCAGAAGTAATAGATAACTACACACCATTACCATTCTTGAGGCAACAATAACCGTGTACGTACAATTTCTTTTTCAAGTCTATATTTTAATGCATTATAGACATATATACACCACTGAGTGAATATATGCAAAAAGTCACTATAATTAGCATATAGATACTGTCATATTTGTAAAATCAAATAAGGTCTTACCCTGGGATTTTGACAATCTATGTCTTCACAAATCTCCAATTTCACTTTCTTTTTCTTATCAAAATTTTTGTTGGGATTCCTGAGTCGTTTCTTCACTTTTTTCTTCGACATTCCTTTCAATAAAACAAGTTCTTCAATCGTACCAGGCCTCGATAATAGATCACGCTTCTGTTTATTTCTTTCTTCTTGTTCAGGGCTATAATTACAAATAAATGCATTCGAACATGAATAACAACATGATTTTGCGGATACAGGCTACCAGGTAGACAATAGCCACTATTTACCACGACATTTATTGATTCCAAAATTTAGATAAACATCTGAGTTCCATACATCCAACTGTGCATAAAGAATGTGTACTAATTTTGTCTATTGCCATGAGAAAATTTAGAACAACAGAATTAAATTCTAAATATGTTTAGACACAAACATCCAAAATCTTAAGAGTTTCTATATCGCGAAAAAAACTGGCATTGTAAGTTTTGAATTGAATATTAGGTGATGATTTTGGCACAGATATGACAAAAACAGAGTGCGATAATTTTAATCAAATAATTACCTTGGTCTCTGATATGGTTGACAGTACCAGTATGGTAGAGGTAACTCATCAAATAAACCAGCACGTGGATTAAATGCTTCATCTTCCATTTCTTTCTGTAAAATAAACATCAATAAATCTTACAATGTAACTCATACAATTCATATGGAAGGTCTGTCCAAAACACTACTTTTTCATGTTAAAAATTGCTAACATATTGGTTGTAATAAATACTATGAGCGTAATTCCACTAGTTAAGGAAAATGTTAAAAACATGTAGTGATTTTTTAACCACTTTTTGTAAAAATCCTGTCATTTGTCTCATGACTTGTGGATTTTTTTGGATCGCCTCCATTGTCGAGTGGTTAAGGTCGCCGACTTCAAATCACTGTAACCTATCACTGATAGAGGGTTGTGGGTTCGAACACAGCTACTGACCAAGTCTCTGTATGTGAGAAAGTAGGGCAGTTGCTTACGGAGGATGGGAGTCTAGTTCTGGTTCTTCCCAGGAACGATGGTTAGATGAACTGTCTGTTTCATATGACTCTGACTGTTGAAAAGGCCTTAAGGGGCATAAACTCAAATAAACAAACAATAGGGAATTTTTTACACCAATACAGTTTGCACCATCTTTTACTATAAAAATTCACTTATGCGTGAAAAAGGAAGAAAAATCAGTCATTTAACTGTGTTCAAAAAATAATATCTTGATTTATTAAGTTGCTAAAATTGAGTCCAAATGGGCATGCTTGTTTTGTAACTGTTTCTGATTGAACTAAGTTCATGTGGTAAACTCATCTACTGGGTACTCATTTTTTAACAATTCTGTGTAATATTCATCTGCATTATTTCTGGAAATATATCCATAAAATTGGAAAAATGGTCACTAATTTCAATTGGGAACAGGCCCTGAGGTTATAAAATTTGAGAACGGTCTCTGGTCATCCTGTGAATAAAGGCCATTCTTAACACTGTCATTGATTAATTAGAAAGAATTACTCTGATTTATAGGTCACCTGCCCATAAAGGCCATATTTTGTCTATCCCATAGATGGCCTTTGATCACAGGTTTAATGGTACTTACCAAACACCTTTCTTTCAGAATCTGAATAGCTTTCCTCAGACAATCAGCAGATCTAGCCACACCCACCATATCTCGTACATCTTGATGTAGATGTAAACTGTAAGAAAAATAGAAGAACATGCACTTGAACTTTTCATCTTTTTTATGGTTTTGAACTGGTTCAAACTCAAAGTACACAAAATGATCCATTGATTCTATCAACAATCTGATACAAATTATTCAAACTTACCCATGGTGTAAGATTTTGAAGATGTGACCCCTTATAAAGGATAAGGGGCAGGGATACTGCTCCACTAAATCCAAATATTCTTCACACATCTGCCAGATTGGTGGGTTAATCCCAGCAAACAAAGCAGGGTTATGTAGATTGCCCTCTGAAAATACAATACAATAAAGTAAAAAAATCAAATAAATGTATTTAGTAATGCACACAGTACTATCATTTAACACAGCTCCAGGGTATAGAATACAACAGGTGAGTCACAGGTCAAGAAATGTTTGTACTGGTTCTCCTATAATAA
Organism: Lutraria lutraria; assembly: GCA_964023205.1. Lineage (NCBI taxonomy): Eukaryota > Metazoa > Mollusca > Bivalvia > Venerida > Mactridae > Lutraria > Lutraria lutraria. The sequence continues at coordinate 23,212,009 of OZ026836.1, forward strand.
AGGATTATTGCATGTATCCTTAACAAACAATTCAACCAAAATTATAACACGTGAAAATTTGCATAGCACAAATTGACACAAAGTTTTCAATTTGTTTAAATGTTGCAGCTAACATTAGAACCAGTCCATGGAACTCACCCCAACCTTCTGACAAGGGTGCAATACTATTCATAGTACCATACTACGTAAAATGGGGAGGGGTTAAAGTTGCTACCACAGAAAGGATCATATAGCAACCTTTCCAGCTGTTCACAATTCAGAATGACCACAGATTTACAACTTGGTAGAACTAACGATCTGGCATGTGAAGTTTTTTCTGATCTAAGGTGGGACACAAGACTGAAGCAGTGATAAGTGTACAAGAATATAACCAATCAACCATGGAGGTCCGACAAAAAAGTTCCTTTCTGACGCAATGGAAATAGCAGCTTTCAAAAAATATTCGCAATGTCAGGAAGAAGTCTAGTATTTGAAATATTAAAAGAACTGTTTACCTGCAGTCATAATCCCATCCACACCTGTTTCTTCTATACACCTCTTCACATCAGACAAGTATTCTATATTTCCATTTGAAAACACAGGAATGTTGACTGCTTTTCTAAAATCCAGTAAGTTTTATAACATCTCGTTTTAAAAACATTCAAGAAATAATCAGACTTTAAAATCTCTCATAATTTTGTGTCATAATTTGTTTTTATTAGACTAACATAACGTGACATGTTAATAAAATACCAGAACCAAAAAATAACATTACCTACTTATCAAAACAAAGAGACTAAGACAGACAAATCATGAATGAACAGACAGACAGCGTTACTAAATCCACTGATTTTCTATTTTCTAACCCCTAAAACAGCCTTTTAAAACATAGATTTCCACAGAGAGAAGTGACATTAATATCTTACTTAATAGCTTTCACATATTTCCAGTCAGCTATTCCTGTCAATCTTCCTTTCATCTCTCTTGTTCGGCCGTGTACAGAAAGTATCTGAAATTATTCAATATTATGGACCGTGCAAGTTTTTACATTAAATTGTTTTCAGTGCATGTTTATATATCAACTCAATTCTCACAGCAATCAAATAATTATTAATACTCAAACTATTGAGGAACAGAAATAAGTTGGATCTAAAATCAATAACATTCAGTCAGAAGTCACTACATGTAGGTACATGCATTCCTTTACAAGATAATATTATGTCTGACTCTCACAATCTATTCAGACAGGTTTCAGATATAAAATTGTAATGGAGAGGAAGAGCTAAATGAAACATTAAGTTTTTCTTCTTTATTACAGCAATCATGAAAGAAAAGGATTTCTAAAAAGTGTGACATACAAAAATCCCTACTTTCTCTAAAATATAGTCTACCCCCAATACATCTATTACATACTGTAAATCTTTCAGTTCTGAAATTGTCTTCATTATACCTGTTATATCACTAGTTAGAAAGGAAATAACATAATCACTTGTGTATTACTATAAGATGCATGTTTTTACATCCAATATTGGGAAAAGAATCAGTTGTGACTCAAACATACTTGACAATAGATTTAAAATCTAAACCTCTTACTGACAGAGGGTTGGATGGGCAGACAGATGAAGGAGGCAATCACTACAGACCCCTGCATCATCAGATGCCAGGGGCATAAATAATACTGCGGGGGCAAAAACGCTTTTTATTTACCTGGCAGCCTGCTTCCTCCAACATTTTTGCATACTCCACAGTCTTTTCTATACTCTCAAATATTCGTATTTTACAAGTGATTGGGACTTTGAGTTCAGCATGGCATTTTTTTACTGTAATAATAATAAAATTATAAATATAGTTATGACTGATAAAATTTAAAAAGACAAATAATGATAATAAAAAGAACAAAATCAGTTCTTTATAATAATATTAATAGTAATTTAGTAAACAAAGTCACAATCAAGATTAAAGTACTATAAACAAAAATATGTTACCAGTAACACATACAATAAAAAATCTCGCCTTTTGAAGGAAGTAATAAATTGTCTTCCTCAAATTACTGCAAACTACTCTCAAGACTTCTAATCTTTATTAAATTCAACACACTGTGATAAGCTAAATTTAATTGTAATTCACCGAGATATCAGTACTTTGGCATGACACTAATTTCTAGTTTCCGGGGTATTATGTTTCGGCATTTAATATTAACAATGCTTTTAAAATGACACAAACCCTTAACAAACAGCACAACTTATATTAGATTCTGACAAGAAATCAAGTTTAATAGAAAATTATGGCTAGAAAACTTAAGTAAGCAGGTGTGCAACATTTAAAATTTACTACACAATGCTGCTCACCAATTTGTTTAAGTGTATCCCATTCATCCTGTAAGTAGGCTCCATAATGTCCTCTCCGGGCTATCATCTGTGGACATCCAAGATTTAAGTCTATTGCATCACAATGATCCTGAGCCATTTTAGCAGCCTCAACAAATGTGTCTGGATCATTTCCGCAAAACTGGAAATAGTAATTAGAGAGTGTGAAGCCAATTAAGAAAGGGTGAAGCCCATGGGCTCAAGTGGGCGTAGTCTCTGCTTGCAAATCTCACCCAAGACCAGACTTTGTGAAGTACTAACTGTCCAGCTAGCTTACTGAAGATTGATGGTTCTCTCTATGGCCCGCTGAGTCTATGTGTCCCCTCAATAATAAAAGCTAGAAAAAGTCGCCATAATGACCTTATTATATTATACCCTAGTGAAAAATTTACTGTATTTTTACTAAGTATTTTATTCACCTTTAAATGCTCAATGAGGCATTATTTGTGTCAGAGGATAAACCCCTTGCTGGCAATTCAGAGAGCAATTTAGTACAAGTATGCTTCATAAAATTAGAAGCTTAAATAGAAATAATGAAAAAGTAATACACGCATTCTACTCTAGTTTTGTCAAAAAAATAGGGTAGGTAGGTAGGCTTTTCTTTTTTCTTTTTTTTTTTGGTGGGGGGGCAAGTGGTCTTATTCAGACAGAACAGTTGTGTGATATGTGGTCTAGTGGTCAAGACATAATCCCTTCTAAGGAATGAAACCAAGGTTTGAATCCTTGTCCTGGAAAAGCGCTTTATACTGCAATGCCACTAAATTTGCATTTGTCGTACCAGAGTTCCGCATGGAAATCTTTTTTTTTAGAAATTCTAAAATGGGACTATTCAAGAAACAACCTGAAAAATGAATCTGAAAATTATGCATATGAAATGTATTGGCTAGAAGGGCCTTGTGTACTTATCTTTAATAATTTTGCTCTACATTTAAAATAAACAGTAGCCAAAACTTGTCAGCCTTCTATGCTTTTTATTAATACCCTCACTTTTTCCCATATTTCCTTTGCACAACTGGTGTTTTGCCCATCAGTTTACAATCATCACATAAGGGCATAGCCCTACTAATTCGGCTTTTTGGTTGGCCGATTTTCGTGAACGAATTCGGAAGGGCCATCCTCTCAGCCTTACAAACATCTGCATATTTATGTGCGGAAATTCAAATTACGTCAAAATTCTTCAATAACAGGTATAACTTACTTAATTCAATAGAAATAACAGTAATCTGCATGAATGTGCTTTAAAAATTTTGTGTTAAATGTCAAATTTTAAATATTAAACTTCAAATTTTACGTTGCGTGAAAAAACGGTACAAACGTACTTTAGCCACATCTAGTTCCACTCCGTATACAACTACCGTCGGACAGTTTAATTCTAAATCGATCTTTACCTAGAATTAACGAAAGTTGATTTAAGTTTAACTTGCCAACGTTTCGTTGACATGCCAGCTTATTTAAACTTGTACTTAAGATATTTGCAACGCGAATTTTCGAGAATAGGCGATGTTTACCATGACACCGGCATTTAACCGCCATTACGCTGGTTTCGTTTTCAGTTCGGAAATAGTGGGGAGAAACAAATCATTAATGCATCTTTATGATAAAGTATGTTGGAAAAATTTATACTCATATGAGTATAGAAACGTGTTTTCTACCTACCGAACGGTTCACTTTGGTCACAGACATTGTAGTTATTGTGCCCAACGGGTTTTAATTGGGGATTTTCCGCACACAAAAATAAGCACTGTGCGGGACGGGGCCAAGTCGGAAAAGTATCTCGTCGTCACAAACGGTCAAATTAGTTGGACTAGCTGCCAAATTGCACGATCAATATCGATAGACGCTTTCTCGTTCTTCAAAGCGTTTCCGTTCGTACTCAATATTTTTCGGTCCAGACTCGTTTATACTGCACATCCTCGATTTTTTTTTCGTTCCAAAAATCGATAAAAAGTCGTAGGGTCGGCGGGAAAAAATAGGGTCGGTCGGGTTACCTGAACCACACATATTTTTTTTTAGCCTAACAGAACACTACAGTACAGCAAAGAATAAAATGAGTGGCATAAAACTACCTGTATAATGAGAGGTCTGTCCTCAGGACAAGTCTGCAATGATTCACGTCGATAATGGGCATCTCTAGCGAACACAGAGCTATGAAACATAGGTGTAAAACACAACTGTGCATCATATCGTCTACATAACATACGCCAAGCAAGTTCACTTTGATCTACCATTGGTGCAACAACATACTGGCAAGCATTCAGTGTTTTTCGCCAAAAATCAAATCCTTCTAGTTTTTGTGGTTGCATATTACATTCCTCTTCACCTTAAAAATAACAAAATTAGTCAAGAACTTTCATCAAAATAAGAGAAACAGCCTTTTATCTACACACTTCTACACTAATTCTGAATTAATCTTTAAACTTGTACAAGCTAACAAACTTACAATTACAGATCAATATTTATTTGTATTTAATTCCCAATAATCCTGTGTTTAATCAAATACTAATTTACAGTCAAATTTGTGAACAAAGACCACCAATGGGAAGACAAAACGTGGCCTTTATTGATAGGTGGCCCACATCCGGAGGACATTTCATCCTAAATTATCAATGTTTTTTAAAAAATAAAATACTGGCTTTTATTCAAAGGGTGGCCTTTATTCAAAGGTTGCTGCTAACACACTTTAAACACAGGCTTGACTGAATATGAAAGGCCTATGGTAAAATGATGTGAATTCGTAGACTCGTAGTTCTCAGGAATTGCAATTTTGCAAGTCTATCAGTTCGGCTAAAACTGATGCAATATGGATGCATTATTGTCAACCACATTGGATACACTTTGTACCTATACATCATACCATAAGATCTGTTAAAGATCAAATATAATTCAAGATGAAAGGGTTAACTTAAGACAGTCATATATTAAAATAGACAAACAATAGTTCACAAACATTACGGCAAAAAGATAACGCGTAGAAAACACGAGCGTAGCACTAGCAAATACATCACACATCGCGAAATCGTATGACTTATTATAATTCAAGAATAATCATTGATGATATTAACACAATCAATAAAGAAACAGTAACATGAATAAATATTTATCAACTCACTCATTCCTGTGCTTCTGTAGTTGAATAATCCACTCAATAAAACAATTTTTAATTGGACAAGTTGGCAAAACTCTAAACCGGTGTTTCAGTAAGAATGCCCTTGCATGGTAATTAGTCAATAATAATATAGATGAAGCGGTATTGAAACATTAAAATGACGTTTGTGACGTATAAATTGAAGAAAGATGACAGTCCAGTGATTCCAATTTGAAATTCTTAATTATGCAACAAAGTCCACCAAGCATTTCGATCTTAGACCATTATCTCTACCTTAAAGGTACAAGGGAAGCAACTCTTAAAACTAAATAGTAATTACCCTGACGAGTTACGTCCCTTGGACTATTTTGTTACACATTCCCTGCAAGTAGAAACTGCGATTGAAATTAGAATAACGTCATTAAATGAATTCAACGAATGTGTTCTATGAATGCAAAATGAATTCAACGAATTAGTTAACAGATTTCCAAATTTTACAACTGTTAGATTCTTGTATCATCAAGGACTTATATACACACACGTACATGTGTGTATATAAGTCCTTGGTATCATTTATCTTTTTCTGTCTAAAACAAAATTATATGTGAATCAATATGTGCAAGGACTTATATACAAAATGTATGTACATGTATGTGTATAAGTCCTTGATATCTGTGATGATAAAATGTTAGTCCTGAGCTGCTAATTTCTCCATTTTTTTTCTTTCAGGAAATTAAAAAGATGACGAGTGTGTGTTATCAAAGATTGAGTTGTGTGTTCATCCCTGCCATGTCAGACATGGTCTTTCAAATGTCTATTTGAGTGACCCTGCGTCAGACCATATTCGTTTACATAAAAATTGAACAGAAATGTGCAAAGGTCTGGCCATCAGTAGCATCCCCTATCTATGAATATGATCACACACAATGGATGACTATATTTATTGTACTTGCATGTTTAAATTTATATCAATGTACCCATGTTTTATCTTTTGTTTAACAGTGCAATGTTGTCATAATACACTAGCTTTTTGTTAAACTTTTATAAAGTTTATATTGATAAATAAACCTATTTGTAGTTGTACAGACAATATGTGTTGTTATTTATGTTGTTGTTTCTGCTTTCTTTATCAATGAACTATGGTAGTTCCCTTTCCATGTTTCAGTCAAAGGGGTTTGTCACGAAAAAAAATTCAAAAAAAAGTTTTTTCCATGTAACCCATAATTTATATATATAGCTTCTATATATATATGGGTTACATGGGAAAAAAAATTTTTTTGAATTTTTTTTCGTGACAATTAAACCCCTTTGGTTTCAGTCAGGTTTATGTAAGTTCAGTTTCCATGAGTACTTTCAGTACTTTGATTACATGCCGGACCTTTATTTATATTTTCACTCAAAATATAAGAAACTTCAAATTAAACCACAATTAGAAAGAAATTACTCAAAAAAAATGTGTGTGGTTCCGTCAACAAATATTCCTTTTAGTTCAAAGGTCATAGTTCAAAGTTCATCTATCCATTTTTTAATATCAAAGGGAAACAACTCAAATACAAATACTGACTCTTGAAACCAAAATCAATTTTCCCACGGTCCTCAGACTCTTTATTGCATAATATCTCTTTTATGATTATAAACAGTGAAACAAATGTTTGACTTTTAGATAAGGAGATTAGATAGCCTGTTAAAATAAAAATTTAAGGTAGAAAAACTGGGAAATAAAGTCAGAAACAAATTTTGTGGATTTCAATAAGGGAGATAATTTGAACGCTGTGGTATGGTAATTTAGTGCAAAATTCTCCGTAATCTGAAAATCATTTCTTCAATATTTCTCTGTATCTTTGTTTTTGAATGACAAATTGTGCATATGCTTACAGAATATACATTAATTAAGTGATAAAGAACAAATAAAACTTCATATTGAATACTTATTTTATTTCCAAATTGCCTATATGCTGTACATGTGAATGGAACCTCTTTATTTTCATGTACAAGATTTCAATTATTTACATCTAGAATACTAGTCATGACACTGCTGATAGTGACATATAATGTGATGTTTTATCTGTCTTATGGCCCATTCAACAGCTATAGTCATTTCAGGGCTGCACCAGAGGGGGATGAGAATGTATAGGTGAACCCGTACGTGTCCCTACTCTATTTTGAATAATTATTCCTGGTTCTATATCATGCTAAGTACACAACTCACCTGTTTCCAGTGTTTTTCAAAAAGCAGCACTGAGCTCAGTAGTTGGGATTGGGATGCTGGAAGTGTCACTGAAATATCAGAAGGCAGACCTGAGATTTGAACCCATAACCTTTTGATTGGTAGTCCTGCACTTTACCACAGATCCACTCTGATGGAAGTGTTATTAAGCAGCACAATTTTGATCTTAAGAGATACTTACTCCACATCACAAGTCATAGGTTGTGTCTTAAGCAAACAAAAACAGCACTGATCTGGTGGACACATTTTTCAACAATCTTACTACCATTCTGACTATGCAGTATATAAATTTCTGATTCTATAGTAAGGCCACTTCTTCATTGATTTTTTGTTTCTCAGTATCAATATTCATACCTTTTGACAGAAGTCACAGAACCCAAAAAGACAAAATTGACACCAACAAAATGGCGCCCACCCACTGAGATCCCAAGGTTAAGTCATTTTATTCTCTCCTATTTTTTGTAACAAAATTCTGCGTAACAAGAAATAAAAGCAGTGACTTGGGCAATTAAGAAATAAAGAAAACAAGACTAATATAAGCTGAAATATTGATTTTATTAAAATAGAATTAACTGAATGGAAGACTAGCAGTATATCATTTGCATATATCACATGGAATGATGGTGTAAGGCACAGAATAGGTGTTCCCATAACAATAAAATATATCATACATGTACTTTGTATATGAAAGTGCTAAACATACAATACATAAATACAGTGACCACCTCAAAAGAACAAACACTCCACTTTAACAGCCATTTATTAAAGGATCTGTATAACAGTACCTTTAAATCTTCACTCCACAATGAGATCAACTCAATATTAAAAATGACTGTATTGGTTGCGAAGGTGGCCTGTCTGTTAAGGTTTTACTGTATCCAAGTACATAAAAATAAATGTAAAATTAACCCAATTCAATCGACTTCACTTAGCTTAACTTCATTCGGAAGACAACAATGAGTATAGTAATTTTTTGTGTGTAATTGAAATGTAAGTGCAAAAATAAAAAAGTACTAATACATATCTATCTAACTTAACTGTTCTAACCTCTTCTAAGGTATGATCCCCACTCACCAGGCAGGATATAACTTCTAATTTAAGCATCATAAAAAAATACAGCAAAGGTCAATGCTACACTGTGAACTGCAAAATAAGCACCATTAATTCCCATAAATCATACAATGAAACAATTTAATTTTTACCATCTTAAATTAATATAGTCAAACAAATAATCAATTCTCCTTCACGTTTCATGAATGGCACAAAATATAGTAAGTACGAAGAGTTCAAGGCATAGAAATTAAGCTTATATTGTATACAAAAACAAGAGGCAAGTTTTGTTTTATCACTGAACAGCTAATGTTCTTAACTACTGACTATAAGCTAAAGTATAAAGCTCGAAGAAAAAATGATAATATAGAAAAACAAATCAATTTATACGGACATGTTTTGTACCTTCATTCTTACAAACATACTGGTATTCTTAATTGACTCTAATTATTACTTTTCTGTATTTTCATGATTCTTTTCTGAAATAGGCATTTTTTTGTAACACAATTTTTTTAACAAAGTCATTAAAAGGTATGAATAAGGTAGTAACATACCAGCGATGTTATGCAGGAAAAAAAAGAAATGTTTACTACTGTTCTGGGGTCAGGTCTAATGCTAGGAGGCCATAATGGTCCACCATATAATACATCATTTTTTTGTATGATGTATGGTGGAACATTATAGCCACTTATATAAACAACCTGACCCAGTGACACAAATTCTAAACAAAAAATATTGATTCAAGATAAGGCACAAAAGTGAAATATTATTTTAAAAAAAATACAACATTAGGTCATTTCATTGTTTAGATTAGGCTTCCCTGAAAAGTAATGGTGACTGGTCCACAAAACCAAATTAAAATGTACATTGTCAATTATGACAAGAATCGATTCTGGAAACAGGTTCTTTAATACATGTTTGCTAGAAAAAATGTAATAAACATGTTCATAATTTATTCACCAAGGTATCCATGGCCATAATTTATTCACCAAGGAATATGTGAATCACATCCTGAATTTATGCATATAAAGTAATTCATATCAACCAGTCCAAAGTTCATGCATAAATGATTGAATACTGTGATTTAAAAAATATTTGAGTCAAAAACAGGTATCTTTCAAATAGTTCAGAATTAACACATCAAAGTGTGCATCAGGATTACATAATATCTTGATTATATCATTCTAAATAAAGTGTCCATTGAAACAAATCAGCATCCAGTAACTAAGGAAACTGTGATAGAGGCTCATCAGTAATCTAATGTTGGGTCCATCTGCTCCTTAAAGTTGAAGGGTTCAAACAGATAACCATCACCATGGTAAAACTTGCTCTGGAATTCTACCCTGTAAGATGAAGACATAAAAGATGAGTTCTATCCTAATAGCAGAAATCATAAGCGTAACATAAATAAGGCCTCAGATCAGCAGACATGTGGTGATCCAATTCAATCTACAAGTCAGGGCCATCTATTCATAGTTCAAAGAGATCAAACAGAAAATATCACATACTTTCTCATCTTATATTGATGTCACCTTAGAATGATGTTAAAACTGAGTATTGTAACATCATGTACAAATAAATGTACTAATGCTTCTTTTATGATTTATAAACAATGAACATGACAAGGAAACACAAGATACAACAACATTTTAACAAACTATAAATCACTCTAGAATGACTAGAGGAACATAATAAAGTATATCAAGCTTCTAGAAGTAAAATTTATTTCATATTTTTAAGTCAGATCATAATTGTAAGATCTCAGAGATGGTGAGTATTCATACTAGGTCAGTTTAATGAAGTATGTTTACAATAAAGAGACATAATTACATGTATGATCATTGGAAACATTCTTTACAATATATTGGCAACTACTAAATAACAAATCATGTTAAGTTAAAAACAAGAATGAACAGAATTTACCAATGCAGACGCAGTGTGTGCAAGAAAGCTGACAAGCCTTCCATCACCAATAGGATAGCCACAGTAAGTACCGCAAATACGGCGAAGACCACAAATATAAGTACACTCCCGATGTATGGTAAGTCCATGGTTAAACCTATACGGAACAACATGCTCCATAGTACTTCAGACAATTCTGTAAATAAAACATTTAACACAAAATTAATATGGTAACAGGAAGCTGTATTCAAAGGATGCCCCCTGGTGGCAGCTTGACTTAACCTGGTACAGAAGCATGGACAAGGTAATCACTATAATGCCACTGCATCATTTGAAGCCAAGAGGATAAAAGTGATTTTTTCTCTTAAATAATGTAAAATTTTCTACTTTTCTACACAGATATCCTTAAGTCACCTATTTCACATAATTCTGGAGTGTATTTCCACTAGTAAAACTCACCTAAGTCTCGAAATCAGTTAATTTCTTTTTCCTGTAAGTATTATCATTTTTCTAACAAAATATTGGGTCCATCTGAGTAAATCTAACACTGCACTATCTATCATTGACAAATATATTAAGTCTAGAACAAGGGAGAATCAGAAGTTCCACTGAGTGTATTGAAAACTTACGTGAATGAGCCAAACTAAGAGCCCAGAGTCGAAGGTATGAGGCAGTATGGGATATACAACCTAGACAATACTCAATCGTATGAATAGCTTGTCCCACAAATACATCGCTGAAATCAAACTGAAATGAAGAAATACAAGATCAAGAAATTATTGATCAGTTTGCAAATTTTCTTGTTTTAACAATTTGTTCACATACAGCAGAGTAATATTAATGTAAGAACAATTTTTAAATACGTGGAAATGATTTAGAATCATTAAAACCTTTATGGTGACTCAAAATCTTTGGGTTTTTTTCTTTTCTCATAAGGATCCGGGGTCTTAATTAAGAAAGTGACATTTGTGAGAGGCCATGCTTAAACAAGAGCTGTCAGTAAAGACAGCACACTCGACTATTCTCAGTGCTTGATAATGAAAGAAGAAAATGGTTATGGGCCATAAATCAGACAAAATCCATATAAGAGTTATGGGCCTTGGATGGTGACCTCAAATTTTAATCCCAAAGACATGTATTAAGTTTCAAGCGAATACCTTTAAGTTGCTTTAAAGACTGATGTTCCATGCAACCAGGAATTTTCTAAGATGAGATATGAAGTGTTGCAAGAAGTTGCACGCAATACTTTAATCAAAGTGTTACATCGATGCCAGGGCAGGTGGGACAGACTCATTATATTTTTAATAGTCAAGCTAAAAATGCAGTAAGCAGTTAAAAATCAACATTTCTAACATTAGGAAGGTAGATTTATTTTATTTTTTGTTGACACTATAATACGCTTAAACTGAAACTGCACAAAGGCAGGAATACAGGGTCCACAACGGAAATAAGAGTCGTCTCTTATGTTTACCCTGGTCCTGGTGTACATGGCGTGATATTTTCTAAATTATATCTGAAAGCTTGTTTTCTTATATTTTATATTTTATGTGTTTCACCACATACCATGTCTTGCCCATACCAAAATAAATCTATCTATCTAAAGAACTAAATCAATTGTTTGTCAAAATCACACAGAAAACATTTTGGATCGGCTGATTTTTTATGACGAATACTGCAAACTAGTTATTTTTACGGTTTGCACAACACAGCATATTTTGGTATAATTATGTAATTATGTTAATCAACAACAACTACCTTGTCCTCAACATCTTCTTCTGTTTCCACATGCACATGTACGGCTGTATCTTCTTCGTGATTATTAATTGATACACTCACTTCACCAGTAGTTATACCCTGTAGAATAATAATTAGACATTACACATGACATTATAAACATTCATTCAATACATAGTTCTGACATCTACAATATTTACCTCCCTTGGTGGCCAACTCTGATGGCAAATTCTACAGGCATTGATAGAAGATATTTGTATTTTTGTTTTGATAATCCTAAATATAGGAATTTTTTATGTGACAACTACATTTTCTTAAACCTGATGTGCTTATGGCCTTAACAAGTTTGTGATGAAGTTATCTTTTATAAACTGAGTTGTTTAATAACCAATTTTCTATTTTGTCTATAAAGCGCATAAGAAATTTGCCAACTGAGATGGCCACCGAGGGAGGTAAATATTGTAGATGTGGGAACTATGTTTACTAGTTCTCATTATTTTTAATAGTTTCATAGTTTAATATTATAATGTGTGAAATCATCAATGCTTTTTGTATAGATTATTTAAAGATAAGAACAAAGCACCAGTAACATTTGGCAATGAATCAGGGGTTTGATTGGCTGCTGATGACAGGGGAGGTAATAATTTGTAGTAGTGCAGATAATAACCAGAGAGAAAGAATAATCAGACAGATATGAATTACGGTAGTTTTTTAAAACCTTTGACTTCATTGGACTTACACAATATACCACCACAAAGATTTTCTGAATGGATTTACACATGGAACAAAACAGACTCTGATCTGCATGCAATCATCAAATCTACAGATACATCATACGCCATATGTATAGACAGAATCACAATGGATGTTAAAATGAGAGAATGAAAACCATCAGCCTGAGTTAAATCCAAAACCATTTTATACGGGTAATAAAAAGAAATGACAAAAAATATACTAGTATCTGATCTACATTTGAACATTTTTTCTATCGGCTTAATCAATACTAGCGCTATTTTCTCAAACTAAGACTACTTGTTTTCTTATTCTGTATATATCTTCTCTTAGACAACAGTAAGTAGAACCTGGCCAAGATAAGGAGGGTGTGGTATATATCATGAATGCTACAGTCCTGGCAATGTATTTAGTTCAGCTTATCCTTTGGTAAGCCTTTTTTCATTTGAATTAGTAAACCAAAAAGTCATCTGACAAAACAGTTTATCATTGTTTAAAGTACAAGAATTATGAAGACAAGAGATATCAATAAAGTAATTGTACATGTGTGCTCAGAAATATATTTGTTTATACAAATGTAGATTGAAAATGTTCAAAATTCACAGAACTGATTTCATTATGGCAAGTTAGTTGATTTGGGGAGATAACAAAGAGTGCAAGATAAAATATTGTGGAACTATGGAAGAAGCATACAATTTTTTACATGTTCATGTTTTATGCCTGCTATGAACTGTATTTCAGTTTAAATATATTCATGTAACTGGAATAAGCTTTCCTTGATTCTGTGCCAGTACTGATCTTGTTTTCAACAAGTAACAGCCAGACATTGACACAGTGGAGGACAAATTACTACAGACAGAATGGATTTAACTGACCGACACACATTGATCATGTGCAATACCCAGGCTTCAGTTTTGTGAACCCCCCCATCCATAGACCTAACACGCCTCTTACTGAGTTATGAGGGAGGCCTGGTATATAGGATGAAGACACAAAAGAGAACAAAGGTAAAGGTACAAACAAAGGTAATATTAATAAGTGAAAAGAAATAACTTAAAACTAAAAAACAATAAATTTAGTTAACTAGATAAGGGAAGCCATAAAAAAGATAGTTGATTTTTTACATCAGGAATATAAGGTATGAATCCTTCATGAAAATGGGAACAAAACCTAGGTATTTAGCAGTATCCTAGCAACTAAAGATACCCATGAACCAATTTATTTATACCAATACACCAAAGAGTTAAAAGATTAAATTCAACTAAGGCATCATGACATAATTATGTCTATGTAAAATGACAACTAATAGTTGCCCCCACCCTGATGCAAAGCAGGAAACTTATATTTTTATGACTCGGTATACAATAAAAATAAACATATTTGTTTTCGTTTCAGAGGGCTGTAACACTGTTTTTCAAAACATTTTTAGTTATATATGGTGGCCAGTTCACTTAACCAGTTATCCTGGACTGTATTCTAACCAGTGATAACTTACCTTACGACAAGTAGCCGGCGACTTCTGCACACATAGAGGAAAATTCGACCCAGATTGCCCGCCACATATAAAGATATTTTGGAGGTTTATCCCTCTGAAGGATTTGGACTTGCTTTGATTTATACACCATTATTAGGTCAACTATAGTCATATCACTCAGACTATTAGGTCAACTATAGTCATATCACTCAGACTATTAGGTCAACTATAGTATATCACTCAGACTATTAGGTCAACTATAGTCATATCACTCAGACAGAGAAATTGTGCTCACCAGGGGCATAGCCAGTGATAAATACCAACTCATGTACTGTTATAACATCAATTTGAAAAGTGAAACAATAAAAATGGCCAGAAATGGAATTCAAAATTGAAAGTTTAGGGGACTAGATCTTCCCAGTAACAGAAGGGGTTCTCCCTGTATCGCCCTTGTGTGCATAAAATTCATTCAAAGCAGGCTATGCCCCTACTAACTACTATCATATTGTAGAAATTAGCATTTCCAAAAAATATATTGAAATACAATACTTATCTATTTTCTTACAAGAATCAATATAAAAAACATTATATACTGTGGAATCATAAATTTTCATTGGGTATTTAATTTTGTGGGTCAGCTTATTCACAAAATCAAATCCCCACCAATTTAATTGCAGAGATAAGGCATGTCTTTTCAAAAACCTAAATCCACAAATCTATGTTCCCACAACATAGCAATTTTAGTAAAAAACATGAAAATTGAGCCCAACGAAAAAAAAAATGAAAATATAGTTTTATATTGATCCTTTAAGTAAACTGGGTTTAATGTGTTTAAATAATGAATCATTTGCAGGTTTGGATGTATTTTGGTGATTAACTTAGATGGAACAATATTCTTGATACATCAGTAGTGACATACAACTCAATGGAATGGTTCAAAACTATATTGGTATCAGAGTCAAAACAAATGCATGGTGATTTGCAGTGCTATATATGGAGGGATTGAAATGGGGAATGTACTACTTATAGAATACCTTCACCATAACTGAATCCTTGAATAAAACAAACAAATAATCTACAAACACCTTGTAAATAACAACAAGATAACACTAGCAAAGCACTAGAAGAACCAGTTTTTAGTAAAATAGTAACAGATAAAATAGTGTTTTTTTGTTTATGCCTGTTGTCATCATTATTCTGTATTTCAGTTATAACCCTAACTAGTTGATCTAACCAGTTTCCTGCATTGCGTACCAGTAATAACCTTGTTCTACGCAAGTCACTGCCAACTTCTCCCTATAAATCACTCCGATAAGTGGCCGGTTGATAAATGACATATTCAAGTCTTCACCCGAATTGTCTCAAAGAATGTTTGCTATGCCCAGGGTTTAAACTCAAAAACCCACAGACGGCAGACCTAACACTTCACCAATTTAGCTAAGTGTTTAAGCCTAATGAAATAGTTTCTGCAAGACAGGGCTTTTAAATTTTTTCTGACACTGAACAAGACCTGGAAAGCATTCGGAGTTCATGGTTGTAAAAAGGGAGATAATAAAATAATAAACTGTGCCTCAATTAAAGTATTGTAAAAAGGGGGAGATAACTAAAAGAGTAATTTTTTGGCTCAGTAAAGGTATTACTGGTATTGTAAAAAAAGAAAATTAAAAGAACATGAACTTGGGTTAAAACAAACTAAATGTAGTATTGTAAAAAGAGCGATAATTCAAAAGATTTTACAAGCTAAATTAAAGAAGTGATGTAAGAAAAGGGAGATGATAAAAAAGAGGAACTTATATAAAATGAATGAAGAATTGTAAAATTGTAATAGGATATAGAATTCAATCAGGATTTCGGGGTGGACCAGATTAAATCATACATGCTAAATGCTGAAATCAGACAAGAATTGTAAAGCAGCAACAGCAATCAAATGTTCCTTTTCCATTCTATGAAAGAATACATGCTTTAAAAGGTGATAATAAAGAGACTACAGAATCTATGATATACAATTAGCTCACCACAAATATTGTATTATTTCTGGGTTACGTGTATTATATCAGAATAAAATCACCTATAACACAAGCTATGCAGTCACTTACCCCTGACATTTCTATATCGGATTGAGAACTGCCCTTGGTTTGTTCAACAGACTGTACAGAGAGTGGGAAGAATTTCAGATATCAAGCATTCATTCAAAGATAATTAGCACATTACATTCAAGACCATCAAATAGTGGAAAGACTATTAGTCAATCTGATAAGCTAATATGCACAGAGAAAGATACCTCAACATACTCAGAAAATATAGGCAGAATAAGAAAAAATGAATGTATAACAAGATGTGTTTCAAAAACACAATGCCCCCTCTGGGTGCCCTTTAACTTGAAAATGCACAAAATAAACAAAGGGCCATAATTCTGTAAAAAAATTATCGAATCACAAAACCCGGAATATATAAGCGGGTTTTTTTGTCAAAATCCCATGAAAAATGTAGGAGTAGTATCCTAAAAGAAATGTACAATTTTTTTAAAACACCATGACCCCGCGACCTTGACCTACTGACCTGAAAATGACCAGGTCCTGTAGAGGTTGTCATGAGGAACCTACATATGAAGTTTGATGAATGTAGGTGCAAGCGTTTTGATTTTATAGGCAACGTTAAAGTTTGGTACAAACAGACAAATAGACAAACAAGAGAGACCAAAAACAATATGCCCCCGATCTATCGATACGGGAGCATAAAAAATACATGTCGAATTGTGTTTGAAACTCTGAGCTTCTCCCATTGTTTTAACCATCCATGATAATTATTTACATATTTTTGGGCTGAGACAAAGAAAACACATGCAAAAAATGATTTAAAGCCAGAAAAGTAAATCTATATACATATGATAATACCACAGACAAATGAATTTTAGGTGATACAAACACAATATTTTTATGTAAGAAATATAAAAGGTAAGTAACATCCACATTATGTATGTGTTCAGCTAAAGCCAATATCAAAGCTGTGGTATATTTTCTCTTTCGCTGCAAATATTTGAAATTTTCATTGACTGCCTTTAACAGTCATATCATATTTTATACCTCAAAGGCGTTAATAATAAACGTTATGGTATCAGACTAGTAACCCAAAATATTCTAGAAAAGATAAACTGTAGGTAACATTGATCATTTCATTTTTTAGGGCATTGATCTTTTTACAAATTTTAGAGATTAGGAATATTTGTACCATTTCAAAGACATATCTTACAATCTAAAATGGCTATTTTTACATAAAATCTTGGTAATTCTTAGTATTTTTTTTTATCCTTTATTGATTATTTTGGGAATCTATAGTTAAATGTCTGATATGGACAAAGCAAGATTTGTTAGTTTAAAACACCAAACTTAGCTAAGATATGTCTTTGAAGTAAGCAAAACAACTTTTGACATGACAGATTTAAGTAAGATAAAACTACTAATCATGCATGTGAAGTACAGTCAAACCCGGCTTTTGTGACCCCCACAGTAAATAAAGGGCTGTAATGTCAGCAGAGACAACCATGCCATTTTGAACTATATAATTATGCTCTGATTGTGTTATTTTCAATATTTTTTTCCATATTAGCATGAGGCCAAGAAACAATGAACAGGTCATGTGACCAAAGTGATATTCTTAAAGCCCCAATAAGGCTTAAAATTGGTAATATTTTCTATGTACAAAGAATCTCGAAAGACTGAGATATTAAAATATGCCCAAAATGGTACAGAAGGGAGCTGAGTCTGATCTCAGATTGCCATTCCTTCTTTCAGAAATAAGCAACAGAAAACTCTATTTAATACTTTGTCCTCCGTACAAAATACTAAATATTGTTTACGTTTAAATTTCCCGAACAATTCCGAAAACTCTTCGTCAATGATCGGAAGTACGCACAAAATTCTCCGTAGTCTCTGGAAAGTGACGGAGGTACAGTCAGAAAACATTTAGCGCCGTATTTGTAAACAAACCCGGCTTGTTATGTCAATCTTCAAGGAAAGATTATTTTATATGACAATTTGCGTGTGTTTTAATCACACATTGTGTTTATTATTTATCAGTCTTCAAATCAGTATCACAGATTTGTGTTTTCTTCATGGAGAAAATACCTCGTTTGGGAACCTTATTGTGGCTTCAATATCATACAGGGGAAACAACTCCGTAAGTTTCGGTACCAGTAGCCTAGCTACACAATTTACCGTATATCATATACCAACATCCTGTCAAATTAAAGGCCAATTTAGCCCAAGGGCCACATTTGTCCCCTATACATTGTATCGTTCACAGGTTTGACAATACTTTATCAGAAGAGAGTATAGATCCGAATGAAATCAGATTTGAATAAATAATCACATACAACACAGATAGCCAAAATGTACGTACTGTACGATACATTTTCTAAGGCCTTTAAAAAAGTGTTTGTTTCTGGTTACGGATCCTATGCTTATTTGTATCTGCCACCCTGGACTTTTTATTGAGCCTCAGGAAATGTCTTATTTTTCATTTTTTCCTCTCCCACACACTTTTAAAGAGCCCCAACCTACTTAGCTTATTTCAATGCATGAGCATGTAATCAGAAACAACCATTGAAGTACACATCAGATAAATGTAAGGAGTCTGTGACTTCATATTCCACCTTCTCCCTACTAAATTAATGAAGCTAAACATGTATGGTGTTATGTCTGACATACAAATAAAACACAAACACCAAATATTATGATCAGATAATAGGAAAAACATATTACATACTTCTTGACCTGGTAAAACTTCGTGCTGCATGAGACGCTCGTGCGATGTTGCACCAAGTCCGTGCTTCCTCTGAAATGAAGAAATATCAAGTTCTCACCAGATGTCTATGAGTGGCAGAAATAAAAGTCAAATCTAATATTCATAACAATATGAACTTTTTTCTTTTCCACTTGGATAGGGAAAAAAACATGTACAACAAATGAATAATCTCCATTATTATTACGGTTGTCACGGCAATACAAAACTTTTTTACAAATAATCAAATTCATAAACATAATAAAACAGTCAGTAAGTCACAAATTAATTAAGATTGAGCAAACTGCTCATATCTACAGACAATTAAAGTTCACCCTCAGTGTGAATAAAGGCCATTCTTTTTAAAAATACCATTTATTATTTAGAGCAAAATGACCTCCAAATGAAGGTCACCAGTCAATAAAAGCTGCACAGTATCTTTCCCAAGATGGCCTTTGTGCACAGGACAGACTGTATATAATAATGATTTCATTGAATAATAACAATTGACAAAGCCATCAAATGAAAAAATAATTCCAAATTTGACTCTACAAAAATGGATGATTGTATCTAAAGCAGAGACATCTACTTTTGGTAGGGGAGGGAGAAGGGGTATATTAACACCTTGTACCGTACATAGAAGTCTAGCAACATTATCTTACTAACACAAAATGTATACAAAAGTCTAGTCCACATAAAAATGCAATATTTTGTATTTTTTGTTTATAATCTTACATTAACAAAAATAGTACCTTTGGAAAGAAGAATGATGCTACAAGTCATTCATTGGTACAACATGCTTAACCGGTTTTAAATAAAAGAAGTATTTTGTATACAAAATTATTACCTTATATCTAAACTAATTCATTCCATCAATTATCATCTATTATCATCTTGTGTTTATAAATCAAACAATCATAATAAGGAATATTATTAAATGATCAATAAATAATCACATTTAACACATTTTTATGCCTCGGTCAATATGACATTCTGCCGGTGAATATCACATCATATTCAATGGCTCACTAGTCAAAAACTGTGTAATAAATGTGAGTGCCAAATGGTCCCTAATCATGTTGAAATATGCAGAACTTCATGTGATGACCTAACTTACCAACCAAGTCTGAGCCAAAACTTTATGCCAAATCATTCTCTAGATACTAGTATTGGTCAGACAATGTTTCGTATTGATGGTAACTTTGACCATGCCCTTTCACATACTAACCTCAAAATCTATAGGGGACATTAACATATAAAGACCAACTTTCCAGCCAATTCTGTTCAGACGGACCTACATGTGTAAAGCAATACACACTACTTCCTCCTAGGGGGCATAAATAATTAATTATACAGAAATCACTTCAGGCAATACTACAAGTCTGACATCCATCAAACTTTGAGTAGTTTATTTTTACAAAACTGTTTTTTCAGACATTGTTCTGGAGTAGATATTCATGTAGTGAAAGAGAGTCCTATGTGAAGGCCAAAATCTAAAGATGTTACTTGTACAAGGAGGGGTAACTAAGTCTAAACACTTCACATTTTATAAAGTCTATGATGGTCTTTCTTGGGTAAATAACAGGAACTGAACAAATATAACGGACCATGAATCAATTGATATCATTACTATTCCACGTCACAATACATTTTATACATCATACTTACTACTTAGTCAATTTTAAACATTTTAAATAATCAGAATAAAATACTTGTTTTGTTTACGCCCCTTTTCAACAGTCAGAGTCATAGGAGGCAGACAGTTCACCTAAGCATCGTTCCTTGGAAAAACAAGTGCTAGACTCCCATCCTACCTAAGCAACTGCCTACTTTCTTACATAAACAGACGTGGTCAGTAGTGGGGCTCGAACCCATCACTCTCAATCAGTGAGAGATTACAGTGATTTGAAGTCAGCGACTTTAACCACTAGACCACGTAGGCGGGTAACAGACATCTAAGCTAGGCTGAGGTAAAACATTGTTAAAGAAATGGTTTGTTTTCCATTTTGTAAGGAAATATCGTCACGAAACGTACAAACAAATCTTTTTATCATCTTAAATGAATACAGATAAAGACATAAACCAAGCATTGTAGCTTTGCTACTAACACACACATACATCAGGGGTGTGATCCAGCACTGATCAGAGGGGAGGGATTGTTTGTCTCGATATCAAATAGAACCAGAAAGTTCAAACCATTCTAAAAATAAAATTATCGGACCGATACAGGCGTCAGTAATTCTACTGGCTGTTAGGATTCATCAACATTTGTTTTAGAGCATACCCCCCCACCTATAAACCTTTCTGATTTTCTCAACAGATTTACACATTTCACAAAAATGACACTCCTGATCATCCTAAATCCATGAAAACATCACAGCCCTGATACATGTATATACATTAACAACTATACACTTCTACACATTTCACTTGAGTAAATAAATCTATATTTTATGCTTATATACTCAGTTCAAGGTAAGATTCACAAGGCATTATTTCACATTATACTGATTCTCAAGTCTAGGATTTTTTTACAGACACCATAAAATGGCGTTCTCCACTAAAATCACATAGTATTGTCATTTTATCTTTTTCCTCCGTCTACATGATTTTTTTGGAGCAAAATTCTGAGAATCAGAAAATGGATAAAACCAGTGGCCTTAACAAATATACTGTATCTGTACTGAGTATATAAATATACATGTACAGTAAACAATTCAAAGTCACATCTGAATGCCAACACAAGCAAAATACTTACTGATGCTGCGGCCTAAAATACGGGTGAACATGCTAATGAATAATTCATTAATAGTGCAAATTACATGCAAAGAAGATATAAAGTCAAATCTTTCTTTTATTAAACTGTAGTGACTAAAAAAACAGCAATAAATAAATGTCTAATAAGACTTTATGGAACAAAACTTCAGATAATGCATTTTTTTCATTGAGACTGATCGCCCAAATTCAGGCACTTTTTCAGTAAGATATATACCAAAATAAAAACTGAACGATCAAAAGTAGCCTACAAAGACAGGTTTAGATATAATATTGAACAAAATACATTATTAGGACAAATTTGCTATTAACGTAGATTTGACAGTATATCAGATGTTGAACAGCTAGATAACATTTAAAGAATCAGTACATGTATATGCAATTAGTAATGTTATGTTAATTTGTCAGTTGTAAATGCAGTGTGTGAAAGCCCTTTAATGACAACTATATAATACATGTCCAGGCCCTATACTTACTGCCTGATTTAACTACAGACATAGATGTTTAATCATTGCCATGATAAAACATGGATTATACATGATTCATCAAACAACAAGAAAACACTTTTTATCAACTATTTTCATCAAATTTTGTATCAGCTTTGAGAAATCTTCATTCTGATATTTACTGAATCAATAGTTTTTCAAATTTAAAACTCTTTTTTTAGCAACACAATTTTTCCAGCCTCTATGTTATAAAACTTGTGCCTCAAAGTTTAAGCCGGGAGGTTATAAAACTTGTGATCAGCCTCAAAGTTTAAGTCCGGAGGTTATAAAACTTGTGATCAGCCTCAAAGTTTAAGCCCGGAGGTTATAAAACTTGTGATCAGCCTCAAAGTTTAAGCCGGGAGGTTATAAAACTTGTGATCAGCCTCAAAGTTTAAGCCCGGAGGTTATAAAACTTGTGATCAGCCTCAAAGTTTAAGTCCGGAGGTTATAAAACTTGTGATCAGCCTCAAAGTTTAAGCCCGGAGGTTATAAAACTTGTGATCAGCCTCAAAGTTTAAGTCCGGAGGTTATAAAACTTGTGATCAGCCTCAAAGTTTAAGCCCGGAGGTTATAAAACTTGTGATCAGCCTCAAAGTTTAAGCCCGGAGGTTATAAAACTTGTGATCAGCCTCAAAGTTTAAGCCGGGAGGTTATAAAACTTGTGATCAGCCTCAAAGTTTAAGCCCGGAGGTTATAAAACTTGTGATCAGCCTCAAAGTTTAAGTCCGGAGGTTATAAAACTCGATATCAACCTTCAAGCTCAAATCTTAATTTTAATCTTGAAGTTTAATCTTGAAATCTTGAAGATCTTTAATCAAGAAGACAAAATTCGAGTGTTGATTTCGGATACTGATCCCAAATTCTGGATACTTGGAACCAGACTAAATAATTATTCATAAAATTAAAATGTCCACAAGGTGTGGTAAAACTTACTAAAAAACGAGATTTTTATTAATAAGTTTGATTCTTATATTTGAGAAAATCATAACTCTCACATTCAAGAGAGAAAATTTTGAAATCAAAATTAAATTGGTTAAAATTGAGTGAAATGATGACATTGTGAGGTTAGTGTTTAAATTATCAAAACAATACAAAATTACAAATCACCATGGCAGCTAATTACAGCCAAGCTTCAAGCCACCATTACAGCTAGGACTAATTATGACAAATTAATAGAAGGAAAATATCAAGTTAAAGTAATTAGATCATGGCAGAAAATCCACTTGTAAGCATGCGGAACATTGACGCTATTTTCCTATGAAAAGACAACTCCTGTCGTTATTGATTTTTTACCTGTGTGATAAACTAGTTGTTTCCCTTTACGCCAATTATTGATTCTTATCGAATATGGATTATTTAGCGTTAAACCGAGATCTATATCTCCTGGTCGTTTTTGTGCGATCCGAGTTTAGGGAATTTGAGAGTATTATTTTTCTCACGTGGGGGAAGGATCATGGTCTTCAACAAAAATAATTAAAAGAAAAATGTCATATTTTTGTTTTTTGAAATACATAATTCCATATTTTAATGTTGATCTTTAAATGAATAAATGAATATTGATGTGAATAACATTGACAAACCAGCAGTAAACTGATGTTGTTTGATTCCAATTGAATGACTTTATATAAGATCAAGGAAAGTACATATTAGATGAAATATTACAGCAGTAATATATTTTGATTTTTCGGAATCAAACACCTTACAGAACACAGTTCTATACGTGTATATATATTCATTTCACACAGGGATATAATATTATAGCATCCCTGTTTCACACTACTAAAGGAAATAATTATATGAACGTATAATTAAAAAATTCAATCGTTCGGCAAAAAAATATGTTGAGTTTTTCCACGGGCACGGTTAATTTTTCAACTTTCACATTTCTAAAAAATGCATGTTTTAACACAGCTCGGGACAAGTCAAACTGACATTGAGATTCTTATTGCCCGACCAGATCCAACTCGATGTTGGGACACGATCTCTAATGACTGTGCTAAGTAAGGCAAACAAGATATTGGAAACCCTGAAAATATTTTTTTTAAATTATATCAGTATTCAATATAATTTGTTGTATGTGCTATGAAAACAACAAACGTTTTTCATAAACTAATTATCACTATAAATCTTTTAACCAGACACTAAGCTGACCGTGACCAGACATGATTAGACAGATAAGGGGCAATTAAACAATTAAGAGAATATACCTCCTGTTGCTTTTGGGGTCACTTAAATAGGAGCTGTTCAATGTTTTTAAATTTAGATATTTATTGGTTACTGTCCTAGTAGAACTGTATTAGTAAAACTTTTGGGACATTTAAAAGTTAAAACGGCATGTTCTATAATAATATTGATAATAATAAATTGGCATTTAATTTAAAATGGCGTATATCAAACATTGCATGTCAATTTTAACACCCGGCCAATACTGCATGAATGAGCAATATCCCTTTAACAGGGCGATAAAATCAATAAATATTACGTAACATCCTGTTAATTGTATATCATCTGTCATAAAAGTGGTCAGAGGCTTTAGCCATAGCTGTATCAGATAATAAAACGTATCCACACGAATGCATTTTCTTAATATTCTTTTCAATCAAAAAGTACATAATTATAGAAATATAGCACGGTATTTTTTTAATGAAATTGCAAAAAAATATGAAAAAGCATTTGACAACATTTCTACTAGATGATACTAAAAAGGCATTGTGTAAAATATTGTACATCGACATTGGTTCGAATAAAACATATTTCTTATATTTTATTATCAATTTATCTATTGTTTTGATTTACTACATTCAAAATCAATTGGGCTTTAAAGAATAATTGGAATATACTTCTGAGTTTATAAAATCACTCAATCTATGTTTCTGACCCAGCAAGCTCACGACTGGAAAAGTTTAAACAAATCGTAGTTTTATAAAGCGTGATAAATAACAAGGACTTATATACATGCATATTTCCTGAAGATAATCCTTTCTACAGAATATGTTTCCGGTAAAACATGCACGAGAAAATCATTTCATTTCACCTTCACCAGGTGTTTTCTCAAAAAAACTGTCTGCCTTCATTTATTAATTTGTAATCGATATATTTATATTCACAGGGTGACCGAAAAGTAGCCATGGTTATATTTTGAGTTTTTAGACCCGCTTATATAAACCTGATTAAGAAAATAAATATGTATCGAGTTATTGAATTATCGAACAGATTGCTAAAAATTAGCAGTTTTTTGTAACATGGTAAAAATATACCGACTTAATTTAACAATTAGTCACGTGGTAAATGTATGAAAGGTCATAATAACAACAACTAATTCGGTAGTTGCTACATCGACTACTGTACATGTACTTATTACAATATTGATACGAAAACGCGCGCCTGAACGCGAATATCTCCATTTTCAAACTAAATTGGAAGCAATTTCCACATTTTCAAATTTCTTAAAAAATATATTGTAATAAAGCTTGAACACCACAGAATACTTCACGAGGTTATAAAAAAATGTCATTTTAGTAAAAAACAACTTTATGGCCTGTCAAAAACGAGGTTTAAGAGTATTTTGACAGTTTTCATATAGAATTATGAACGAACGATAGTCACCAACTTCAAACGAAAATGGAAGCAATAAGTTCACATACCACATTAATAAAAATTATATTGAAATAAAGTGCAGAGAATGAAGATTACTTCACGAGGTTATAAAATTTTCTCATTTAATGTTATAAACAAGTTATTAGTGTTAAACCATACAGCTCCTATATAAATCTATAGTAAATCAGTTTATCGATAAACGTTATCGGAGTGATCGATAAGACGTTTTCAAGGGAGACAATTTCGCCGATAAGACCGGCCAAGTTACAGAAATGTTCCGCATGGTAACAGATAAGATAGTGAACATGCACACTTCACAATCCTTTAATTTTGTCACCATAAAATCACACAGCCTCTCACTATACTACTATATACCAGAAACCATACCAGTACGAGAACGTTTATCTATGAAATCAACAAATAAAAGGACAGTGCAAGAAGGCACCAATCTCCTCCTTTGGCCCTTCCTGCACTCACCACTTCACATATAATATAACATAACTAATATGTGCATTAGGGCCCATGTCACAGACATATCTAAGATAAGATAGCCCCAGCTTTTAAAACACAAAAATCTTGCTACCCCACGTTTGTAAAAAGTGTATTATTTCATTCTGTTGATTGCCTCAAGGATCTATTTGTGTTAAAAGTTTAGAAGTTTAAGGTAAATGTCTGATAAATATACGATTAGCAAATATTTTAGACTTAAAAATTGACCATCTTAGCTCAGATATTAGGCTGTAAAACAGGGCATCAAATGGATCGGTTCCATTGAATCATGAACAAAGAATTAAATATCATACCCTCATCTTTTCGTTGTGTTTATGCCTAATTATAAATGGTTTAATCAGCAACATAACTGGTACACAGGCCAATGCCACAAGAATCAAAGCAGTCTGGATGGTTTGCTGAAATAAAAAGATTAACATCCTTGAAAATGAATTGTTCGATATTAGGCGTAAAAAAGAAATATTTGTTTCTGGTAACATACTCATTTAAAATAAGATAAAATAAGGTGGGTCAATGCTTTTTTTCCTGCTCTTGAAAGCATAGGCCCTGTGGTTTTGAACAAGAAGATTTTTAAAGTTTTTCCTCTTGGTTTCAATGGCAACCAGAGATTTTGATGAAATTAAATTATTTTAGCAACTTTGGTAGAACTTCATGCAAGAAACATCCATACAAAGTTTCGTTGAAATTGGCCAACTGGTTAAGAAGGAGATGTTGTTTAAAGCAATTGTTGACGCACTGACGGACATCATGCGATCACAATAGCTTACCATGAGCACCTTGGGCTCCGGTGAGCTAAAAAGTGAAAAAAATGAATGTACCATTCCTTTGGTCTAATAAAGATTCTAAGATTGAGTGAAAAATATTTAGCTTAGGTTGGGCAACCAGAAACAAACAATTTCTTATGCCTCACCAAATACAAATTTACATCCAAACAAGAAAGGCAGTAATGCCACAAAACCAGGTTTCATAAAGATTTCATTAAGATTTCCAATAAATTTCATTCAGATTTGATACAGATTAATGTAGATTTCAATTAAGATTTCCAATAAAACTCATTCAGATTTGATACAGATTAATGAAGATTTCATTAAGATTTCCAATAAAATTCATTCAGATTTGATACAGATTAATGTAGATTTCATTAAGATTTCCAATAAAATTCATTCAGATTTGATACAGATTAATGTAGATTTCATTAAGATTTCCAATAAAACTCATTCAGATTTGATACAGATTAATGTAGATTTCATTAAGATTTCCAATAAAATTCATTCAGATTTGATACAGATTAATGTAGATTTCATTAAGATTTCCAATAAAATTCATTCAGATTTGATACAGATTAATGTAGCTTTCATTAAGATTAATAAAAGTTTTATTCTTTAAATTATCAATATCATTTACAGCAACACAAGTGACTAGCAGTTTACTTAAACAAGTGAAGCCAACATACTTGATTTGAAAAGAAGATTGTTTGAGAATCACATCCAAGTATTTCTTGTGTGCTGTTCAACATACTGTGACAAGTATATGCATCAGTTGTCTGTGGTTCCTTGTACTTCATCAGAAACATGTTGATAAAATCTGTCAAAGAAATATCATAATTTAGAGTATGGTGATAGGAGCTATGTTTATATATTATTTAACATCCCATTCAACAACTATGCTCATTTCAGTGCTGCCCTAGAGAGAGAAGATACAGGACATCTGAATTTTGAAAAGTTTTTCGAGGTTGTTTATCGAGCCTGGTGTATAGCACAGATCCTCACCTTACCTGTTTCCAGTGATTTTCTGAACACAATACTTGGTTCTGTGTTAGGTTGAGAGCAATGAAAACGCGTCCAAGAATATAAATGAAAACATTCACAAACATAAATAGAGTCTTGGTTTTTAAGACTGTTACTTGCCAGGGATATCCAAGGTATTAATTACGGATGTACAATAAGTTCAATATTTGTAAGTTTATATAAAATATTAAAAAACTCTCTGCTTAAGTTAAATCAACAGAAAATTTAAAACTAGAGTTGTCACAGAGGTTACTAATACCCTCCCCGGCCTGCTTTGACACTAAGAGTGTAATAGTACACTATACGGCTAAGTTCAAGGGGACATAACTCTGCAATGGGCATGAAAATTGTGTCATGCACATCAACATTTCATATTGATAATATTTTTCAAGTTTCAATTCAATCCCTTGAAAATGTGGAAGTAATTTGCTCCACTAATATTCATGAACTAAGAATTATACATTATACACTATATGGCTATGTCCAAGGGCACATAACTCTGGAATGAGAGAATTGTTTGGCATGAAAATTATGTCTTGCACATCTACACATTATGGTGATAACATATTTCAAGTTTCATTGCAATTGCTTAAAGAATGTGGAAGTAGTTTGCTCCCCAAACTTGTGATATCGTAGCGGACAGACGGGCGGATGGATGTCCAGACAGACAGACCGAACGACAGAGTGATCCCAATATACCCCCTCTCAAAGTTTGTTTGCGGGTGTATAATGACAAAAAAACTATTCATACATAATACATTAGTATTAGCTGCCTAAACATCTCCATGTAAACTATTCTGATAAGTGGTGTAGGATCAATTGCCTTAGACACAACATCTAAAATTAATTCTTCAAAGATACCATTTGCCATACCAAAGGTTCAAACTCGCCAATCCCCCGGTCATGGACCTAACGCTTCTACCTATTGAGTTTAGTGGGAAAGCTCTCTTTTTCTTATGAAAAGATAGAACTATGAAGTGTAGAAATACTTACGGATCAGTAAAGCTGGTGTACAAGAAGCGCACGCTGCATCATATGTAAGCCACTTGAAGACGATCAGAACCAGTAAATATCCAAAGATACACAACAGGAAAAGAATTTCAGGAACAAACTGGATAAAAACGTAGGAATACCTTCCAAAGTGACTGAAACATAGAGATATTTACTGATTTTAATTGAATAACAATTGTATGAAAATTATTGATCAATTCTATGTGTAGTAAATATTCCTAGATAAAAGCTCAATGGTGATGGGGCATTGTAAATTTAATTTCAGGAATAATGGTTTTACAATTATGGGATGTATTTGTTTTTGGGGAGGGACATTTATTACAAAAACTCGGGTAAAACACTTACATAGCAAAATGAAAGCCCAAACAATAATGCCAATGTAAAATTATTAGAGTATGTGCTGATAAATGTTATACTCATTTAGCCTGAGTCATTTTAGTATAAAATTAAGCAACAACCGGTCTAACTATGATAAGAGGTGTCTTACTACAGTACAACCTCTGTAGAGCAACACCCTGTGGGAGCTGTAAATATTGGCCGTTGTTTAGAGGTTGTTGCTCTACAGAGGTTAAATTTATAGTAAATATCAGCTGAGGGAAATTTTGAAGGTGTTGTTATAGAGAGGTTGTTGCCCTACAGAGGGCCGCTCTGGAGAGGTTGTACCGTATATGTGAAAATGTTGAAAACTAGTCATTAAGTGAGATTTTACTGTGATTAAATGATGTATAAAACATTAAAACACTTCACACACAAACAAGAACATAAAATAACTTACATGTGATTTATAAGACTTAGGATTACACCTAACAACATCTGAGATACACCGAAGATTACAGACAACTTCATCTTAAAGGAATTGGTCATGGTGATTTTATTTATACTAGCTTGCCATACCTGAAAGAAATTTAATATATACTGACTAAAATAACAAAGTCACATAACAGAATATCATAAATAGTAACTCAATAATTCACTTACAATAATGAATAGAAATAAACGCAAGGTTTTGAAAATCTAAAAATCCATGGCCTTTTTCATACACAAAGCTTAGATAGCTACCATTTTACTTAAAAATTCTTGCTATCCCTTAACTGTAGCAAAAACTGTTCAATTCTACTCATCTGCTAAATACACAAATATATAAAACGACTCCCAGAATTCCTTATTTTACTGACAATAAGTTCATTGTAGCTTAAAAATCAATGCCAATATCTTACAAACATGATTTTGCAAAATTAACAGATAAAATTTTGTCCTACATTGACATACAAAGTGTTTAAAATCCTAAATAAAATCTGACTGGAAAAGTCTGAATGCCAAGAAGCTTGGAAAGGTTAATAAGTAAACAAGAAGGTCAAGATGGCCCTACACATGTATATCGCTTACATGACAATCACAGTTCACTCATTAAAAAATTGTTTTGATTATTGAGACAAACATTCTGGCAAGGTTTGGTTAGATACAATCAAAATTTGACATCAACAGTGTTAATCAAGTTTTCCTAAGATTTGACCTTGTGACATAGTTTTTAACCCTAGGTGATCCATATTTGAACTTGCCCTTAATATTATTAAGAAAAACAAGGTTTGGCCAAGATCCAAAACCATGACATTCGATTTGACCTGGTGACCTAGTTCTTGACCCCGGCTGACCCATTTTCAACCTTGACCAACATATTATTGATAAAAAACATTCTGACAAGGCTTGGTGAAGATCCAATCAAAACTGTGACATCTACAGTGTCAGCAAAGTTTTCCCAAGATTTGGCCTGGTGACCTAGCTATTGACATTGTACTAGACATACAATTGTACTTGACCGTTATTTCATTAAAACAAACAATTTGTCAAAGTTTCGTGAATATCCAATTATAACTGAAATCTATAGAGTTAACATGGTTTTTCATAAGATTTATCCTAGCGACCTATCTAAGTTATTGACCCCAGAATACTGATGTTCGAACTCGTCCAAGATATTACAAAGACAAACATTCTGCCAAGGTTTCATGATGATCCAATCAAAGCAGTGACTTTTAGAGTGTTCACAAGGTTTTCAGCAATTTGCCCTAGTGACCTAGTTTTTTACCAGAAATGACCCATTATCAAACTTGACCTACATATCATTGAAATAAACATTCTGGCAAATTTTCATGAAGATCCAATCAAAACAGTGTTAACAAGGTTTTCCCTTATTTGGCCCTGGTGACCTAGTTTTTGACCCCAAATGGCCAAACATCGAACTCGTCCGAGATTTTCTCGATATTAACATTCTGACCCAGTTTTGCGAAAATTGAGCTAATAACGTGGCCCCTAGTGTGTTCACAAGGTAAAATGCACAGACGCACGACGCCGGACGAAGACTGATCACAAAAGCTCACCATGTCACTTTGTGACATGTGAGCTAAAAAGTCAGAAGACGACCTCTCGAAACATGGAATTATGGAAAACAGAAAAAATATGACTGATTTTTCAGGTAGTAAACTGAGCCCAGTCATCTTTCATTTAAACACAACAAATCTAAAAATAAAGAATAAATTAAAGTCATACAGGATCTAGTCCAAGAGGGTAGGCACCATCATTTTCTCTGTCAAAGTACTCTAAAGGTCCTAACTGCTGTGTTAGAGAAATATCCAAAGCTTCCTGGCTGTAATAGGAAAACAAATTTTATTTTACTGATTTCAAATCCAAATTTCAACCATTCCCATGCAAGAATTGCCATTTTATTTTAAACAAGATGTGTTTCATAACACCATGCCCCCTCCGGTTGCCCTTTTTGAAAATGCACAGGTCCTGTAGAGATTGTCATGATGAACCTAGATATGAAGTTTGATGACTGCAGGTGGTAGCGTTTTGATTTAATAGGCAAGGTTAAATTTTGGTACAGGCAAACAAAGGGCAGTAAATCTACTAAAAATTATCGAATCACAAAACCCTGCCTATATGTGCTGGGGAACTTGGTGACAATAGTTCTATCAAAGTTTGGTAAAAATCCCTTGAGAAATATAGTAGTTGCAAACAAAAGAGTATTTCTCTATATATTACATATGCACAAAATAAACAAAGGGCCATAATTCCGTCAAAATTTATCGAATCATAAAACCTTTACAACATGCATTGGGTATCTCGATAAGAATAGTTCCATGAAAGTTTGATCAAAATCCCTTGAGAAACAAGGAAACAAGAGTATTTCGCTGTTACAAACACACAAAATAAACAAAGGGCCATAATTCCGTAAAAAATGATTGAATCACAAAACCCGGAATATATGTGTGGGGGTTCTTGGTAACAACAAAAGTCTGTGAAAGTTTGTCAAAATCTGATGAAAAATGTAGGAGTAGTATCCTAAAAGAAATGTCGGAATTTTTTTAAATACAATGACCCTGTGACCTTGACCTTTGACCTACTGACCTGAAAATGCACAGGTCCGTAGAGGAACCTATATATGAAGTTTGGTGAATGTAGGTACAGGCGTTTTGATTTTATAGGCAAGGTTAAAGTTTGGTACAAACAGACAAATGGACAAACTATGCCCTCGATCTATCGATGCAGGGGCATAAAAAGCAAGATTTTCCAATATGATCATAAGTGTAAATGATTTTGTTCAATAAGAAAATACCAGAGAATACATTACAGCAATAAGCTGAACATTTTTAATCAATAAACAATTCCATAGAGATAACTTACGTATAGTTTGGTTTCCATGAAGAGCCAAACAAGTTAATAGACTTGGAGAAGAAGTCATTGTATATCAATCCAGTGTACAGAGAAAAGATGCCCATAAGTAGAATAATGTATCGACCACCGAAGAAAGAATTCCAGATCTGCATAAAAAGTACAATGTATGATTATCATATACAGGCAAACCTGTGAACAAAGATCATCTGGTGTAAACAAAATGTGGCCTTTATTGAAAGGAAACCTTTAGTTAGGAATCAGTTTGCTCTAAATAATCAATGATGGCTTTTTATAGAATGACCTTGATGCACAGGGTGGCTTTAGTTGGACGGGGCTATACAGGTTATTTTTCAATGATACATTTCGCATGTTATACATCAATCCGTCCCACTAGCTAATACAGTGTAACTTCCTAATACCAAACACCCATGGACCAGTAGAAAAGTTCAGTGTTTTGGTAGATACTGGTTTTTGAAAGTTTCAGTTTTCAGAAGTGACACAGTATTATGAATTATGGATCAAAATCTCACACTTAATTCAGGGACTGCCATAGAAACAAAATTCAAAGCCATTAACCTATAAACGATACCACTCATATTGAAACAATTATCAATAATACTCCACTGCTTTAATCAATTAAGGGCAGAATTCTTCAAACCAGTTTTCAAAATAACCATGTTCCAGGCTCTCCTCTAAATGTTGTATTTATAAACACCAACATTAAAACTAAAACAAACACATTTAATCCCAAAACAGCACTAATATGACATTTTTATCTCCCAATATGAACATAAAATACATTTTTCAATTGGTAATTACTTCATTATTTGACTTCTTAGCTCCGAGACTTTTTTCTGAGACGACCATCCAGAGTGCAAAACAGAACATGATAAAACCATGTCCAGTATCACCAAACATCACAGCAAACAAGAACGGGAAAGAAATGATGGAATAAGGGGCTGAAATATAACAATTATAAGAAATAAATATCATAAAATAATAATAAATATCATATAGTTTAAATATTAAATAAATAAAATAAATATTATATGAATTTTAAAAATAAGTATAAATATTATAGAAACTAAATATAAATCTTAAAACAAAATAAATACAAATCTTGTACAAAAAAGAATAGATTTTGTATCTTAAGAAATTATGACTTAATAATGAAGATATGAACTACATGTATACATTATTCTGCAAGCGTAAATGATCTGAAAATATAGTTAACAGCAATATCTTTCAAACCATGTGCCAAGAATGAAATCTAGATTTGAGCTTAGAGACCGGTCAAGGGGGCTTAGCCTAATATATCACAGTCTACAATGGTAAGAATTGAAGAAGTGAATACATGCCTGGATTTACTTCTCTGTATTCTGCCACACCATACGCATTGACAATACTCTGAAAGACTTTAGTGAATCGATTTGTCACATTGTAAGTAGGTGGTGTTTCATCAGTAACCATTCTATGTAGAATGTTAGGCACACTACTTCCAACTAAGTCCTGAAATTGCAGAAAAGAAATTTATTCTTTAAACTAAGCAATTTTTTACTAATTTTGACTTGCCATCCTTTATTCTACAGCATGTGAGATTTGTACACAAGCAAACAGGCTTACCAGATTTTTCAAGTGTCTGAACCAGTTCTTACCTTGTTCTTCGCACTTAAAGTCCCATAAGCTTATGAATGTATTGGTCCTAATAGTTTCTGTTTGTTGTATAACAGAGGAATCCGATGTGTTTTCCTCCTGTGCATATTTTATAGCAAGAAAAAATGTTTCCGAAACCACTATCGTATTTTTTTTAATATCTTTGAAATAAATACTATTTACAGAACACCTGTGTTTTCCCGCAGTCATGCTATGCACACGTAGTAAAGTGACGTCAGGTGCTCTACATATTTCAAGTTTACAAAAGGAAAAATCACAGTGAAATGAGTGTTTTCAGACGAAAAATGGCATGTTTTTGCATATATTTTTCTACAGCAAAAAGCTAATGGGGCTTTAACATCTAAATTCACTACATGAATTATCAGTAATGGAGACTGAATGACCATAGATGTAATATCTCAAATCATTTCATCTCAGATATCATGTGTCATGTCATGAGTTCCAACTCAAGGATATACCTAACACAATACTACTGTGTAAAGTGGAGAGACTAAGAAATACAAGCTGTTCACAATATAGACTTATAACTAACAGTATTAACTAGTACACATACACATATTATTTCTTAAGCTTCCGCAAATCTGGCACAAAATGTCCTTAATTCAAATCTTTACATAATTTAGCTAAAATAAAAGTCAACACGATCATTTTCTGATATACACTTATACTGATATACTAAGAAAACAAAATGGTACCTGGCCGTGTTTTAATGCTGCCTGGATTTCATGCAGAACTCGTACTGGTGCCCAGCATTCAGCGATCAGATTATTTCTGGAGAAGTCAAAGTTACACATGTTCAGTGTATGATAAATCGCTTTAATCTTCTTCACTTTAATGATCCAGTTATGTATCTCCTTCTGCGCATTAACAAGGACACGATGGCGATGATCCTTAGTTTGACGCAAAACCTAAAAATAAAATCAATATTCAGATGTATAGACACATTGTCTTTGTCACACTGCACTAGTAAACAAATACAGTTATTCCCTAAATTATCTTCTTTTAAGAAAGAGAATGGACAAAACTTCAAATAAAATCATACACATGATGAATAATCATAAGATTTTTACTTACAATGGAAAGATCATCAAGTCTAGTGCTGACACCATTTAACATTTCTTGTCGTTCCTGAGCCGACTCAGGGCATGGATACAAAGTAGCTCGGAATCTACAAGCATAAAAATCTATAAATCAGTATTCATATAAATCTTCAGAGGCTATTGATATGTGCAGTGATGTGTAATTAAACCAGATTCTGTCAAAAATTCGACTAAAGTACTCAGTTTAATTACAACATAGAAAGTGGTGGCCTAAAAAACAATACTAGTTTCTAAAAGTTTCTAAGTAGATAATACTTTAAAATTTAATTAAAATATAACCATTATTATTACAATGTATGTTTGATCAAAATAATATCATTGATTTATCAATATTATTCAAACGGTTAAAGAAATGAAAAATAAATGCACATTAATAAAAATTAGGAAAAAAATTGTGATTTGAAAGGGTAAACTAATTGAATAATTAGATTTCATTAGCTTATCTAATAAGTCAAATAATTTATTCAGAATAAATTAATTAATCTACCCTTCGCAAATCTTTCTTGTCCTTGATTTCAGTTGTTCTCCTTGGAAGAAGACAATAAATACACACTTGTTGATTTCATCACCCTATCAAATAAATATGTCATATCTAATAAAGGTAATATGCCTACAATGTGAAGCTTAAGTCTGTACAATGGTATAATAGTATACATCTTTTCTTCATGAGGGTTCACAATATACCTACAGCCAAGGTCACCATTTTTCTCACTTGACAGCTAACTCGCATTGAAATTAACCTGGTTCCAAGTGGGATTTAAATTCACTCATCAACTATTCATTAAAATTACCACTAAGTTACTGCCGTCTCCTACTGAGAATGATCAGCAGTCAAGGAACAAATGCCTTAGAAGCAACATCTTTAATCAAATTGTCATAAGTAGCATGTGCTGTGCCCAGGGTTCAAACACATGATACTCAGATAGATGACAATTGTGTAATTATCAAGCTATATGAAATACTTATACTTACTGTGTGAGGGTCCTCTAAAGGTACGGGAATTTCTTCTGTCTTCAAGAAAACATTACCACGGCAAGCAAACCACAACATTCTCTCAAATGCAGGCACCTTCTCACGAGGTATAACACCAGCAATAAATCTAATATAATACAGTAAAACACAGTTATACTGAACTTGAATATAGTGAAGAATCTCTTACAGTGAAGTATTAAATTTTCTGTGGCTGTACATACTATTGACCCACCTCTGTGGTCGAGTGGTTAAGGTAGCTGACTTCAAATCACTGTAACCTCTTGAGCACTGATAGAGGGTCATGGGTTCTAGCTCCACTACCGACCATGTCTTTTATGTGAGAAAGTAGGCAGTTGCTAACAGAGGATGGGAGTCTAGTACTGGTTCTTCCCAGGAACAATGCTTAGGTGAACTGTCCGCCTCATATGACTCTGACTGTTGAAAAGGGGCGTAAAACTTGATATAAACAAACAAAAAGACACACTGTTCTTCATATCATTGTGATGGATAAAGTGATAAATGGGTATTTCTAAGGACTTCACTATATCTGTGTTCAACTGCATATGAGTATATATAATAGATTCTATGAATCCACAACCCTAATGATTTCTATGGACAATATTATACTCAAGATAACAATTAATAATGATAAGCAACCAGGCAGGGTTATTTGTTGACTGTCTTGCTTTAGCAGTGGAGGTCAGAACGTAACATTCAACCTTCCGTAAGCCTTCGTGTGTGAAATTAGGTCGTGGGCGGGATTTGAACTATGACGACAGACTAGTGATTATTAGTCAGACATCATAACCAATCAAGTGTAGGACATTTGCCCCCCCCCCCGATCTCCCCCCCCCCCCCCCCAAATGAAAAATGGTCATGTGGACATTTGCCCCATAAGTAGAAATGGTAGGTAGGACGTTTGCCCCCCAGTGCTTATTATTTTTTAAGTAGATATTTGCCCCCATGGCTTAATTCTTAATGGACATTTGCCCAATCATCCACTGAGACCCCACTCACAAAGGCTAAATTCAGGAGAATATAAACAAATAATCAGAAATGGCCTCATTAATAAATGGAGTGTGTATGATATGATAGCATGACTATGAAATGATTATTACTCTGTAATTACTAATATTTATCTGATACATATTTCTACATACCCCAATTGTACTGTAACTCCTGATCTTTCTTCAACAACCAATGCATGTTGTGCATCTTCTACAATATTGTGTTGACCATGACCTGGTTGCTATGGAGATACAAAAAGGAGTTTGTAATAATAAGACTGTAAATTTGTGATAAACCTGTTCCGGTTCAAATAAAAATATACCAATAAGTTTGTTATAATTTACCAACAATGTTGTGGTGACTATGACCAACTTGCTAAGGAGAAAAACGAAACACTCATTTACAATATTGTCATGACCTTGTCAAGTTGCTATGGAGATGAACACAAGATTTATAAAGAATATTATAATGTCATTGCCTTGTTGCTAAAGATTTACAGCTTTCTATACGATATGTATACATGCATATTATTTTATATTGATATGTGCAAATATATATAATATAACATTAAGATATTTGACTATTTGTGACTTTAGTCCACTAAACAAGCATGTTTTAATACATGAATGACTAATATACATAATTATGATGATCAATGTTAGTTTACAAGCAATATTACGTTGTACGTTCTTACATGTTAAGTTTATGACAATGAATTTATTTTCATTTGCAAACAAATTTAATACAAATCTTGCTAAGCAACAGAACTTGCAGAAGTATAAAAAAAAATCCCCCCAAAACAACAAACAAGAGGGCCAAGATGGCCCTATATCGCTCACATGACAATCACTGTTCACTCATTAAAACATTGTTTTGAACCGGTGACCTAGTTTTTGACCCCAGACGACCTATGTTCGAATTTGTCTTACATATCATTAAGACAAACAGTCTGACTAGGTTTGGTGAAGATACGATCAAAATTTGACATCTACAGTGTTAATAAGGTTTTCCTAAGATTTGACCTTGTGACCTGGTTTTTGACCCTAGGTGACCCATATTTTAACTTGTCCTTAATATCATTAAGGCAAACAATCTGACAAGGTTTGGCCAAGATCCAATCAAAACCATGACATTTAGAGCTTTTACAAGATTTTTACCTAATATTTGACCTTGTGACCCAGTTTATGAACCCAGCTGACCCATGTTCATCCTTGACCCACATATCATTGAGGCAAACATTTTGACAAGGTTTGGTGAAGATCCAATTAAAACTGTGACATCTACAGTGTTAACAATGTTTTCCTAAGATTTGACCTGGTGACCTAGTTATTGACCCCAGATGACCCATATTTATATTTGACTGTTATATCATTAAAACAAACGATTTGACAAAGTTTGGTGAAGATCCAATAATAACTGTGAAATCTACAGTGTTAACATGGTTTTTCATAAGATTTGACCTAGCGACCTAGTTTTTGACCCAAGATGACCCATGTTCGAACTCGTCCAAGATATTATGAAGACAAACATTCTGACAAGGTTTCATGATCATCCAATCAAAACAGTGACTTCTAGAGTGTTCACAAGGTTTTTCAGCAATTTGCCCTAGTGACCTAATTTTACTACAGAAATTACCCATTTTCAAACTTGACCTACATATTATTAAAATAAACATTCTGACAAAGTTTCATGAAGATAAATTCAAAACAGTGATTTCTAAAGTGTTCACAAGGTTTTCCCTTATTTGGCACTGGTGACCTAGTTTTTGACCCCAAATGGCCCAATATCGAACTCGTCCGAGATTTTGTTGATATTAACGTTCTGACCCAGTTTTGCTAAAATTGAGCCAAAAATGTGGCCCCTAGTGTGTTCACAACAAAAAGTTTCACGACGCACGACGCCGGACGGAGAGTGATCCTAATAGCTCACTTTGTCACTTTGTGACATGTGAGCTAAAAACACAATAGACCAAGATCAGGATTTTACATATGCTACTCGAAGTTTGAGAAGGATCATTTATGATATTGCTTGTAGTGATTGCTTCGGTTAAAGTCCCATAATCATATAAATTTATCGGTCGTAATAGTTTCTATTTGTTCTATAACAGAGGAATCTGGTGTGTTTTCCTCCGGTGCGTACTTTATAGCAAGAAAATATGTTTCCAAAAAACTATTGTATTCTTTTCAATATCATTGAAAAAAATACTATTTATAGAACAGCTGTGTTTTCCCCCTGTCATATTATGCACATGACATGAAGTGATGTCACACGCTCTATATATTTCAAGTTTACAAACCAAAATTCACAGTGAAATGAGTGTTTTTAGAAGAAAAAGGGCTCGTTTCGTCGGTAATTATCTTGGCATAATATCAGCAATTGTTTGTTTTTTGCATATATTCTTTATAGCAAAAAGCTAACGGGACTTTAATTAAATTTGATCAAAATTTGGATATTTGCCATCACGTGTGCTAAAACTGAAATTAAGTATGTCAATTGAACCATGCTGGTATGTTATATATTTGTATGAACAGACTATTCAAACACTGAGTAAGTGATCCCATCAAATTTTGAGTAGCATACTTCATGGCATTGAGAAATAAATGAAAAACTGAACTTCTCACACCATTTTAATGCAGAATTGTAACTCTTTCTTTTATTTGCTAAACATGCTAAACAAAGTAGATTGACTTTCATCTTGAAAGATGGCTAACATTTATTCTAAACAAGATTTTGCACATAACTATCTGTTTGTTAAATGTGCTCAGGGCAAATTCATAGAATAGATATGCTTTAAAAGGCTATACCTTAAACAAACCTAGGTTTTAGAATGGCTAGTAATACAGCAACAAATATAAGTAACAGTTAAGCTTGATAAAAGTGGACAGATTTGTTGATTTAACAACAACACGAACATGATCCAAAGGCAGGAATTTCCAAATAAGATTATATTAAAATATGTTCCTTCACGGCCACCTAATAAGAGCATGCATATTATCAAACAAAAATAGTGACTTCTCCGTGATACAAGATCGCACAGATCTATCTATCAAAGTATTATTCGCATGCATGTTTTGAAGTATCACAATTATGTACGCCAAATATATCATTTTGAAATCACAGAAAAATTCAAACTGACACACTTCTAGACAGAGCCTTTAGTACACCAACCCTAGATTTTTTACTACATGTACCTCCAAACTAAAAAATATGAACATCAATTTAAACTTATTAAGACATACAACCCATAGATTATCTATATTTAGTATCAGTGAATACACTACAAACACTAAATTTCTAATTCAAAGTAATATGTGAATAATATTGTCAAACAACACATTTAACACCATAAATGTCAATGAATCATCTGTATACAGCCCTTTTTATGCCTTTTTGGGGGCTGATATAAGGATATGTTTTCACATTTTAATAAGTGATATTTTCCTAAATAAAATCCTCTTGTGAAAAAAGACATGGACATTGCTTTTTGAAGTTACATACAAAGTACACATTAGATTTTTCTATAAAGAACATTGCTTACATTATGCTTTTTGTCCGAAGTAATTTAAAATCAAAGATTTAGGCAAATACTATGCTTTGTTCTTAACAAGATGACAACAAAAATCTGCAAAAATTGGCAATTCATAACAAAAATTTCACCAAGCCTTTTCCAAAATATTCAAATATAGGCAGACATTAGAAACACTATTTAACATTTATTTCAAATATAATGCCAAAAGAAGAGTGGCACAATGAAAGCAGATATTTTTTTCAAAGTTGAAATACAAAATAAAAAGAAAAATCTGACACATAATTATATATCTGAAAGATTTAATGCTTTACAAGTGTTTTTAGCACATGCACCAGTATCTATACCTACCACGTCTCCTTCAAAATCATACTGTGAAGTAAAATAAGAAATCAAATCAGTTTTGTTCCAAACTTTTACCTTTTAAAATCATGCACTTTTAAATCAAGTTTTTCTGACATACATTAATTCGCAGTAGGCTGCCAATGTTGTCACTTGGTACTTTTGGATAGTGACAGGGTTTTACTCTGGATATTTTAGGACATCACATCTCAAGGTCAATGCCACATAAAGTTTCAAGGTCATTTAATTGAAATCCCTTTTTTAGTTCAATAGTCATAGCAATTAAATTGCGTAATGTATGTGACTTCCTGGAATCACCCTATAAATAGTTCATGCTGAGAGTTCTGTCTCATAAAAGATTTAGAACTAAAAGAATTAAAAACAAATATTAAAATATCAAACATAGCAATTGGTTCAATGAACTTTTTGGTGATACTCAATTATATTAAATATAATGCTTTTATTGTGTTTTGATGTTTTTGAGCCCTTGGTATGAGCCATGTTGGCTGGGCCCAGGTAGAAAGACCATGTTGATTGGCTCCAGATAGAATGAAATGTATCACAACAAATCATTGTTATGGTTCTAAATCAGATTTAGTGAACAATTGGACACAACCTTCTTCATTTCAGTGAAATATGGATACAGTAAATAATTTATTCAAATCTCTTGAAATTCACTATAAACCGTGTTCTACAGTAATCATAAAATAATAAAAAGGATTTTATCAATGTCACAAGAAAATTAATACATAAAACATAAAAAAAATATGCACACAAAGAAATTAAAAAAATAAAATCACTTAAATATCCTTCAACTGATAATTAAACAAACCATCTATCTATGTTACAATATAAATTACTTAGCAAATTCACACTTACAGTAATTTATAGATCTCCTCAGTCTTGTGAATACCATTGTTAAACTAACTGTTAAATCTATAATCCTTACACATTGGACACAGATGTAATATAAGTTTAAACAATGTGTTGAGATATTTGACCAAAA
Organism: Lutraria lutraria; assembly: GCA_964023205.1. Taxonomy (NCBI): domain Eukaryota; kingdom Metazoa; phylum Mollusca; class Bivalvia; order Venerida; family Mactridae; genus Lutraria; species Lutraria lutraria. The sequence continues at coordinate 23,254,805 of OZ026836.1, forward strand.
AATGAAGAAACAGTATTTCTCCTTTGTCAGACAAAACAAGTAGACCTTAATATCAGTCATCAAAATATATCCATGATTTCAGACCACTAAACCGTAAGAAATTCTTTCTGAGAGTGACCGTAATAAATTCTTTCTGAGAGTGACCTAGTTTGAATAGGACCAAGAAGATCCAAGACACAGAACACAGCTAAGTGCTTGACATATTTATTCAAGTTACTTGTCCTGCAAGACAACATGCATAGAATTTTGACTGGTTCTACAGCAATTTCAACTCATCCTGAATCGTCTTTACTCATGATTATAAGCAATTTGTCCAGCCCTGCAGCTGTAATTTCCTATCATGTAATAACAATAACATGTATCTTAATTCACAGCAAAATACATAACAAATATTCACCTCTCTGAAGAATGTCTGAGTCTTCTTCAACACTTCTCGTAACTCAGTCAGCTCCTGAAAGTTCCTCTTCAATGCTTCAGCATTAGTGTTCACTTCTCGTAACTCAGATTCTATTTTCTCAAATGTGGCCTAATAAGATGAAATAGGTTATAATGATTCCTTATTTTTCTCAAATGTCCCATTATGATATGAAACAGTTTTAATGGTTTCAAAGCCCAGGGGTGTAAAAATTTTTTGAAAGGCAGTCGTCCTGCAGGACGACTAAATGCAAAATGTTGGTCGTCCTTACATAAAGTTTGGTCGTCCTCACATTTTTTCTAACTTTGCTCACATCTGTACAATGTTACATCATATTGCTTCTAACAGGGGTGTGGAAATATAGTTTTCTACTCGTCACATCAAAGATAAGATACCACAATTACAGGTTCACATTAAACACCTTTTAAATGATGCACGGTTTCACCATGTGGTGCTGTTATCCGAAAATTTTCGTCCGAAATATATATACTTCATGGAAATATAAGTGTAACGACCGTTTTCGAAAATTAACGAGTCTTAAATTTTTTGTTGGTCATAATGCTTAATGCAACATTATATTGTAGTTAATATTCAATAAATACTATCAAGACATGTGAATATCAAGTAAAGTATATAGCGATTTTTAGAAAATACGACCAGCACCGTAGATTTTTATTAAATTCCAATGACGCAGAATCACAGCTTGGGGGCAATTAAAATTGGTGTTGATAGATGCAAACAAACAACATGCATCGTCATGGTCAATTTAAAATATCATACAAGACTCGGGAGACGGATTTTAATTGCATCTGCTTTGTAATGACAGACGACATGACGTGACAAACTTAGACTGTGTTCCGAACTCCAAAAATATACCATGAAAAATGCGGTAGACGGTGCAACACTGCATACCCGTCTACGCACTTTTCGCTACTTGACCGACCAAGAGCGTTGCTATGACGATAGCTAGGCATATTTCCCTCCCTTGCTAAAGTAAAGCGTTTGGTGAACATGATTTATTTACCGATCGAAAACTTAGTTTTCTTGCAAAAACTTAAGATTAATTGAGACTATGAAACTCAGTCGTCCGGTCGGACGACTGTTTTTGAAATATCGCTCGTCCGACCATGAAACTTGGTCGCAAATACGAGCGGACGAGTGGATTTTTACACCCCTGCTTAAAGCCTTAAACTCACTGTATTATTCTAAGTTCTAAACAATTTTAAGTCAAGAATAGCTAACTAATAGTGCTTAATAGGCGTATCTAAATTTAGATTCATAAATACTTATTATATAGCACCTAACCACTGGACCAGGGGCAGGACCATATGTTGTCAATATGAGATATGCCTTGAACTTATCCTACCTCTAAATCAATCATTTCTTTTGGGGCTGGTGCTTTAGGGTTGGAGTCAGAATCAGGGATCCTTAGATCGTCTTTTTTCAGTTCCTTCTCGATGTATCCTAAAAAATAGTAATACAATAATAATCAATATCAATAACAGTTTTAATAAAAAGTACATGTCGCAACTTTATCAAATCTAGTATAAGCCAAATCTATTTTTTTCTTTCTAGTGATAGCATGAAAAGTAAAGATTGTTTGAAAGAGTGCCACCAGCAGTTTTTAAAAGACTATTAGTATAAAAGGCAATTGCATAAAGAACCATTAATGGAGTATGGATACTAGTTTGTAATTTGGTTTGTTTTTAATTCCACAACATAAACATACTTAGTTTTCTTTCCATCTCCTCACATCGCATAATTTCATTCACAAACTTCCTTTGGAAAGCATTCACATCAGGATTCAACTAAAAAGAATAAAGAACATTCTAATACAAGAAAGTTTTGAAACATGGTTTATTTTACACATGATTATACATAACAATCAAGGCTCGACAAAGTTCCTTTTATTGTAATTTGACCAAAGAAACAGGGTAGGCATGTAGCAAATTTTTTATACTAACTTTTTTCTAAACATACCCTTTGTGCATTAGAGGTCTGATTGATCCCAAATATTTATGCACTTTGATTTTTGGTGATAGAAACTTAAGGGACAGGCAAAAACAAATTGGGTCAGTAGGGTAACTGCCAACACAACTATACTTTTCTGGCTATGGGTTAATCATACTACATGTATCAGGGCTTTTTTCCTTCAAATGCAGGGGCCTTTAACAGGCGTCTCCCCCCTCAAAAAAATTCTTTAAAATCATGCAGTTTTCCCCTAAAATTCAATTTACATCAAGTTTTTTATTCCCTTTTGCATAAAAATTATGTGTTAATATTCCCCGAATTTAAAGAAAAGGCCCCTTCCCCTACCTGTGAAAAAAAGCCTTGTGTACACATTAAAGTGAATCTCACGAAATACCAGATTGACAGATATATAACAGTCTTGGAATTAGTGGGTTACCCCCTGCCCGATAGAATTATTTCCTTCTTTAAGTCTTTTGGGGACAACCTAGTTTGAGAGTTTCCTTCATAAAGTATGTAGTTGGGTAACTTGTCACAAAAAATTGATAAAAATTAACAATAAGGCAGTGCACAGTTGAATGCCCTAACCAAAGGTGCTTGCAGTGACCAAACAGTGCAAAATTTTCCAATTTTTAGAAAACTATTCTCTTACTAAAAAAAAACAAAACATTACAGCCTTTTCTTGTAGAAAATTTACGGCTGATTTTTGGCCCCATTCCCCAAGCTGAATAGTATGTATTTTTCCCCAAATTTGAAAAGAAATTCCCCAACCAAAATATCGTTTTAAACTCAGGGATTTTTTTGGGGCGATTTTATAGCCGAAATTCGGTCATATTCCCAATCCCCCCAAAAAATGTTCATTAACATCACTATTGGTAGTAAATACCTTATTCTGCTACTGTTTTATGTGTAAATAAGTAGAATAAGTTGAACATTGCAAAAATTGTAGTTATGCATTTTTTCCCAATTTTGATTAAAACACCGCGAAAATTCCTAATCCCAAGGGTATGGGTCATATTCCCAAAATACCGAGAAAAAACCCTGTTAACTGTACTTGATTACATTGTCATTTTTCCCCAAACTGCCTATTTTTTACACAAAATTCCCCTAAAAAATAGGCCCAGCCACCCTTCCCCAAAACCTTAAAAAGGGGCTGCAGTAACAACTGCATTGTGTACTGTAGAGAAAATATACTGTTTTTGCAAGTTAAACATTGACATAGATGATACTGAAAAGTTCAAAGGTCATTAGTGTTTAACTTGTGCAAATAATACTTTCATCAATAATACCGGGAAGTCAAACACCGGGGCCCGCAAAGCGGGTCCCGGGCTTTGGCCTTGCCCGGCTATAGACAATGCGTACGTTAGAAAAGGTTCAATGTGAATTAAAACAATTTCAAATGTTATTACCTATCGCCGAAAATCTCATTTCCAAATCATGGGGGCCGCCATTTTGTTTGTAACAACTAATATGGGGAAGTCAAAGACCGGGGCCCGCAAAGCGGGTCCCGGGCTTTGGCCTTGCCCGGCTATAGACAATGCGTATGTGAGAAAAGGTTCAATGTGAATTAAAACAATTTCAAATGTATTACCTATCACCGAAAATCTCATTTCCAAATCATTGAACGGAGGCCGCCATTTTGGCCGCCATTTTGTTTGTAACAACTAAATTCTCGTTCTCGTGTTGGAATATTTTTTTACATCGTAATATAATTACTCACTTATATTTATGTTTTCCTATCTGTTTACAAGAAATAGAAAGCAAACTATTCGAAGTTTTTTAAAAAAGAAGCTTTATTTTAAAAATACAAACGCTTTTGGTAAACTTTGTGAAAAGCGTCTGCTTAAAGTTTTGCGCACAAACGCTTGACAGGAAATAGAATGACGTCACTTTTTGTTTACGCAAGGTGCTCGACCAATCTCTACCTAGAGTTGTCGTTCCTTTCTAATAGACTCGACTTCCCCGTTCCATAGGCTTAGCCTATTTTCATATTAAAATTTAGCCTAACATGTATTTCCCTCTTGGAAGGGTCTGTCATCTTCCCCTTAAACCCAAGGGTATAGGGCATGTTCCCAAAATACCGAAAAAAACCTGACTTACATCCTTGAACTGGACAAGTCCAAGTTCACCAAGCTCGGAGATACTGGCATAAGCAGCTTCAGATTGCAGGAAGAGCTGACACTGGGTCATATCCTCACTGCGAAAAAAGGAAGTCATCTTGGACCTTCCTTATAGGCCTCTGAAAACATACAGAAAGTAAACTGAGAGATTTTGAAACAGGAACATGTAGAAACGTAAAATGAATGCCCTGGAAATCTTTATCACACAGGCAGGTGACCACGTATTGTCTTAATTGTAAATTCATAACACGCGTTTACATGTACAGTAGAGACAAAATAGGTTACGCATCTGTAGTTTGTCATAATATTATCATGTTATTATTATCGTATCGTCTGACAAGAGAAACTTATTTCCAATAATATTGCTTATAGAGAGGTTTAGGGACATTGACAATAATGCATTCGCAAAAAATAAGTAAAGTTAAATGAAAAGCAAACGCCATAAACGCTGACACAGTTTACCAACCTCTTTTATAGCTAAAAATCAGTGAAATTTCCCTTTTCCGAGTCAGGTGATGAATGATGACAGGAACCGGAAACATTACGATTAATTTCCGTATCCGGTCTAGACTACGCGCTAATTAACTGGTTCCCGTTCCATGATGCAGTGCTTTGTACACACAAGTCAACGGGAACCAGTTTAACGCGCTAATGGGTGATACTAAATGCCGATCCCGGTCTCATCCGGTACGGTACCGGTCTCTCAATTTATATTAAAACCGATTTTTTTTCAACAGCCACATGTAATAATATAAAATTGAAACACATTGATGAAAATAAATGGTGTGTTATATGAGGATTTACATCATTATTCAGAATTGAAATTGTAACTTGTTATATTGTGATGTTAATAATAGGATTTTGAAAAATTTACAGCATAATAAAAATTATAAAGACTTTTTTTATTTATAGGGGGCAACGTACGTACCTACGCATAGGTCCAATCTCCCCTGAGAGCCTCTCTAAATAATGTTTCATCTGATGCTTTGTCATTGAAACAGGTCTGTCACTAACTTACACTTTTTAAATTTTTGCATCTTTATTTGAATTTGTTAGATTAGTGAGCCCTGAAATTTAGATCATGTTATTTCTGGTTACCTGACCTATTTAAATTTTTCCCAGCAACCCCACTTTTATTTGCCAGAGGAATGAAAAATCCACTTTCTCTACTTCTTACCTTTCCACAATGTCAAGAAAAAGCCCAAACCTACCTATCCTATCTTTAATGAGCATGTAACCAGAATCAAATGAAAGAATTTTAGGCCTAAAGAAAAATAAAGCTTCAAATATACTCCAGCAAACTGTCAATTTTAGGGCGATTCTTGTAACTCCTGATTTTACAAACATACATTGAAATAAATCTGCTTTTAACGTTCATCATACATGTCACAGTCATTTATTTTCATTTACAATACACATGGTGCATCAACTTGATGCTGAAATATAGCAAATAATTTCATCCGTCCAGGTGTTTTTTAACTAATTTGAGTCCAATGTATTTGTTAACTACATTGTATACTCCTTATTGCTGGAATAGCTGCAGCACGCCAGTATGTCATATAGACGGTTACATGATCTAAAACAAGGCATATGTAATAATGTATAACAATCAGTATTTATGAATTAGTCTGAATGTATAAGACATAATTATGTAAAAAATCATTTGTTTCAAACAATTGGTTTAATTAAGTGTCTTGGTCCCTGGGAAATGATGACTACTAGTGGAATGTGGAGAAGCTGATAAATACTGGTAGGCAATCTTGGAGAATTTTCAGCTATACATAAATGAAACATGTTTACAGACATAAATTTAATCATCCATTAAAGGTATTGAAACCAACCAATTCACTAGTGGTTAAGTACATCTTGTTAAAGTCCCATAAGCTTATAACTGTATTGGTCTTAATAGCTTCTGTTTGTTCTATAACACAGCAATCTGGTGTATTTTCCTCCCGTGCATACTTTATAGCAAGAAAAAATGTTTCCGAAACTACTATCGTATTTTTTTCAATATCATTGAAATAAATACTATTTATAGAACACCTGAGTTTTCCCGCAGTCATGCAGTGCACACATAGTAAAGTAAAAACACTTGCTCTACATATTTCAAGTTTAAACAAGAGGGCCAAGATGGCCCTATATCGCTCACATTACAATTACTGTTCACTCATTAAAACATTGTTTTGAACCGGTGACCTAGTTTTTGACCCCAGATGACCCATGTTAGAACTTGTCCTACATATAAATAAGACAAACATTCTGACAAAATTTGGTGAAGATCCAATCAAAACCATGAAAACTACAGCATAGACAAGGTTTTCCTAAGATTTGACCTCGTGACCTAGTTTTTGACCCCAGACGACCTATGTTCGAATTTGTCTTACATATCATTAAGACAAACATTCTGACTAGGTTTGGTGAAGATACGATCAAAATTTGACATCTACAGTGTTAATAAGGTTTTCCTAAGATTTGACCTTGTGACCTGGTTTTTTACCCTAGGTGACCCATATTTGAACTTGTCCTTAATATCATTAAGACAAACAATCTGACAAGGTTTGGCCAAGATCCAATTAAAACCATGACATTTAGAGCTTTTACAAGATTTTTACCTAAGATTTGACCTGGTGACCCAGTTTTTGATCCCGGCTGACCCATGTTCAACCATGACCCACATATCATTGAGGCAAACATTCTGACAAGGTTTGGTGAAGATCCAATTAAAACTGTGACATCTTCAGTGTTAACAAAGTTTTCCTAAGATTTGACCTGGTGACCTAGTTATTGACCCCAAATGACCTATATTTATACTTGACCGTTATATCATTAAAACAAACGATTTGACAAAGTTTGGTGAAGATCCAATGATAACTGTGAAATCTACTGTGTTAACATGGTTTTTCATAAGATTTGACCTAGCGACCTAGTTTTTGACCCAAGATGACCCATGTTCGAACTCGTCCAAGATATTATGAAGACTAACATTCTGACAAGGTTTCATGATCATCCAATCAAAACAGTGACTTCTAGAATGTTCACAAGGTTTTCCAGCAATTTGCCCTAGTGACCTAGTTTTTCACCGGAAATGACCCATTATCAAACTTGACCTACATATTATTAAAATAAACATTCTGACAAAGTTTCATGAAGATCCAGTCAAAACATTGATTTCTAAAGTGTTCACAAGTTTTTCCCTTATTTGGCCCTGGTGACCTAGTTTTTTACCCAAAATGGCCCAATATCGAACTCGTCCGAGATTTTGTTGATATTAACGTTCTGACCCAGTTTTGCTAAAATTGAGCTAAAGATGTGGCCCCTAGTGTGGACACAACATAATGTTTGACGACACACACCGCAAGACGCCAGACGGAGAGTGATCCTAATAGCTCACTTTGTGACATGTGAGCTAAAAAGCAAAAATCACAGTGAAACAAGTGTTTTTAGAAGAAAAATGGCTTGTTTCCTTGGTAATAATTATCTTGGTATGATATCAGCAGTTGTTTGATTTTTGCATATATGTTTTATAGCAAAAACCTTATGGGGCTTTAAATAAATAATAACAAACACAGCAAACTGAATTTAAATTTATAATTTTGATGAAACAATTAATATATTCATGAACAAACAAGATAATGCAACAAAGTCAACAACAGAACGAAAATAAAGAGATGCATCAAACCATCATTCATTCAGCAGCAGAAAATATACAACATTGGGCTTTCTGCATGAATTAATATTTCTAATGGATAATGAGCTCATTAAAATCAATTCAAAATGAACACAATACAAAAGACTGGTTACTCTTTGTATAATTTTAAACTTAAAACGATCTAATTTTCTAATAATGCAATGTCGAAGTTACTGGTGCCTCAAAAGAAACAAAATGTTAGAGACATATAAAAATGAAATACTCAGTCCGTCCAGAAATGCTATTAATATAAAAGTAACAAATCAAAATACAAACATTTTGGACTTGAGAGGTAAAACTCGACTAGAGTTCAAAACTTTCATGATTGGTACATAAACTATATAATGAAATAATAATCAGAATACATAATTAGCAAAAATTAACATCATTATTCAAAATGTAATAACTATTGGTAAACTCCTCATATTAGTATCTAAACTGTAATAAATTTTGGCAAACCCTTCATATCAGAGTCCGAACTGAAATAACTTTTGGTAAACCCCTCATACATATATCAGAGTGGGAACTGAATAACTTCTGGTAAACCCCTCATATCAGTGTCGAAACTGTAATAACTCTTGTTAAACCCCTAAAATGAAACACAAATACAACACATAGCAGATTTAAATATCAACAGCACCTCACAGGCAAACTTGGCATTCTATAGCCGAAACTTTTCAAGGACTTATCCTTGAACTGGTTTACTCTATTTTCTCAACATGATATAGGCTAAAATAAAAACCGCCATGCTACTTGCCCAAAACAAGAGGGCCAAGATGGCCCTATATCGCTCACATGACAATCACTGTTCACTCATTAAAACATTGTTTTGAACCGGTGACCTAGTTTTTGACCCCAGACGACCTATGTTCGAATTTGTCTTACATATCATTAAGACAAACAGTCTGACTAGGTTTGGTGAAGATACGATCAAAATTTGACATCTACAGTGTTAATAAGGTTTTCCTAAGATTTGACCTTGTGACCTGGTTTTTGACCCTAGGTGACCCATATTTGAACTTGTCCTTAATATCATTAAGGCAAACAATCTGACAAGGTTTGGCCAAGATCCAATCAAAACCATGACATTTAGAGCTTTTACAAGATTTTTACCTAATATTTGACCTTGTGACCCAGTTTATGAACCCAGCTGACCCATGTTCATCCTTGACCCACATATCATTGAGGCAAACATTTTGACAAGGTTTGGTGAAGATCCAATTAAAACTGTGACATCTACAGTGTTAACAATGTTTTCCTAAGATTTGACCTGGTGACCTAGTTATTGACCCCAGATGACCCATATTTATATTTGACTGTTATATCATTAAAACAAACGATTTGACAAAGTTTGGTGAAGATCCAATAATAACTGTGAAATCTACAGTGTTAACATGGTTTTTCATAAGATTTGACCTAGCGACCTAGTTTTTGACCCAAGATGACCCATGTTCGAACTCGTCCAAGATATTATGAAGACAAACATTCTGACAAGGTTTCATGATCATCCAATCAAAACAGTGACTTCTAGAGTGTTCACAAGGTTTTTCAGCAATTTGCCCTAGTGACCTAATTTTACTACAGAAATTACCCATTTTCAAACTTGACCTACATATTATTAAAATAAACATTATGACAAAGTTTCATGAAGATAAATTCAAAACAGTGATTTCTAAAGTGTTCACAAGGTTTTCCCTTATTTGGCACTGGTGACCTAGTTTTTGACCCCAAATGGCCCAATATCAAACTCGTCCGAGATTTTGTTGATATTAAAGTTCTGACCCAGTTTTGCTAAAATTGAGCCAAAAATGTGGCCCCTAGTGTGTTCACAACAAAAAGTTTGACGACGCACGACGCCGGACGGAGAGTGATCCTAATAGCTCACTTTGTCACTTTGTGACATGTGAGCTAAAAAGGGTAGGTAAATCGCACAATTTTTAGATTTCTTTTTGTACTTTTGAGACACAGTTAGTCCCCAAATATTTTCAAGCTTTGAATTTCGTTATTAAATACTAGGAAAACTGGGCTGGGATAACGGGAAATAACTTTTTCCCTGGCCTAATGAGACCCATTTCGATAATTTTTGGGATTCTAAAGGTGGTCTTACCATCAAATATTAAGTTAAATCATTGAACATGATTAGGTCATTTCAAAATTATGTTTACTTTGGTGCCTACAAACTGTTAAAGGATCTATGTTAATTTTTCATGCATTTAAAATAAGGGATTAAAAAATGTAAAATATGATTGAAATTAATTACATTTAAATTGACAATCAGTTTTAGGATGAGTTGTATTATAAATTTAGGTCCTATAATTTATCATAATTCATGATTTGTTTATCATATTGAAAGTTATTATTACTTGTATATAGTTATTACCATGTACTTATCATATTTGTGTGAACAGTTGGTAGCCTTATATAACACAATAAAGAATCAAATTGACAAATGTATATCACAAAAGATACCAACTTATAAATTAATACAAAACTTAATATATTACCTGTATTCTATGACTTAGTAGTAAAACTTTTCTCAATTTTTCCGCATTAAAATTATACTATCCTGAAGCAGTAATAAACATGCTTCATAATTTTTCTTCATAATTATTGAATACTTAAATTATCTTTTTCATTTCTACATCTAGTAATCTCTAAATAAAAATCTACAAGTCTGAAGATTCGTAACAAGGGTCTAATTTGGTAAACTCTAGCAGAATCAAAATGGTTATGTTCTAAAAACTATGAAAGTAATTATCTATTACACATCTAAAGCTTGAACAGTCAAAACATACCCAACAAAAAATATGTAACAGAAAAAAATCTAAAATAACAAAAATATTTGGAATATCATTAATGAACAACTTTAAAACAGAAAAAACAATACACAGAGACAAAAAAAATTACACATTGTATTCAGTAAGGTAAAATAAAGAATTCTGAATAAATGAAGAGTCAATGGAAAAAGAATTTGACCAATTCAATTCTAAAATGAATCATTTAATCTAAACAAGACCAGTAATTTTTAGAAATAAAACTAAACCATGAATACGATGTCAATGAGATAATAAGATTTAAGAATATTCATGTTAATCAAATTTTGTGTCCACCTGTTCATTTCTAAATATGGCATCGAATCTAACAAAGCACCATCAACATTGTGAACATCACAGAATAGCAATTTGAATGTATCAGGTCAACAATAATATTGAAATTGATTTAAAGATGAACAAATTTAAACATTTTGTACTCAATACTAGTCTTTAAAAACTTCACTCAGAACAATTCACTACAAAAAAAGGAAGAAATAAATGTAAATTGTATAAAAATTACATTTTCAGTACTCTCATTATAGCATTTGATTTGAAACCTAACCTTCTCCATTATGCATTCAAATGCATAGTAGCAAACTTAAACGTATAGAAAAATCCACATTTATGCTTATTTATGATAATGTAAATTAATGAATGTATATATAAATAGGGAAATGAAGTGATATAAGTTTTAACAATATCATGGCCATAAGATGAAAATTTTGAAACACTTGAAATCTTAACCTAGGTGCAGCGGAAACAATAAATGACAATAAAAACCAGCACTGTCCGGACCTGCAAATAAATTCCTGCTGGAAATTACAGCGTATTCCTGAAAACATTCATCTACGGAGATTGGTTTAACATGTGTGGAAACTGTCCGGCTAGCTACCAGAAAGTCAAGGTTACTACCAAATTACTCCGGCTGCTGGGGTGAAATCAAATGCCAATGAAAAAGAGACAGCTTAAAAATCTTCTGCACCAAATACTTATAATACATCAAAAATACAATAATGGTGTAAGCATATATAGTTACAGCAACAGATCATATCAAACAATAAAACCAGATCATAAAATATGCAAGGTTTTAAAAACAGCAAAAAGTAACAGAGTGCAAAACTAAGATTTACTCATCCATGATTTCAAAATACAATAAAGACCTGTATTAACTATGTGTTTAAAGAACAAGGATAATTATGTCATAGTAAAAGCCATTACTTAGCCAGCCTTTTTGTAGAAAATGACAAAAACCTAACAAAAAAAAAATTCAACTAGGTATTCTTGAAACCTACTTGGTTCTAACATGAAATGAAAACTGACAATATAATACACACAAAACGATGTTTAAAGACACTGTTCATTATAATACTATCCATCAAGGTGACCTACACTTAGTCAACACCGGTCACATTGTTCACAAATTATCACTGGACTAAATGCCGATGAAAGCCACGTGGCTTATTTTCTAACTTTGACAATCTTTTCATGTTTACGCTTGCTACTTCTTCCATCATGTAGAGGGGATGCTGACCTGTGTCTTTTTGAATGGTGAGATTTTTTGGATTTATGTTTTCGATGACTGTGTCCATTACTTCTATGGTAATGAGATCTTGAAGTTGAATCAGGGTATGAATGGCGAGTTCTCTTGCGGCGTGAACTTCTATGTGAATCACTTCCACAGTCAGAACTGTGTAAATGAAATAAAAATAATTAGTATCAATAGTATTTTATTTCCTCAAAAATAAAACATGCATAATTGCTGGTTTATATTTGATGATCTAAACAGATTTAATGCAATATTTGCAGTTGGTTTATAAAGTAAAGTTGAAAAAGAGACTGGAATCTGGCATTCCTGCAAATATGGAAAATAGCAAGAAGAGTTTACATGCTACAATAAATGCCAATTAGTAGTCATTGAAAACAAGTCACTAAAGTTGATGTAGTACATTTTTTGTTCATTTCTCCTAAAAAAATTCAAGAACTTTTATTTTTTAATTTAATTATTTAATTTTTTCATTACTTATTAATATAACATGTCTAGACATTGACCAAGTGATTTGCATTTATGCTTATGAACATGATGCAAATAAAATGTGAAAGAACTCAATTGAATTTTTCCTCTAACCAAATAAACTATCATATATATCAAGTCATGCATGTTTTACCTGTAAGAATCAGAACTGGAATATGACCTTGATCTACGCCTCTTTCTTATTTCAGAAATTGGTCTGATCTTGGAACTGGACAAAGGATCTAGTCTCGGTGCATCATCACATATTCTGAAAATGTTATAAAATTGTTACTTATTACACTATTGTACATATAAAGGTGTAGTGAATATTTTATCAGCATATATAACTTCATGGTCTATTTTAAAGTCTAATGTCTGATAATTTGTTGAAAAAACAACAACATTTTTTTTGGTCATATTTTTTCTGAACAGCTTTTGTGAGACATTTGGTTAAAGATTTATGACATGATATATCATAGTACAGTATAAAGGGAAATCTTGCTTTCCTTGAATTTTAACCAGTTGACTTAATTATTAAAGTCGTCAGTATTAGACATGATCAAGTGATTCTACACTGGTCAGCCATAACAGCTATGGTACTGTCTTGTCCAAAATTCTGATGACGGATTTCATGCTGCATTTTGTACTTCTGATTCAGTTGGATATATTTGCTTCAAGGTTTAATTCTAGATCGCAGCAAAGCTTTCATTTTTGCTTATAATCACATAATCATTTCTCTATACATGTGCACTTACTTTTAAACAGTACAGAAATCAACCATTACCTGGAGTGTTTGTACAGTAGAAGAATAAATTTCAGGTAGATCCACAATTGGTGACAACTTTAATATGTAATTTTGTAAGCAGTCTAATGCCCATTTGAATCCAACTATAGACATGTCCATATTATTGTGATATCATGTTTGTTTATGTTACATCATATCTTAAAATTTCAGTGCTGAACGACAACAGATACACACAAATGAAACTTGTACAGTGAGTTGTTTTATGGCTACATTCTGAACTGACCAGGTCACCAAAAACTCAGACATTAAGCCCATTCCCCAAAGACCAGAGTTACAAATTCAACTTAAATGCTTACCATATTTTCTGATTTTGCTATGAGAAACATTGAGGTCAGCACTAATATAAGGCTCAGTCAGGTAACAATTTTTTTATAGAGTTATAAAATCTGGACAATTAACCCTTACTAATTATAAATAAAAGAAATTAGAGCCATGATAATTCCTAATATTTAAAGCAAGTAGTGTAGCTTATTTATTCTTGTAAGACACAACCATTTCAAACTTACTTTCTCAATATGATAACTGCACGCCTTTGAACAACATCTTGTGGTCTGATACAGTGTGTAATATTATCTGCAGCATAACCACTAAAATAAAAAAAGTTTTTAAAACACTTAGAAAAATATAGACATCCACTCAAACAATAAAGAAATGTTCGCTTTGAATCTACCTCTAATTTTCAGTAATTCATTTCTGGCCACCTAAGCGAAATATTTTCCTTCAACTAAAGTATTTGTGTCCAATTATGAATATATCAGTGATCAGAACAAGAGAATAAAAATGAAAGAAAAAGAACTGAATGAAACATTACTCTCACAGTTTATAGATCTACAATTGACACCATGTTTATGAGACCTATTCATTATGGTTTACTTTGTTTATTTTTACATGGTTTGGCAGGGATTTTTGGGGGCAATTTTATAAACGAAATTCGGTCATATTCCCAATGGATTTTTTTTATTCATGGAAAGTGTCTTTTTTTCCCAATGCACAGAAAAAAATCCCAATAAATTTTTTTTAATAAGTTCATTAACATCACTACCGTACATACTCGCCTTTAAGGCGATCCGCGTATAAGACAATATTGCCTGGTAGTAAATAGTACCTAATTCTATTAGTATTACTGTTATATGGGAGAATAAGAAGAAGAATTTGAACATTGTTAAATTGTAGATAAATACATTTTTTGCCAATTTTGATTAAAACACTGTGACAATTTCCAATCCCAAGGGTATGACCCTCACGTCATTTTCCCTAAATACAAAAAAAACTGTTTGTAGAGCAAGTTTGTAAACTTATATTAACTACTCTCGATGACTGCTTCCTAGAATCTGAACAGTACTCATTTGTGAAACACCCTGCTTTCATAATCATAAATGGGTAAAAAAAAAATCAAACCACAAGAATGAAATGGTCTCACAAGTTACAGCTGACATACAGATTTTCTGGGATTATTACCTTAGAAGTGTCACACATCCTCGATCAATAGGCAACACAAGTACTGGCTTAGATGTCCTGATGGGTCTAAAAGAGAATTTGCAACCAAATGATAAGGCGCTGTCGCTGAAGAATGAAACCGAGACAATAGGTCTATCAAAAATATGTGGAGGATCAATGTGAGAAACAATACAGCCACCTGGCATATAGTCATTTATAACAGCACTGTTAACAAAACCCTCAGGCACAAGTCCAGCCTTAACAATAGGCTTAATCACCATTTCTTCCACCCATTTAGGAATATCATCCACTTCACCCTTTGGATATAACCTTTCCATACCAGGTCCCTTACGTTCAAGTTGTGATCCGTATGTGTAGCCTTCACCAAAGAAATACTTATTTCTTAGAGGTGCCCTATCAACAGTGTGTTCTTTATACACGCCTCTATTGGCAATTTTGACAACTTCGTCAATCTTTTTCTCTATTTTCTCACATTGATCTTCAGAGAAGATTCTGCGTTGTGTAATGCCGTCTTGTGTTTTCCTCATCTCGCTATCGCGTTCATCATCCTTGTCATGCCTTGACCAGCGTTTACTATCATTGTCACTACTTTTACTATCACTGCTGTCCGAGTAACTTCTTTTTCTATAACCATATCTAGATCCATCGCTAGATTTTGTGTGTCGGTGCAAAATTTTGCTGCTACTTGTGGTCGCCATTTTTAAAATTACCCAGCATGCTATTCAGAGTTGTCGTTCTTGAATATGGATTTATTAAAAACCGCACATAAACCGGTTCTCGTTCCATGATGCAGTACACTAAAGGCTTTGTAGACACAAGTCATCGGGAACCAGTTTAAACCGCACGTACCATTCCGTACGGATGGTTAGAAGAATTTATGTTCATTTCATCAAAGACCTATACATAGGTCTTTGTTTCAATGTTGAAATATTGTTTCTAAATATTCTTGATAAAACTACTCACAATATTGTCCCTACGCAGAGCAACATTAAAGGTTTGAAATCTCATAAAAGTATCCACTTGTCCACAGACATAGGTAGGACTTATCATAGTAAAAATATAAATCATGGTAAAGATTTTTTTCGAATTCAGGAAATGAAGTTTAAAACTTATACATTTTGCTAAATCAAATGAGTGTGTATTTACATCATTGATCAAATTTGACGTTGTCATGTAGGCCTAAATAACTTCAACTATTAATATAGGTACTGGTAGGTCGATAAAGTTTTTTTTCCTCAGGGATTTTATTGTTGCACTGGTCAACAGCCATGCATGGTGATTTGGCGACCAAAGGTGGAGGAAGACGCCCAAGTTAGAAGTGTACACCTTGGTAGAAACACTGACCACCGTAAGCTAGTTGGACAAATTCTTCCTATATATATTTGTTTGGTTCTATTGGGATTCGAAACTCACGTACACCGTTGAGGTCCCAATGACTACTACTCAGAAACCATAACCAATCGACCTGGAAGGACCCCTATATAAAGTGTGATGACTGATATTTTGTAACGGTATACAGTATATGGAAAGGCCGTGAACCCAGTATTAAATTTAAAATAAAAAATATGTCTCATTTGACATTGAGTTAAATTACTGGGGTAATACCTTCAAACATTTGATTACGGAAATTTGACTGAGACAGCAACTAATCGACGTATCACGGAAATAAATTATGTGAGATTCTGCAAGGTGTTTTACCCGCGGCAGGGACTTGGATTTACGTATTATTGATTTTGTTCACCCAACCCAACTGTGTTGGTTTTGAATTTGTTGCTGCAAAAGAATATAAAAACTGAATCTGAATCGATGATTTATGAATTGATAATTTCCATTTGGGCAAAGGCATACACTGTGTATATAGAGATGTTATACATACAGGCCCTTGATGAAGTTGAACAAAAAGTCAAGACGTATTTTTTACCCTTTATTGCAAGTAATAATATATATTATAAATGTACATTTAATAATTGGTAAAATTTTAAAGTTCAGGATATGCTTGAAATGATTGTATGATATGCTTTCAGTATAACCCGTCATGATTGATTTAAAACGAATACAAAAGATAAACGGTGTATTCGAATATGAAGTATACATGTATATATAATTGTAGATATGGTACTATAGACCCACATAGCTGGAGATGCATCTAGTAAAAACAAAACTTAACAATATACATCTATTGCTTTAGACACACTTCAATTTTTTCAATAGGTAAAACAACAATACAAGTTGGTGTCATAGTCAGTGTTTCTTTGTACATTCTTAAACATTTTTTCAGTACTTGTAAACTGGTGCACCAGAGCTTCATATCTTGGGACAAATGAATGTACGTTTATAGGTTACAATATGAATACCTGATACTGCATCTAATTGCTACAAAATATTGAGAGACAACAGTTTAAAATTAACCAAATATAAACGAGATGAAAAACAATTGAATTCAGTGTTATAACAGTTATAGAAATATACATGTAAATGAAAGTAGAAAATCATGATGACACGTTATTTATGCCGGCTATAAAAGGGCTATAAACATTATGCTAATGTTTCTTGCTATTTGACAAAGTCAGATCGAACTTGTTTTGTTGAAAAATTCTTTAACTGATTTATCAATAACATTAACTTTGTATTACACAATATGAATAACATCATTTGTCGGATATTTCATTTATTGATGCATAACTCTGTCATTGATATAATTGCTGTATACAGTATAATATATTTATATTTTATGATGACATATTGTACAAATAAAATCTTATTATATAAAACAGCGAGTTTCCAAATCTGTAATATTAAGAATGATTTATTCATAGCAAAATAAACGAAGATTATCAAAAGCAATGATGTACACTTCGATTAGTACACTCGAACTATTTATGACAAGGTTAAATACTTTTCACAAACAAACATCAATGTTAGGAGTGTACATAAAGTTAAACAAACATGTCCAAACACTGTCTTAGACGAACATCCACCCGTGACATTTTTCATCTCTAGAACCATTTCAATAGGATAATGATCGCTAACTTTAAGCGCAAACGTTTGATTGAGATTGAAGAAATCGTCGTATTTGAAGACAATTGTGCTGCCATTCGCCACCCCATCTTTGAACGTATCCCCTGTCGATATAAACCTGTCATAAGCACAGTTAGAATTTCCCACCGTGGTATCCACGCCATCACCTATCCACCATGTATAGGCAGGATCGTCCCTTATTGGAATATTTACCCAGTCTTTCTTAGGTACATACGAACAGTCTGCGTTTAAATCACCAAGTACCATAACGTTTTCCACATTCAAATGCGACGTCGTGTTTTCAAACACACCTTTCAACGCTCGAATTTCTTCAACTGCTTCGGAGGGCGATACATGAATTCCAATCAAAGCGAATTTGTCTACGGTCGTTTTAGAAGAATGGAATAAAACTATATAAGGCTCTCTTTCAAATGTATCAACTCTTTTGTCTTCAGTGTTTTTGTCCTCATCGCCGTCATCATAAACATATGCTCGTTCGACAGTCAGTCCAGATTCTTTTCTAAACAGGAATGCATACTGTTCTTTACTGCTAGTCCGACCTAAACGCGGACTAAGTTTCATGTCGAATTGATTATTTGCATACTTCGTGTTTACTTTCTCTAACAATTTCTGAATAGCTTCACCGGAAGAATCCCGAATCTCTTGAATTAGCAGAATGTCATAACGCGATATTGTTTCTACAAGTATATCAACCACACTGTCATCTGTCATTTTTTTCGCTCCGAACACCCGAATGTTAAATGCTCCGATTCTCAAACCGTAACATACTTCACTAACGAAAGCTAGAGTTGCTATATACACTATACAGTTTTTAAGATCCATTTTAAATTTATGTATACATATCCATATGTTACCTGCGACTTCACAACTTGACTTATGAATGTTTGTATACATACATGCGTATAAATACCGATTTGAATTTGAATCGTGTATAGCGATTGGCCAGTTTTTATACTATATACTTAAACGTCCTACACGTCAAATAATGATAAACGCATCCGTTTATTTATTAGTGACACGCTTATAAACACAATGTGCTCCAAATTATCATAAATCGGATACTATGAAGTGTCCTCCATTGTGCATCAAAGTGATCTGTACTTGAAATCTGTTTAGAAGCATCGACCAGTGACTTATAATCAACTCGATTTTATAGAGATGTACACGCGGAAATTTACGATTTCTTTCTTTGGCTTTCTCAGCTTTCCGTGTATACTAAAACTATTATGATTGAAAAAAGATATATTTTTATACCTTGGCTATCGACAACAATTCTTTAAAACAGTTTTGTATATTTTTTGTCAAGTTTCGATTTAACAATGCGCTTTCATAACTTCCTTTATGTATTGAGTTGCAGTATCAATACATTAATCACTGGTTTACTCTTAAAACCATAAATCCTCCTTTATCAATTTTGACACATAAAAGTTCATAATTATGCAATTGTTACAATGTATGCACGCCTGTTTCCAAATTAATGGAGATACTACTATATATGTATACTAGAATATACCCGGCCCGGTCCCTACGTAGTAGTAATATTGTACATAGATAGAAAACACGATAAGCACACCACTACCCGTAATCAAATTTTGAAGACGTAACAAGGAAGTACAGCTCGTAAGACGAATTTCTTGTTTGACCCTTCACCATTCTGGTATTGTTACATTCACATTATTCGTCACGGTTTACAAGTTTCTTTAAAATTAAATTGTGGGGGACCACGTGGTCGAGTAGTTATGGTCTCAGATTAGTAGTCACTGTCTCCTTACAGTTGTGAGTTCATCTCCCACCCGCGATCAGACTTTCACATGTAAATGAGCTGTCTAATTAGCTTGCAGAAGGTCAATGATTCTATCCAAGTACATGTGTGTGTCTGGGATCGCCCTCCATAGTTTAAGCTAGAAAAGTGGCTATAATGAGTAGGTGTGTCGTTAAAAAATAACTTAAAAATACTTTATTTTGGTGTTTTATTAAAATGTTTGTGATGCGGATATCTTACACTTCGCATACTCACAGAGGTGCATGAGGGTCAAGTGATTACTAGTCAGAGACGGCTAGACGACGCAAGCCCCTTGTTATGTTGTATAGACGTCAACTATATCTTAAACAGTTATATACATTTACATTTATAATTTATTTCGCTATTAACGAACTATTATAAATGTGAATTATATCAGGAAAAGCATAATAGAAACATTTTACATGTAACGACCATACTGATGATTGTAAACTTCATTGTCGATAAGCAAGTGTGCGCAAATTTGTGGTTATGTTTCGATTGTCCCCCTTTATCAAGAAAATATTTGTGATTAATGTAACAATTTAGTTGAATGACTATCTAGAGACTATATGTGTGCTATACCAATATAGCTAGATACAGCGCGCACAATGTGTGCAAGTATGGTAACGGTTTTGGACAAATTGGTGACGATTCAACTGTTCATATAAGAGAAAACATCACTGTATAGTATAGGGGTGATGGGTGTCCCGAGTCGATTGAAACTCAGAGACGAAAAGATGAACATTAATACTGCATAAAGACATGTAAACAATACTTTTACTTGAAGACACACAAGAGGGTATATTATATATATATACATATATACACTTTTTAAAGGTAAAAATCGACCCGTGTGCGAACATTCTTCTTTGGATTTTGGCGTAACAAGGAAGTGAGTGTTTGGTAAATAAAATGGGATTTAAAGTTCTTCTGAAATAAGTATTACAACACATATGATAAGAATATGTTTATGTTATCTTCAAATCGTTAGGATGAGCAGCGAACATAGGATATATAATTATTTTTTAAAGAAATTGACACTGACCCATTGTTTGGTTCCAAATGGACCTATCTCTCAAAAAGGCTAAAATACAATGTAGGAAGTGTTTGCTTTTCGCTAACCTGGCCGTTCGTTTTTCTGTATACCCTAGAGTTTTTCAGTGTCAGTCAATTATTTTCTTGTCGATATTTACAAATAAAATATATCTCAGAACTAAACAAAATGTATTTGGAAAAAGTTCCCAATTGAAATTATTAATAAAAACGTGTCCAGAAACATTCAAACACCTGAGTAACGGATCTGAGATACAGACCATTGTAAACCCAAATATATTTTGTTTGCATCCTTATTTTAATGTTACCGACAACAAAATGATAATTCACTTGTCCACTTTGACACTCACTTGAGCATCATGGTGTGTGGAACTTATACCTGTGTACATTTGTTGTCTTTCTAATTTCTTGAGGATTGTTACAATCGTCTTTAGATTTGCAATTTTGAATTTCAACGTTAATCGAGTACGAATATATTCTAATTAATATTGTTGACCTTTTTGTACTCGTATCAAGTACATTCATTTAAAGTACACCTAACGAACTTTTAAACGCATCCCATTTGTTCCTTATTCATTGTTTTTCTCTTGCACTAAACTGCATGTCAGAGTCATTTGGCGAGCTGTTTCACTTTGGCATTGGGAGAAGGCACCAATAGTACACCTTAATAAAACCACAGATCTTTTGTATGCTAGCTGGTCAGGTTGACTGACTCAAGACGAGGTTCGAAATCAATTAATTGGAAATAATCGAGTGCTGAAATGTTACACACGTATATACATGTACATCATTTTTCTTACGGTCGTAATGCAAATATCGTTTATATCACAACGACTTTATGGAGGGGTAGGTGGAAATAAGCTAAGGTACACACGCGAGTCGTGTTCATTTCTAAATGTCGACGATGTTTGGGTAATTAAAAAAAGGCAGAGGGGACATCAGAGCTTTCCATTTATTAGTTTATAATTACGCTTATAAAGTAGATAAAACTGTCACAGTTCATTAAATTCAAAGAAATATTAAAAGCTGAGTTGAGTAATTTCAGTGACTAATGTATCATAACCATAATTGCTATTAAATAACGAATCGTAAATTTAATCATTTAACAATTGATAAGCTATAAAAATAATAAGAGATAAATGGAAAATTAAGCGTAGGATAATCGTATTATTATCATACTCAGCACAAGACGCATATTATGGTTGTCCACACAAAGCCCGTATTAACCTACCTTAAATACTATCTTCTCCCTTTAATTGTGTAATTACTCAGGGATTACGATCTGTACAAAGTGATAATAGGTAAAATGGGTGTGACCTATAAGCATGTTTCCGTTTCTAAATAAAACCCGCCATGCCGACTGTGCTTTCAAACCAGTACCGTATATAGTAAATGTAACTCAATTGATTGAAATCTGACAACCTTTGGAAAAGAAGAGTGGCATCTACGTTTGACAAATGAGCGAACACATCACCGGAAGAATTGTTGCTTAGTAATGAAGCTATATGGCGTACGACGTATCTATTGTTCCACTATGTCCCTTTTGGTTCGTGACCATTCATAGGTCACCAAAAGTACTTAATACTGAACATCAGTGCTTAAGTTTTGAGCGTACATTTCGTCATTCTTAAGGTAATGCTTGTACTTGTATGTCAGTCGTAAATACTTTTTTCAAAATAATATATAAATACTATATAAAACGTATACATTGTATTTATAAACTATGATAAAACCAGTTCTACAGTTTAATGTTTATTCCATCTAGAAAAGTCACAAAGTCACAAAAATCTAACCTTTATTATTTGAGTTCGTTTCCCTGTGGGTACGGTACAATAAATATAAAAGCTAGTTGTTCGAAATACACAGTGTGATCGATACTGAATGTGCCAATGAATCCGTTCCTTTCATCGACTAAAAGGGTAATTTGGGTACTATTTATCAGTAGAACTGCTGCGTGATCGATTTAAAACAACAACATTTAAAAAAAAATTACTAGTGATTAGTGTGATACTTTGAAAAAATGGCTAGATTGAAATTATAATATATTTCAATTGAAATAAAAACTTTAAAAGGAATAAAACAAAACGTTTTTTGTCGATATGTTACAAATTCAGACATTTGGTACGTTCCGTATTGATTTTAGCGGTGTCCATCCCTACATTGTCCCCACCCAATAATACAGGCATTTTTAATATAGATAAAAGAGGCTATATATTTTGTATTATCATGACCTCAAAAACTTATCAAAATCGATTAAGTAAATACAACCTTTGTTTGGGGATTTAAAGCATGGTAAATACTTATATCCTTAACTTGAAAACAAAATGATTAATATGTGGTTTTTATAAGCGGAATTTTCAATATATCTCTACGATTTGGACTCTTCAAAGGATGAAAGTCAATAAATAAGTGAAATTAAAGCAATAAAACATGTCTTAGTATATCAATGTTTCATCTATTTCGTTAACAAGTATATATGAAAAAGAAAATATAAGCGAGGCGTTGTGCTTGAATCTGCAATTAATTTCTGTCAGAACAAAATTATAAACCTGTCCCCCCACACGTGCTATATTTCAACAAATGCAATTTCGCTCATGTTAGAGACGTGACTAGTAATCACAATTCACCGTTGAGAGTTGAACTGATCCGGGACCGGACCAAATCAGGGGTTTGGAGCTGTCTAGACAGTTTACGGAACTTCGGAGACTCTTTCCTGGGGTCTTGCACCAACGTCTAAGCTGGACATGTCGCCAGTTAACCCCAACAGTTCTATATGTTGCTATACATTTGTATAATTTATGATCTAAATACAAACTTCTCCTTGGAGACTAAATATATCAAATAAATAAAGTCAGTTTCAAATAAAAATACTATAATTTAAAAATGTATAATTATGCATGCATAATGTTTCAGAACTTTTTTTCGATTCCCAAAATCAGATTATAGGACGTGTTGTCTACTTCAGGTAGTTTATAAATCAACATGATCATGTGGTTTCTATCCTCTGACCCTTTTTTCAAGTCCTTCAAAGCCCCGACTGACCACGGACACAATGATAACATCTTTAATTTATTTTTATTGCATACGTAATAAAGTATGCCTCACCGCCTTTAATTGTTGCCTTCGAAGTTTATGTCACCCAACTGATCACCTGCTTCAGCTACCATGCCCCCTGGGCCCAGAAACATTTCAGCATTAGTTAAGGTAGTAAATTGCCTTTTTTGTTTACGGAAGGTGAAGCATGCAAGTTTAATGATATACGAGTAAGTAATAATTAAGTAGCTAATTATCATATTTTAATATAAGAAGATACTAACAGTATGCGGCATACGATCCTGTCTGTACATTGTGTAATCATATACCGTGGAATAATTTAATATCTGTGTGTCAGTTTTATGGATTAAATTAACATTCTTATCGCGCACCCATGCAGGTGAGTTATGCATATATTAAAACTACATTTTATAATTGTTGACTATTTTTATATGATATTTTTACTAGACATTGACGAAGTCGGGCGATCGTTTGCGTCCGAAGTTTACCGCTCGAATCGTTATTTCCTGCGCAATGGTTAATCGATTTTGAAAAAAATACACAAGTATAGTTAAAATTCGACCAAATAGGGAATTACATATACGACATGTGGTATGACTTTTATTCATATTGAAACAGATACATTTGTTGGTCATATCAAATAAAAGCGAAAATGATTTACTTTCATCAAGAATAAAAACTATTAAACGCAATAAGCTGCACATTCCGGCTGCATGATATTACCAAATACCACCGCAGATAAAATCACACTCCATTCTAAATGAATCATCTTTAAATAAAAATAAAAACAATTCAATGCATCTCGACTCATTTATTACAGTTTTACGACAACGGGCACCGCTTTCACATCATTCCTACATTGTAACACATGGTTTTGAATGTCTCAACAACTTTAAGTCATCTTGTAACCTAATAGATATTCTTTCACTTTAATAAACTGCCTTCGTACGGATACATTTATGGTTACCAGCTCTGAATTGTTTTGATAGGATAATGAAACTCCTGTAAAATTGAGGTTAATATCAGTATAAGTAAACAGTCTTGATATTAAAAGTTTGTACACGGTGTTCTACAGGTGTGCTCATTTCTGACTGGATTTTGTAGGTAAGCCTCATTTCGATTTTTTATTGTACATTACAGATTATTAAAGGTGTGTTTCTTTGCATCTTTGACAAATTACTGTACTTGTTTATACCATTTTAGATAAAGATATTTGTTTAATGACGTGCAAGTATTTATATTTATAAAAGATGCTAATATCATGTATTGGGTTTAGAACTAGAAACTTATGTCGAATTATACTATACTATGATACATTAAAGAAATATATCATTAAGTATATAACATAATGTTTGTGTACTGTACATTGATAAAACTTATCGTATTTTTCTATTACAATGTTTAACAGATTTAAACTTGATTACAACAATGAAGACATATTAAAAGATAAAACACAAATGCAATTAAATCGAACCCCTTACTGTATTCTCACTTAAAACTAAGGTCGTAGGACATGATAATAGAAAATTCTTGGGTACCTAAATTATCCCTTCATTTATATCGATAGTTCACTGTTTCGATCCATGGTACATGTTATTAGATAAATAATGCCGTTTTAGGGAAATAATTACCTGTTGCTATTAGAGTTTACTATAACCATCTTTTACCGACGCAGCGTCATTTTTAAAATAACAAGAGCGCTCGTCTGCTCAGCGCCTTGGGCAGTGAGATATATCCACTTATTGTACAGTAATGTGTATGAAGTTTCGTGTTGCTATCTCTTATAGTTTCTGAGTTATGAGCTACATTAAAGTGTTTTGACGACGACACATACGCCGCAGTGATCACAATCACGACTTTTTCTTCGAAAACATTCGAGTTAAAAATGAGCATTCGAAAACAAAACTTCAAAAAATTAGGTCTCTGTCTTAGCTTTTGCCAAACTCTTGTCAGTATGTGTAACTTGACTCGACGTAACACAAATGCCATCATTGGTATGTTTTGTGGTATTTACTGTTAAACCTTAAACTTGTGATACTCATCACCTAAATCATCAATCATTTCTTTAACTTTATAAACATATTCTATAAAGATGTATCTAGCTTCTTAGAGGCGAATTATAATATTTTACCAAGCACCTAAATGTAATTTTTCATAACATACAGGGACTTAAACTCTAAGTATATATGATTATTTGCGATGACTTAGTGTATAAAATAGTTTAATAATGCTGATTGAAAAATGTTTGGTCTCGTTAAGCTTGTACGGAATATTGATTCGGCTTATAATTTAGCATTGTTTCACGGTCTAGTGATGCTTGTGTTTTATTGGTGGAATTTTGATATATATATAGATTGTTCTTTTTTACAATAAGTTCGTTTACCTTTATCAATTTTATGATAATTCTGTAGCGCTAAAGGTTGAATGCTATTCCAAACAGAGCCAGTTTACATATTAATAAGGACATTCGTTAAATAGTTAACATATCTATCACAAATTATTCCACCCCGCCGCGCCAAACAACTAGATAATCTTTTTACAGTATATCGATATTATACATGTAGTTGTATTCATGTAGATTTTATCACCATTTGTGATATTTATACGGTAGAGGAATATATAATGTTCTTTTGTCGTTTTGCGAAAGACTCCTATTTCTGGCATAATGGAATTCAATGCTCTAGAGTAACATGATAACGGCTAACTAACTTTGTAATATAATATTTTACTTTTAGGCCATCCCTTAAAAATGTTCGTTTGAGGTTACGCGAACCAAATGTTTAACAGTAGGTAGGTATTTATTGGCATCATTATAAGTCCGAAAACATTTTTTTCGTGGAGGGACGAAAATGTTAAAAAAATGATGCTGGATCATTTACTATGATGAGTCTGTCGCGAGACTGCAAACTAATATTTTTTGGATTGCCTTACTCCGTGGTTCGTTGAATCGCTGATATGTAATATGCAGCATTGAAAAAACTATGAAACCAGTTATGCTTACAAGAGTGGGTCAAACATATTCCTGTTTCAGTCTATAGGCTTAATTCGTTATGTGCAATAATCGAGTCCTAAACTCGGTCAGTCAAAACTAATCATTTAAGTACAGAGAAACTGTTGGATTTAGTTTGGGCGTTGTTTTCATTGTGCCTTACTTTTTTATCGGAATAAGATTATATGAGCAGGTTGGTAGATATATACTTTAAAGAAATATTGCCACTTGGCTTTCAATATTATTTATCATAAATGATTATTTACTTGCGAAAATATTATCGTTAATATTATCGTGTCAGACTAAGTTTTTTTTCATTTCGTACGTGCAATGATAGGATTCGTTCCAGAGTTGAAATCCGTCCTCAATATATCGTTAATTGCACATAGACAAGACACAATGATTCATCGCTAAATTTGTGATTAATAGATGAAAACATCATAAGCGTTAAATATGTATTTATTTGAATATATGTAGAAATAATTACTTATAAAACAATGAGTATGAGTGTATAAATGTTTTGGTGTATACGTCGCTTGCGTAATTCAAATCTTTTGAAATCCATTTATCGCAAAATCGCAAATACACGTTTATTCTAAACCTAGCGTCATTGATTGAAATTTTAACCTTTGTTTATTGATTGGGAAAGTTAATACAATAATGTTTTATGGTAATTTAATCGCAATTCAATAACTTACATAAATTGACGGTGAAAATTGAATACAGTACGGTAGTTAGGGGGGGGGGGTATGAAATTCTAAGGTTGAGTTACAGATCGAGATCTATTCACAAACCATCGACATGATAGTGTACATTGTTGTATTTATGAAACATACATATATTGAACTATTCAAATCAGTGAATGCGCGCTTGTCAAACTGTAATTAGATAATATACTAAGTTGATTACAAGTTATAGTTATATTTCTTATCTCTGTGATAATTTTTTATCTGAGGGTAAAATCAATAAAAATATATTTCAATCACAGTAGGCCATCGGTTTAACAATATTGATTTTGAATAGTTAAAAGTCATGTTTGTGTCCACTTAAAGGTGAGCCGGTCGAGATTTAAAGATAACAATATTTTGACGAATAGATAAGTTTATTTCCTTCAATCCTGAATAATACAACGTTGCTAGAATATTACATGTTTTATCTCGTCTGTCTATCGTGAATTTACCCGGTGTTTGTACATTTCAACAACGATAATTCCAATATTAAGGTGTTCCGTTGTATATCTGAAAACAAATGTCTCTACTCATTGTTAAAGAGACAATCTTAAGCGTCGACGAGAGCTGAAAACAGTTACCTACGTAAATAGCGGCTGTTTTGTCAGACATACACATTGTTACAATTGTGAGTGGACGTAACGTTGGTGTGCTCGAGTCACGAACGATTATAAGTGGTTTTATTGATAACAACAATATTATACGTGATGTTTAAAAGTAACAGGTGGCTTATTAGATCATAGATTTCTTTACAGAGATATTGGAGCACAACGAAATACGTAGATGTGACATTACTTCTATCGTGTATCGATTATGTATGTTTTAAATCTTGTTTGTGCTGAAGATATAGTTTGTTTTCTTTAATGGAATGCCGGTAAACGACGGTTAATGAGTCGTGTATAAGAAGAATTTATTTCCAATATTTCGTACTACCTAGTGTGTGGGGAATTAATCTTAAATGCGGATTTGATTTAAAACATAGCTTCAAACGCGAACTATTGAATGAGATAGTGAAATGACTAATTTGACTTCAGGCCAAATATTTACCAATTTGTAATCAGTATAGATTGTGTGATTGGACATACAGTGTGAATTGTGAATGAACGTACACGCCGATTTTATTGATTTCAATGTAAAACTTGGCAAACATTTAAGCAGAAAACTGAACTTGATCAAATTCCGTCTTCGCGTGAATACTTGTGTGGCTATATTCCGTTACTTCCGCGTCCAAAATAATACAATCGATGTTGACACAGTGCAATTAAGCCAGTATGCGTCGCGGTGCATAATTCATTTGAAAGCGATATTAATTATTCAATGTTAGTCGGCACCGGAGATATATTCACCAGACTTCTTTCCATAAACAAGGTAAATGAATTACTATTGTTTTCATTCGTAAATTCTTTGAAAAGTAATCAATCATTCAATAAGTTTCTTCCTCAGCTACAGTGGTCTGTCAGTCATCTGGCCCAAAGAACATAAATATAGCAGAAAAATAATAGAAGTCAATCTATCGTGTCTTTTATATACCAGAATATTTTAAGGTATAATTAAGGAGACAAGGTCTCATGTCTAATAGGTCTGATAGAACCAGTTCTATGCATAGTTAATGATTGATTAATTGATTGTTCGATATTGACTTTATAGACTACTATATATGTATGATTCAAACACCATGTATTGTTGTTAGGTGACTCAGGAGAACAACATTATGTGAGACTTGTGTTGTTAATGTTGTAGTTATGTTGAATATTTAATAGCAAACATTTTCAAACGGGAGAGGGGGGGGGGGGGGGGCTAAGGATGCTTCACTTTATCCGATTCTAAGCATAGCCGAAATCAGTACAACTGCACGTTGCACGTGTTTCATGCCAGTAATAATGATCTTTTGGATTCAAATATTTGTTTTATTTTCTTGAATATTTAGTTTACCTGTTTCTTGAAAACAAGTCTTGATATTATAAACTACCCGTCATTATACAATACTCGTAGATAGATATGTCTGTAATAATGTATAAACATGTCTGAAATATTGTTAATATATCTTTCTTAAAATCACCGGGTCATTACTGTGTCAGCTCACATTATACGGCGACATTTTGACGGCGAAGTTAATGAATATTAAGGACCATGTAAAGTCCAATAAAGTAGGTACATATACATTCATACTACAGTATTTATTTTTATATCTATACTTTTCCGGGGTCTAAACGGGAGCAAATTAAAGGTGTATTTACACAATCGTAAAGTGACTTCTTAAGGTATTAATATAGTGAATGTATACTGTATCGCTTGCTTCGACTTGAATATCTTAGACACGCACACACTATCGTATTCATAGCCAAGGTCAGAATTAATAGTCCTGCATATGTTTAAGGTTGCCCGATTGACCCCCTTTTATGCGCCTATCCCTTAAGTTTCTTTGTATGAAATATATGGGGATAAATTGTACTTCATACATACAGATTTAAAGTTAAATTGGGGTAGAACAGCAATATGTTAAGTTATATTTAAATTATTTGTGTTTCCTAAAAAACTTTTTAAATACATTTTCTATTTAGTGTAGATAGAGACAGGAAAATATAGGGCTTCTTATCGTTATCGTCTCTGACTGAATCGTTTGCCTTTCACCGCTGGGGGTTCTGGACCAATTTGCGCATGAGAAACTCTCCTGGTTTAGTCAGGTGTACTGATGGGGTATAAAACTATAGAACTTGCTAAATGTTGGTGTGACACAGAGTCTCACCAAAAAGGTAAAATTGGATGTGATATTACTGATGAGTTCTTCTGATAATAAATGGTCGCTCATTTACTATATAAATGGGCTTAATTTGTTAATTAGTGCTTAATTAGACGTCTCGTCACAAAACTGAGGGTTGATGTATTGACATTTATAATCTAAATAGAAGTGTTCACGCCTAAACGGTAGTATCTAGTTTGCCTACAAAGGTTTACTTTACAATGTATAATGCTGAATTATGCCCCACTTCATTCGGACTGGTTCTTCAATATTTTACATCATATTTCAACTAGATCATGGGACCAACTCAATATTTCAATCAATTTTTTCCAAAGTTGTGGTTCATTATTTGTATGATAAAGTAATTCTCTACAAACCAATCAATAAAATTCTGTTCTGTTCTGTTCTTAAAATGGAGACTTGACTGTGTATTCAGTTTTTAAGTATTACTACATGTGACGTAGCCGTCGTAATAAAAATGACCAGAAAACATCCCTAATTATAAATAGGTGTCAAAAAGGTAATTATCATTAATTAGGACATAATTAAGTCTCTGTGAGTATTGGTATGAATTAGTTTATTGGGTGTTCGCGGGAGTGACTGTTAAACATTCCATCATTATTTATCATACATTGACATACTAACGTCAGTTACAGGACAATGAGTATAACACGGCTGTCTTCGGTACATATCAGTCAGTATATTAAAATAAAGATGCAGTACAACCACGCATTGCGACCACCTTCATATTAAAACCAATATGACGATTATTTTTGTCTC
The DNA here is from genome assembly GCA_964023205.1 of Lutraria lutraria. Taxonomy (NCBI): domain Eukaryota; kingdom Metazoa; phylum Mollusca; class Bivalvia; order Venerida; family Mactridae; genus Lutraria; species Lutraria lutraria. The sequence continues at coordinate 23,286,249 of OZ026836.1, forward strand.
CATGAGTGGTTTTAATTGCGAGGTCCACTGTATTTTCCATAATGTTAACCGATGATTTATACAGAAAAAAAAGAAAATTATATAAAAAAAATTATGTATGCACTCGTATGCACATGTATTCAATTTACATAGTACGTAACAGTGCAAAGTGCATACCATTTTATTATGTTCTGTTCTCTTCTGTTCGGCTGTATATCGTAAGGTAATAATTCATACCACATTGTCAATACTCTGCAAATTCATGTATCTGGACGTCCGAACAAGACCATTTCCCGCATGTTACATTAAAGAACAGACATATAACAGACATAATCAAAATGTCTACACCATATATTCGGTATCACGTAACTTAACCTTGTATGTATAGACCTGTAAATAATTTCCTAAATATGTAAACGACACGGCATAATTGTGATTCAATTAGACCATTCAAGTGCATCTGTCGTATTTCGCAAATATGGGACATTTCGTGACCTATTTCAGTTATACGTAGCTTATTAATGTGTCCAGTATACTTCTGTTATATACAGATATGATGAATATGTACAAGTGATTTGTGCATTAAGAATAACGATGGTCATAATGTGCACCATTATTGAATTTATCAAAACGAAATTATCATTCAGAAAATGTGCGAAATTTCGTTTATTGAACATTATGAAATATCGAAACGTATTTTAAATTAAGTCATGACTTAAAAGCCATATGATATACGTTACATATCAATGTAGGTAACATTGTCATTTTCTAAACCAGTGTGATCAATTATTTTGATTTTGCTGTAAAGTGTTATTTAAAGTTCGCAATTAACGTTATTCGAGGTTTTCGATAATAATTATTCGAGCTTTTCGATAGATATTATGGGAGTTTTACAATAAACTTTTTTAAAATTTGCAACGAATGTATATAGTGTTATTTTTCTCTACCGATGTGTACCGCGTATTTCCATTGATAGTCATGATTTAGATGAATTGATATTTCTAAATACAAGTCCTAAGTATTGTTTATTTGCGTTCTAAAACGGGCTTAAAATGGCTAATCCTTAATAAAGTCTGAATACAAGTTCTCTAGTATTTAAGAATTCCTATATACGAGTATACAAAATGAATGACACATAATTCATGATACATAATACGTAAATCCGACTTAAATACGGGCGATTTAATTTTACAGTGTCTACTCGATATTCATTGATAAATGTATGAAAAAATTATATTGAATATTCAGTGCATTGAATCGTTCATAACCTCGAGACATACTGGCTTCAATGCTTAGTTTGTACTTGACCTATCGTTGCAATTACGATTTTACTAGCTTTGCAAAATATCATGTAATTATATATGGTAGTGCAATCTTGCCACGTAAGCACCAAGTCATGCATATTCCCTCCATGCATTGAGATCGCATTTTTCATTCTAATATTATTATCATGATACTATGTGTGCGCCTATGTGTCAGATACAGGACGCATGGTCAAATTTACATAGACACTAGCATTTCTTACAGTAGTCTATGCAATTACCGCGTTTACACGCGTATAAAAACGATGTCAATTATAAAAAGGCGTACTCATTATGTCCCTCTGGCTTAATGTATTTTCTTGACTTTTACGGCAACACTAGTTTATCAATCAAATTTTGTTATTTGACATATCTGACAGTCCTTGGTTTTTATTGAAATAAGAAAACAAGTGAGCATTAACTGAACGTCTTTTTTCTGTTCTTTGCAAATTTTAAAGTTGTGACACGCTATGTAATTGAATTATAATATTTAACCATTTCCTCACATTTTGTGACAGACTGATTCACGTCCATTGTAAGAAAGTTTCATTACATTCTAATAAAGTGTCGATGAGTGATTTTATCGAAATCTGACTGTCACCCTTTTTGACTATATGTTCGCACGGTAGTTAGGTTAAACTAAGAGTAGAAAAATAATTCAGCAATTATGCAATTATATATTTAAGTCACAAAAAGACAGTGAAAATATACTGGGCCTCAAACGGTAAAACATTTTACCCCACGTTAGATAAAAGGTTCAGTCATGATTCACGGTGTCTAATATTTCTGAATCCGATTCAAATATTTCCGCTGGAGAGAAATTATTTCGCTTCCATGAGCATCTAGTCTAAAGTTTTCTTCTTTTATCTGATAAGCCACGGCCATGACAATAGGAAATAACATTAACTACGTCTTATCAGCGGCTGTTAGAAAATTACGTCTTAGTGGCATTATGAGATAGAATATAATACCTTAAATTGTCTTTCTTCTTACTGAGGCGAAAATAATTCAATGCTTTAACTAACAACCCTCAAAATATAGGACCGGTAGATCGGCAAAACTTTTTCAACTTCGTAGACATAGTTCATATGAAAATGAAAATAGTGGTAAGGAAACATTATCGAGACTAGCTAGGGTCCACAGAGAGAATACACGACACTTATTTAGAAAAAAAATACCCCACCTACCACCTACTCTTACCACTATCAATGCATATAGAAAAGTAAATGCATTGATAGTGTATGGTAAAAGCGACCGTGATGGGTGGGGTAATTTATTCTAAAGTGTTTGTGAGAGAATAAGGGTCGTTGGGGTTTGTAGAAACAATGAACTTTTATTTCACGTAAAATGCTTACACTGAGCAATGGAATCGAAGTTAATTGTGCTTACTCTTTTTCCTAATTAAGATAAATCTTTATCTGTCACAGTTGACTTGGTCAAAAAGTAGTTTTATTATTTTATTATGTTTGACTTTTACTATAATGAGCGTTGTCAGCATCTGACCTACTAGCATTATGACTTGCTAAAATAAGTGTCACCAAATAACAGCCTTATCTTGATTATACATGAATCTTATACACATGGTATGAACACTTTATCTCATAGTTTGAATTCAATGCTTTGTCATAAAATGATTGGTATTTTGATAGCTGGGAGTGGGACAATTTCTATCACCGGTTTTAGTGTCGGGTTGCCTTGATGGTTTGGTGTAAATTACAGACAACACGGTCATGTTAAATCGGAAACATGGCGACAGTATGCAATATTTCGTCTGCAGGATTTAATTTTGGACAAGGAAAAGTAATCAAACTTAATATCATTCAATATATCATATGTAATAAGTCGTATAGGGCCACTTAAGAATTTGATAAATATCGCAACGAAAACAGCACCGTATGAATGGTCTTTTAGCACATATTTGAAACTTCAAAAAAAACATACAATATATATTAGATGTTTATAATGTCCACCAGGTTATTTATTAAATAGTATTACGTCAAGGAATGAAAATATATATTTCATATATTCAATTTGTCACCAAATTATTAATATCTCGTCGTGATACATGTATTCCATAAAACAGTGTGTTAATGTTGGTTACAATACTATAATTAGCCTCGGCAAATGATATCATTTTATCAACATATGTTGTACATGTATATAACATTGTTAACACACCATACAATCTACTTGATTGAAACAGATGCTTTGTGGGTCCTTGATTATGAAAATCGACTTTATGTGATAATTAAGATCAATTAGGAACTATTCCCTGTAAAAAGTGTATTCATATTTCATGAACTAATCATGAAGTATACAAGAATTGTTCATGAAAAATTCATGTTTTTATCAATTCCATTCGAATATTTTCCTATGATGCAAAAACTAATTGGGTAATAAGCTTTTTTCCCCCCAAATTTAATTTGAACATCGGATGTACTTCCCCTGTACTATCAAAACCAGCTGACCATGTTCACTATTCAGTCTATGTTCAACCACTTATTTGTATACCATTGCATCATACTTATATGATTTATATGGTCTAACAAAGTTTAGCTGAGTTGACTTGACTGATATGTAGTTTTTTGTACAAGTCTTATTTGGATTTAGTGGAACTTTTCACCAAAACGATCAGCATTTCGGTAAGAAACGTGTTAGGTACCTGTACGAAAATTCCATTTATAGTAAAACCTCAAAAAGCGACCACCTCTATTTTACGACCCACGTACTATTTACAACAACCTTGCATTATTACTATTTTCAGTCTGGTTTTCAAAATGTCTCTTTATTTTAATTTGACATAGAGAACCTTTCAACATTTAAAAACCATTGTTTTCAGGAACCACAGGTGGTCGGTGTATCAAGGTTTTACTGTAAAATATTATCATAGTCACTGTTACTGTGACACACGAAAAGTCTATGTTCAATCCTATATTGTATGATATCTTCAATGTGGTATGGTATGTGGTTTTATGTGTGATAAAACACTGTTATATTAGCTAGCGTATATGTGGGATATCTTTCATTGTGATATCTAATAAAATATCGATAAAAATCGTTCCGATGAATTGGTGTGACATTTTTTTATTGAATGTATATTTGCCTGTTAACGGTTGAGTCAGGGGTTAATGTTCGTATTATCAAAATATCCTATCTTTGGAGTTATACTGTATCTCGCTATGCAGAGATGCGTGAAATATTGTAAATCTGTTCTGAACTGAATTTTAGCTTTAATATTTGAAAATGTGCTTTTAAAAATATGTGCTTATAAACAGGGGACTTGCGTTTTCTAACTGTGGTATGTATATTTATTTATTTATCTATCTATCAGTGTGTCTTTATTAATATGGACAGTTTATGTCAGTTTACCATTATGATGTGTATATATTAATGTTTGACAGTATATAGACATACGAACTAGCCTTCAAAATTGTATTTCATGGTATCGATTAAAATAAACATGTATGTTATGATTTATCTACATAATACGTGACTGACATTATAATGAGCGAGTATATATGACCAGATGTATAGATATATAAATTAAATTTTGCATAACATAAACACGAGTTTAAGTAATTAGATAATTGTTAATGAGGAGATGTTTTATTTAATGATGTATGGTGACTAGAATACAGTGAAACATGGTTACAATTATCTCATAAACAATTTTACACGTACATTGTGTATATAGCGAGGAAGTGGATATACGGTCGAGGATTTTCCCTAGAAAGCAGTTATTGCGAAATATGTTTAAACAATGAAGTATTTAATCTGATCTAATGGTACCCATACACTTTAACCTTAATTAACGGTATTTGTATGTATTGACCTCTTTTTTCTTTCTAAATTGAATTGAATGTTTGTCTTGTTCAATTGACATTAATATCAATTCATGTATACAGATAGTAAAATAGTTTCCATTCTAACAACTGTCATACACATATATAGTGTTAGTTTACAAACATAATTTCCATTTTTTACAACAATGCAAATTTAGAATTCTTCTATATATGTATTTTCATAGTGTAAGTATGACATTTGTCGAATCGAAGGAGTAAATGCTAGTAGGGCCTACCTCGATTAAGACGAAAACGGGAGATAGGTACCTTCTTGTACTGATCCTTTCAAATATGATATGACAGTATACTGAATCAGATTTCATTGTATTGTAAAACACTGTAAGTTATATCTAAAATAAAAACGGGATTTCAAATGTGCGAGTATCACATTTACAAACAATGCCAGGGTCAGATTTCATGAATATTTATATGTTTTTTAGGGTAAGATTATGTCTGCTAGTGGCAATTGAATAAGTCTATCCCAACATTACAAGTAAAGACATTTTAAGTCTATGATTTTTAGCTCACATGTCACAAAGTGACAAAGTGAGCTATTAGGATCACTCTCCGTCCGGCGTCGTGCGTCGTGCGTCGTCAAACTTTTTGTTGTGAACACACTAGGGGCCACATTTTTGGCTCAATTTTAGCAAAACTGGGTCAGAACGTTAATATCAACAAAATCTCGGACGAGTTCGATATTGGGCCATTTGGGGTCAAAAACTAGGTCACCAGTGCCAAATAAGGGAAAACCTTGTGAACACTTTAGAAATCACTGTTTTGAATTTATCTTCATGAAACTTTGTCAGAATGTTTATTTTAATAATATGTAGGTCAAGTTTGAAAATGGGTAATTTCTGTAGTAAAATTAGGTCACTAGGGCAAATTGCTGAAAAACCTTGTGAACACTCTAGAAGTCACTGTTTTGATTGGATGATCATGAAACCTTGTCAGAATGTTTGTCTTCATAATATCTTGGACGAGTTCGAACATGGGTCATCTTGGGTCAAAAACTAGGTCGCTAGGTCAAATCTTATGAAAAACCATGTTAACACTGTAGATTTCACAGTTATTATTGGATCTTCACCAAACTTTGTCAAATCGTTTGTTTTAATGATATAACAGTCAAATATAAATATGGGTCATCTGGGGTCAATAACTAGGTCACCAGGTCAAATCTTAGGAAAACATTGTTAACACTGTAGATGTCACAGTTTTAATTGGATCTTCACCAAACCTTGTCAAAATGTTTGCCTCAATGACATGTGGGTCAAGGATGAACATGTGTCAGCTGGGTTCATAAACTGGGTCACAAGGTCAAATATTAGGTAAAAATCTTGTTAAAGCTCTAAATGTCATGGTTTTAATTGGATCTTGGCCAAACCTTGTCAGATTATTTGACTTAATGATATTAAGGACAAGTTCAAATATGGGTCACCTAGAGTCAAAAACCAGGTCACAAGGTCAAATCTTAGGAAAACCTTATTAACACTGTAGATGTCAAATTTTGATCGTATCTTCACCAAACCTAGTCAGACTGTTTGTCTTAATGATATGTAAGACAAATTCGAACATAGGTCGTCTGGGGTCAAAAACTAGGTCACCGGTTCAAAACAATGTTTTAATGAGTGAACAGTGATTGTCATGTGAGCGATATAGGGCCATCTTGGCCCTCTTGTATAAGAAAATTATTAATAATAAAAAAAACAAAAAAAACATAAAGTCTATGACAAACCATAGAAAAAGGGTCTAGCTATACCAGGGATGTTCCAGAAATACAAAAATGAAATTACCTTTTGATAATTTATAAATGAGCTTCAGCTTCCATTGGGTACACCATTTTCAAACTATACAATGAACTGAACAACATTGAAAATGCATGCTGTCAGGAAGCTAGTATATCTATCTTTCACTGTCATATCAGTTATGTGATTTACGGTTACGAACCGTTACCTTTTTTACGGGAATTTAAGTTTTTGTTCTGTTCTGTTAAAACATCAATGATTTGATCATGTTTAAATGCAATTTACAAGTACGCATGCACGGACACACGGGGGCGGGGACAACAACAACAAAGAACATATCCATCTGTCGTACATATATTTCTCTATCACATTGTATTAGGTGCACTTCATGTGTATATGCTAATTGATTGTTAATGACTATATAACACCACGTATTGTATATACATGTAATATCAATATTTGATACCAGTAATCTATTAAATACGTTCAGCTTCTCATTTTGCAACTCAACAATCAACATTAATAGCCGCATTATCGTTCATTCGGCAAATAAACGTGATTGAAATACAGGTTTTTTCACGTGGTTATTGTATGTCATGTGCACAAACACGTGGTGTTGAACCATATCGTTTGTATTGATGTGTATGTACAAAAGAGAACAGATATAAGTTTATTTGACTTGTAATTAGTACACCATCTTCCTCTGCTATCAGCAATATACAATAATGCAAATATCAATAAGTAAATAAATAATACGTCACACAGATGATAATAAACAATTAACTTTATAATGAGTTAATGACCCAAGGACGAACACTATAAACCGAGGACCGAGGTGGACAATCATCCACTTACGACCGGTCACACAGCACTAATATCAGATTTCAAGGTGCCATCTAACATTTGATAGTTTTAGCTCAGTTTGACCTGTTGCTTCCTAACTTGGTATAATACTGTAATTTGGCATTTTAGAGTCAATTAAGGTCAATGTCACTAAAACAGTTCCACTCAATAAACTGTTGAGAGCCTAGGCTGTTGGCATTGCCGCGTTTCTTGTTATTATTGTGAAAAAGAGTGTGTCTTATGTTTTATTTTGATATAATTTCAGACCACGAGTGACTGATGGCACTGTCAGGTAGCACACTCACTGCGGTGATAGCAGGTTCTATTGCTGGTGTTATCGTCTTCCTATCCATTCTTGCTTCAATAGTTTACTGCTGTGTAAGGTAAGTCAAATGTATATTTTACTGGGACAAGTACATGTAATAAAATGTATTTTACTGGGAAAAGTATATGGTTTGTTAGTGACCGATCCTTTACTAAGTAAGTCATTGCATCAAATTGTCTCAACTAAAACAACACCTTTTACCGTAGAAATGAAAAGTTGCCCCATTTTAACCCGTAACCTACTGAACTTCCTGAATTTCCATTTTGAATGTCAGTTATCAATTTAAGGGATATCACAATCAATGAACATTTAAAAGTCAACAACAGAAAACAGAAAAAACAACAGACTGGCAATAAATTCATGAACACATGCTATTACCCCAAGACTAATAAGTCTCGTTATGAGTTTTTACCTGTCTGATAAGAACGCAGTTGTCATAGAAACTTGAATTAACTCTTCATTAAGAAACAACCCACTCAGTTTTAGTCTTTGATGTTAGTTTAAAAGTAAAATTATATGTTTCAGCTATCTAGAGTATTATTTTCATGAGACTATTAAATTTTTTTATGAAATACTGACTAGTACTTCCTGAATATAATATGATAATAAGTTTTTGTCTGTTCGATAAAAATATTCGTTCTTCCTGGTATACCCCCCCCCCCCCCCCCCCCCCCCCGTCTTTATATCTACGTATAATCTCAAGAATAATACATACATGTACATGTTTGTATCATGGTACAAGTTTTGTTTTACAGTCAACATTCAGAATAATAAATATCAAATATGCTCATAGTATATGAATACTAAGTTAATATACCGGTATACAAAACAGCAAACGGAGAAGGCAATGACTGTAAATTTTAAATCTTCAAATACGCAATTTTTCAAGGCCAATAAAAAATCTAAGTTTATGCCATTTTGTGTAAAGAACTCGTATGTATTTTCAGTATATGTGATTCTTTGTGTTATATATACATGATTTAGTCGTTATTTCAAGCAAATCAATGTCTTACAATTGTTTTATTTACCTTTTCGTTTATACGTTACATAGATATGTCAATACACCTTGAAACTTGACATTTTAATTCATTTATTATAATGATAAGACCCTTAATCCATTGTTGTAATACATGCATAGATTTAATCCGTTTTTAATGAATTATTATATATAATAAGATATTTATTTAGATAACATTGTGCATAATTATATAAACTGTTTTAACAAATAAATCCATTGGATTAAACACGAACTTACGTTCCATTTTTTCGAAATAAAATCAAACCAATTCAGAATAAAATCAATAAAATGATGTGTTGGGTTTTATAGAATACTTTCTTCGTCATTGCATATTGTCGTGTTTTCAAGAACCATCAGCAATGCTTTTTAAATTTCGACATAATTTTATATTGCCAAAATCATTATTTTTATCATCATTTATCTCAGCTGGTCGTTTATAGTATTCATGTAGTCTGTGTATTATATATATAGTAAAACCTCTCCTGAGCGGCCCTCTATAGAGCAACAACCTCTCTATAACAACACCTTCAACATTTCTCTAAGTTGACATTTACTGTAAATTTAATCTCTGTAGAGTAACAACCTCTAAACAACGGCCAATATTTGCAGCTCCCACAGGGTGTTGCTTTACAGAGGTTGTACTGTATAGTAAAACCTCGTTATCCAGGCGGCCTTTAAAACAGAAGTAACAGGTCTTAATGAAGTAGTCGTTGTAATGGGATACACTAAATATTTAGGTTTACTGTATATTTAAAAGCATCTCCTCTCCTTTACTGTCATGATGTTTTTGTTCTTAATTAAATTCTCAAAGTAAAACAAGTGTGTTCACTGGCTGTATAGCTTTATATAGTGAATAAAAAGTGTTCTCAGTTTGGCTGTATCTGTCTAACTGGAAAATCTTATTCCCTTATGATGCGTTGTATGGCATTTTAGTTACAAATAAACATGTACGAGCTTTTTGCATTGACGTCATATCCCGCAAAAAGTCAGCACAGTTAATGCACAAAACATAAGTCTGAGAATAAATGTGATTAAATAATTTACCCATAGAGAAAACAGTTCATAAACACATAACTGTGTCACAGGACCGCCTTGAATAATAACTGATAATTTAACTTATTCATTACTTAAACATCTGTCTCTCTGTCCTAACATATAGTATTTTACTCGTGTATCTATATATGCTTTGTGAACTTTAATCATATGTCTTTGTATAAGTTGTAATAGCCGTTTTTTCATTCGTAACATATGCTAGGTTTCTGTCAATCATTTAACGTGCGCAAGCTATGAAAAGAGGGACTTGCTCTTTCATAGAAGGAGTATATAAACTCATATCATGACCTCTATGAATACAACACTTCATAAAGGGGATTGTCCCTACAGAAAAGGAGTTTCTCTGAAACCAAACAAGGGGTCCATTTCATAGAGATGTCTTAGCTAATGATTAGATGGTTAGTACATCCTTTAAAAATGTTGGTTTTCAGTCGCGCGAACCAAACTTTAAATATTAGGTTTGAAGTATTTTTTGGGGGGTGGGGTTAACATTAAACTTATACAGATAATTATTATACAGGTAATTGCAAACAACTACATTTTCAGGATGGCCTTAGACAGCAGTTGTTAAACTTAATAGTTTTGCTACTGTAAATAAAAATGTTTTATCCTAATGATTGATTGGGGAATGTTTGTATGCTGTTCAAGGACGAAGTCTGAAATGCATACCCAAAGTAGGATTTTTAATTAGTTAAGAAACAGCTGTCTAATCAATGATATGTCTATTATATGGTCCCTCAAATAGAGCGGCATGACATTCACTACTCAATCTTAAAAAAGTAACCGATTGAAAGCTGTTCGTAATTTTGCCAACTCATTGTGTACATGCACCTCTATCTTATAACCAATCTCAAAAGGCATAGGGAGTTGAATTACAGATATATCAATATTCTCTTTGTGTACATCTACCATCAAAACTATAGTTTTCCTAAATGTTATATTGATGAAACATGGCGACATCCGCTCATGTTACCAAAGATAATCAATCATGGTAGACAATATACAGATGTCACCAGGTTTCCATTTCTGAACAAAATTACGTTTTTTCCTCAAATGTATCTGTCACGTGTGTTTCCTGACAGACAGTTGATAAAATCGATTGTAGTCACGTTACTTTAGTGTCCAGTGTAGTTTACAAAGCTAATACAAATCATGTTAAACTAAGAACAGTAAAATCGGCTCAAAAGATCCTTTTTTGGCCATTGGCAATGTCACAATCTGTTTCTGAACATCATGCTGTCTGAACATAATGCAAACATGCATGGGTATTTTTTAAAGAAATGTAAGGATTGAGTCTATAATTACACGGGTAATACAACTTACTAGGGCTCAGAATGATCATACCAGTATACACCATTATTGTCGTAAGTCTAATGTCAACATCTTTGTAACAATTTCAGACGACGTCGAGCATTAAAAGAATCAGAAAAACCATTCCACCATCGCCACTTAACGCCCGACACAAGTTTGAGTAAAAACAGTGGCCCACCCCAACCGAAGCATGGAGACCCACGTGCCATCGCTGACCCTAGACTAGATCCAAGGTTAGACCCTAGACTGGACCCTAGACAAGATCCTCGTCTTCCAAAAGTAGGGAGCAACAGTCTATGGTTTGGGGCACCATCACTGTACTCCGCTGTACCATCTCAAGCTTATAACGACATGAAACGGAAGCCGAATACTCGCCCTGTAGAACAGCCGGGCATGCCAGGTATAAATATACAAATGTATATATACATATACGATTCAAAAGTTTGGTTATCACTTGGAGCTATTAAGTTATTCCTCACAAGAACCATACTTGTATTGTCTGGTAATCACCTTTTATAAACATTCAACTTTTAAATATGGTCCGTATTCACAAAGCATCTTAAGATTTTCTTTAACTTAAGTCGAAATCTTTACTTAAGTGTAAATCTTTTTCATGGTAAAAGTTTGTAAACCAGTCATCAAAAGTTTGAAAATGAATTGTTATTTTCATAATTGGCATCTTTATAATATTATAATAATATTATTGTGATTTCCTCCTTTACATTAGTACAAACGAGTTAAGGAAAAAGTCGAATTTAAGGAAAGATATAACTTAAGTTAAAAAATTACTTAAGATGTTTATTGAATACCGGCCCTAGGCTAGTTAACGTATACAGTCACTATAATATAGATTGCCTATATAAGTGCTATATTTGAGATATATATTAAATATGTGCTATTTCACATTAATGAGTATCATAGCAACATGTTTATATGTTTATAGTGCCCCCTGGTGGACATGTGATATATCAAGGGGCCAATATGAGCCGTATATACCACAGTCAACAAGTCGTACAAGCCATGTATGAACCTGAGTATAGAATACAGAGATCTGGGAGCTATATGGATCTGTATTCATACCCATACAATTACGATCCATACAGAGGTATGTATTCAATCAGTTTATGTTTATTAATACTGTAACATTTACAGTGAATATACTAGAGTAGAAATAACGAAACGTTCACCAATCCAAAACCCACTAAACGCATGCAAAAAGTTGGGGACAGAACAGTCCCCGGAGGACACTACCTTGGAACACGGTCTGAAGCAAAGCTAAAAGATGTTACCCCTAGTTTTAGGGACACACCACACACCTTATATATATTGAACTCAAATATAGTGTGAAGTATCGAAGAAGGTGAAAAGGTTACACCCCAAAGCCAATCAATCCCTTCTTTATTTCAATGTAATATCTCTCCATTTATATATAAAGAAGTAAATATTAAGGAACCCGGAAATTCATTATAACCTTGATTTACAGTACATGTATAACGATGATATGACCGTTTAATGACGTTTTCGGTAGTTCGCTACATTTTTCACATAGACATATAAGAAAAATTAAAACCGATCAATAATTTTTTTCTAATGAATTAAAATAATCAAAAATTCAAATTCAAGGGCAGATAACTCTAAAACGAGATCAGTGACCCCTAATTTTTTTTCGCTTAAAATGTTTCTGTTATCATATGCTACGATTATGCAAAATTCATTGATCAGTTTGAATTTTTCCTATATATATTGTAACCGAACACGTCATTAATGGCGTATGTTTGAACATGTACTGAAATCAGATCGACGTGAATTTAGTTTGTTTGGCTATAGACAGGTTTAATAGCTCATTTTATGATATGAAATTAAATGAAATAATTCAATTCTAACCCTTAAAACAAACAGTAAACGCGAATGATATTTGTTGCAATCAATGTGTTATGCTTAACTGATAGCCTCACGTGGCACACTTTCTTTTATTAAGAGTTGTTGTTAAAGCCGTCATAGTGCTTTGTTGATCAAATTTTGTTTAGGTGTAAACATAGTTCAAAAGGAAGTCAGCAAACCACACTAAATTAAAAATAAACACTGCAATAAACTATTGGTGGGCCATCGCCCCCTGGTGCAAACATTTAAATGACTTTCATTTTCAATTGCATTCTATTTTGGGTTTCAAAAAACACTGCCTTAACACACACACGTACACTTATTTCTTCAGTGTCTAGAACAGTAACGCGATGGTAAAATGTTTCATTGTGACACTTTCAAGTTAACGTAAATTTTTATTGTGTTAAAATCGTGTCATCATTTGACACATCTACGCTCCGAAATGTAGGATAATAAACGTACCAGGAAATGTAATAAATTATCAACATGAATTCTGGACCATGCAGTTGCGAATACCTATTTATATAAATTAAATATCAAGACTAAAGTGTTGACGCTTGTAACATTACACTAACTATTTGACTGGTTTGGCACGTTTAAGTTGTTTCAAAGCGTTTTTTCCCATCTAGTTCAGTAAGTTCAAACTGACCATCGTAGTCGAGTTGTAATGATCTCTGACTAGTGATTGCTTGCCTCTCACCAACGTCAGTTAAAATAAATATCTAAACAAACGTCAAACGTAAGGTAGCTGTCCGACGGTCGGTGGTTAATGTCAGAAAAGTGTCAGAGATACACATGTTGAGTATCATTCAATAAATTGTTTCGTAAAATGCGGTTTCATAAAACACCATAACATACAATTCACTATTGAGGACTTAAAGTTGTATCTAATTTCACTCAAAAGATATCACGAAAGACGCACGAAGTTTGCTATATCAGAGGCGAAGTTAACATAAGAGACTCTTACAGCCGCTTTCAGTTCATGTTGTTCTTTATCCTGCCATTATAAGACAATGTTTTCTTTTCTTCCGCCTAGTTTACACTAATAATGTTATATTATACATACTTAGCATTAGTAATTAAACAATTTGAGATTGTAACCTGCACACTTTAAGCACGCCACAACACCACTTAAACCGAATTGTAATTGTAACATAATATGAACCATCGAACATATAGATGTTTGTACCAACATATGTATCTAACCTCCATCATCTTGGTTCAAGAAGGTTGACAACGGCGATACTTGATGATGTTATGGGTTGTTTTAATGTTGTATATAAACAAATCTTCATCGCAGATTAGTTTTATATCGTCTTGCTCTTCCGTGTCTAGGCTAGAACTTCCCCAATTCAACTACAAAATAAGGTATCATCTAAGCACACTTATCTATCATAAGTCATTGTTTATTCAGTCACAGAATAATTATTTTATAATGACATCAATTGATAAGGCATTAATTTGTTTATGAGGTTTTTATTTCAGTTGACTTCTGAAGCTTAACTTGTTTCTAAGATGTGATGTAAAATGCTATGCTAAATTTTCAACTTCAGTTATGAACTTCTGTTTCAGATATGAACAACTCGCGTGCAATGTTAGTCAGCTACCCGGAACAAGAAGAGCATTATGTGGACCGCTATAGAGAGCGCGAGGTCAGAAGAACTGGGAAAAAGGTACAACGTTCTCAGAGTGACGTTACTTTACACTCAACTCGGAGACCTAAAAATAGAAAGCAAAGAAAAGAAACGCCATTCGAAAGAGAGGCAGAAAACGGTGCAGACGATAAAGACCGACATGTGTCGAAAAGAAGTCAAAGCAATGACCGTGAACTGCAGCGAGATAGAACGACGGTAGCTGATGTGCATAGACCCAAAAAACAGGCACCGCCTCCTCCAAAACAAAGTCGAGAAGAGACACAAAAACAGTCTAAGAAATTCACTGAACCGGAAATTGCCGAATCTGCCACCGACAGCGCAAAGCTGCGCGCGTTAGAACGCGAACGTGAACGCAATCGAGACAATGAGCGTGATGCTCACAAGAGAATAGACGATTGTGTATATAATAGTGAATATATACGTGATAATGAAGGTTTTATTGATGATAATGGAATGTCAAGTGATCTGAATGTCAGACCTTATAATTATGAAGGCAAACCATCACAATACGAAAGTTCGGCTGTTGCTAAAATGGCGGCCCTTACTGACACACCTAAGGCAACTTATATTAACAGACAAAGTATTAGCGGCAATATTAAAGAAACTCCAACATCGAAAGAAGCATTCCATGCTGAAGTCTCTAAAAAGCTTGAGAAACTTCAAGACGTAAAAGTGCCGCCATTGGATATTACTGATGGACCCGTAGCTACCTCAACTGGAAACCATTCAAGGTCAAGTCGGCCTCAAAGCGCCAAAGGAAAACGCAGATCCCGCAGAGGATCAAATGTAACCGACCAAGATGGTAAATAACACTTCTCTTTTAGAAATACTGATAGTGTCCCTTGTGAAATAGTTTGCTCATTTGATTGAGCTCCCTTTGTATAAACTTAATATTCATTTAATATTCGTTTGATATTGCTGCAATGTAGAACGTAGAACATAATGCTAATGTTTAATCTGTTTACATTTTACCTTACATGCAATTCTATGACTGAAACCTTTAAAAACTTTCTTACAGGGAATATCATCACCCAAGAAGCTTTTGAATTTCTGGACGGGTATTCAGATGGTGAAGGGACTGATTTTATAGGCAGTGGTAGTATAACTCCGACATTAGTTCGAGGTAAGACTCTTGAAGGTTCGAATCCTTTTCAGTATGGCATGCAAAATTGAGTGAAACGATGGAATCTTGCCTTTGTGTCGCAATAATGCTCGATAGTACACTGTGTCATTTTTTACGTCTGATTCAAGGAATAACATAAGTCTTATTTGATTTGATTTTGATGATAAAAATATTTTTCGCCTTTTTTACGCTGAAATTATTGATATCAAATTATCAATGTATCAGGGCGGAGAGCATGTGGTTCAGGTTGAAAAGTTCCGAATAATCGGTGTCATTAATTACTTTAAACATGTTTCATTGCTTTTAGTTCTTTCACATTTAGATCTACATAACATTACGTGGAATAAATATTTACAATATAAAGCATTATGATAAACACATAAGCTCTAAAGCTTAGTTATGGATTTACCCGTAACTAAAATCGGTCTAATTACTTATGAATTTGTTCTCAATTTTCAGATTACGATATTAACTTATAGGATCATTTCGTTGATGACAGACAGTGCCAATTTATTACCAATGTCACAGACACAAGTCTTCACTTTGAAGGTTTGCCTAATGTCCTCTGTGGCATCGTGACCCATTGCTCTCTGACCGGATTCAAATCTTGTCCAGGAACTAGCAAGCAAGATGTAGATGGAACAAGATATTTGATTGCAATGGATGGATAAGCGAGACTATCCTTTAAAATGTATGTTTGCAGTAACTCGAACCCAGACTTTTAAAAATGGGTAAGAAGGCATATTTGGTCATGTTATATGCTTGTACTGAAAACGAGAAGTTTTTGGGTCAAAATAGACAAAATAATGTTGAGTCTAGGTATTTTTAATGAGTCGGTCGCCTTACTGCAAACCAACATTTTAAAAGACAATCGAATGTGTATATAATACATTCGTCAGGCAATTACAGTATCGCCTTAGAGTATTTATAATTAATTCTACCTGTGATATATCTAAGTATCAAACCAAACAGACATTATTATTTGTACATATATTGCATTTATGATTTGTTATATCACCGCCACTTTTTTCATTTACTATATTTCTGTTAATGATATTCGTTCTGATTTCATATTTGTTACATTCGGCGTTTTCTTTGATAACATACAAACTTACAAATGTATAATACATTTGTATTACTTTCAGGTGCGTGACCAATTTCAGCTTCATCTATTCATACAGCTTCATCTATACATAATGTATTTACAGTATCATGAAGACAAAATTGGTCACGTACCTGTGGCATGGCTTAGAAATGATAAGTATAAAGGCACTTGATATGCTGAGGATTTTGATACGACATTAAGGATTTTATGCTGATTTTATTAACGTTTGCCATCCTTAAAATAAGTTGACATGGTGTTACTTAAGTCTTTAAAGTATTCATGAAGGCAAACTGATGATCGAATGCCAAACAAACTACGTATAAATAGAACATACGTGACATTCAGACATTATTTAAATGTGTTTAAATGCATGCCATAGTGAGCTTTTAATGAAAGCTACAACTTTGTTGTTAGAATTTTAAGCTTTACTCTAAGAGGACTGTCGACGTTGCACCAATCCTTTATGACCAAATGAATCCAACCGCAAGTAGCCCTTGTTAATGTTCTTCATAGTTTCTTATGGACATTTGGTATCGTCAGGGGATGTCATTTTTCACGAGTTAAACACTTCAAATTTCTACTTTTTCTAGATGTGTGTTTTCTAGACAACCAGTGTAGTGGGTCTTACCTTTCTCAGCACCTTATTATTTTCATTGTATTATTTAGACTATGATAATGTTTATTTAAAATAAATTCATTTAGAAGTATTTTTTATCATTCTTCACCAAATGTCTTCCTAAATAGTATTGAATTGTATATATGAGTTTATTTATAGCTCAAGGCGTACTTTGCAAGGGATCAACTAGGATATAGTTATATAAACTATACACTTCTATGTTCTTGTGTTAACATTTCTACATATTTTTAATCATCATAACTGAACTCTTTGACATAACATTATCAATGCATTTTTAAATGTATATATATATTAATGTTCCAAGTTTCGAACTCGAGTTTCTAAATTTTTCGTTTTCGCAAATCATTTTAATTGGTACATTTGTATGAAAAACTTGTTAATTTTGCCTATGCATGTAACATGACATCCATTTTGATATGTTCAATTTTCATTACGTATAAGTGTACTACATATTGATTTTTAGCAGACGATATTTGTTGCAATATTTGTATGCAATTTTTTTTATACAAATGGTGTTTTTTATTAAGTGTGTATTTGTATTCAGCAAAATGAGTTTATTTATTGAATAATAAACATATAAATGCACTTAGACTTTGTCATTAGTGTTTTGTATGATATTTTTTAAATATATCAGAAACATAATTTTTGTTTGCCAATAATCGGAGTAATGTTTCTGACTATTGATCACTAGTCACTAGTCGGTTCGAATCACACTAGGGAACAAATTTCACGTTGATCAAGCAGCCCAACTATTTTACAGAAGGTATGTGGCTCTACCCAGGTGTACGACTGGGGTCCTCTTCCACCACTGAAGTAGGAAAAGTCACCAAATTACACTGGCTGAGAGCAACGTTATCACACAAAAACGAGATGACTTGTAACGATTGTGGATTCATGGTATAGAAAATAAAGAGATTTTCTTCGTGTTGGTTTTTTTGTGTAGTTGTGGTGTGTCTGTACGTACGTCCGTCCGTCCGTCCGAATGTACGTGGATGTTGACTCTGTAGGGATTGGAAGCCAATCCCCACAAAAATATTCTCAGAGAAGACTGCATTTATGACTACATGCTGAAGATAAAATCACCATTTATTTCTGTAAGTCTTGGTTTCAGGTTATAAACATATGGATGTACATCATGTGATTTGAATAATAAAAGTCGTATAAATAGAATATAAGTCACACGACCAGGATAGTACTAATATGATTGGAATGTAAGCCATGTGATCAGAATATAAGGCATATTGTCCAATAAGCATAGAGTTCCAGCACAGTAGAACAATGTTTTATTTCTATTTGTCTGACAGTGGGGAGATACATTTTAATTGACTTACATACAAAGCCTGGATCAGTTCTATTCAACTACAACTAACCACACCTAAATACGAATTCGTCTATACTAAGCTGCATAAATATAATAATATACAAAAAAGATAAATATGATAGATAAATAATTGAAGGGATGGGTACAGGATGGAAACATTTTGACAATGGAGGATAACGTCATTAATGGCTAAGAGGCTCGTAGGGAAGATTTGGCCTATGCCTTGCCTCTATAAATATTTGAATAATTGCCTTGATATATTCTGATCTTTTGCATTCTATATACATGTATCAGTTTCAAAGAAAATCAAAATTCCAAAAGTTTCATGTTACATCCAGGATTTATGATATCGATCAAGGTGGCAAGGTTTGCTGAATTCATTGCCATTTCTACGAATCCACACATTTCCTACCCATTTGTCTCCAACTATGACTGGACACGCTGCGTGTCGGGTTTCAAAGTGCAATGTGTTATTTGGATACATGTTGTACCAAAGGACGGCCGATCCCTGAAATGCATTTATTCATTACTACATGTTTTATTACAACAGGTTTGAGAAAAAAGTTAAGTTAGGCCAAAAGAAATATGTCTGGTTCAGGGAACCCGACCTACCCTAATTTTTCCCGCCGACCCTAACGATTTTTTTCCGATTTTTCAAAAAATAGATAAATGACTACATATCTAGCAAAAATCACAATATCACATGCTGGAAGTTACAAAGTTACTAAATAATGGGAAAACCTCTAAGTATTGTTTGGTATTAGTCTCAAGTATATGTTAAAGTAGTTCACACATAGACGGGAAGATGAGACAAAACAAAAATAATCCCTACCCCCTAACTTTTTGTGGCAATGTTTCCTGAACCAGACATATCTTTTTTAAGTTTTTTGGCCTTACGAATGTAATATTTTACCAAGATGAAACGGCTGAAAGTAACTTTTTCATAATGAGCATTACTCAGTGCTGACTTTCCCTTGTCAAATGCCAACGCACGTATCATATTTTACTTGCGGTGTTGTACCGTATTCTTAAGTTTACATGGTAGCGAATGTCTAAGTGTGTGAGTTATACTCTATTGTTATAGATACAGTAATATACGGTTACAGTAAACTTGGATACAGTTAAGAGTCGTATGCGTGAAGGTATTCGTTTTATTTCTTTAAACGCCCGTATTCTATCATTACGGACACAATGGAATATGAATACAATGAAATAATGATTCTGGTCTAATGGAATTCAATGTAAAAATGCTCTGCTAAAAACTATACGACAACAATACGAGAGGAATATTACCGCAAAGCTCAATTAACCAAACATAAATGTAGGTAGAAGAAAAATTACAGAGTTGACGTACCATTTGAGGAAATACAACTTCAGATATTTCAGGAAACACAGTTCCACCACCAGCTTCTACATCGGACATCTAAAACACAGACGTTATAATTAAAGGTGGACATTCTTATTTTAATATTTTCTTATTTTCAGAATATCTTTTATTCTTATCATAAAAGAGTTGTATTAAAAAAACTCATTGTATTATAAACTAAGACATAAATTGAAAATAATCTTCTTCAGGTTGATTCCACATCCCAACAAAAAAATCAAGTATAGTATAACGTAAAAGTTATATTCATGAATATACAAGTATAAATAGAATCACACAAAATAAAACAAAATAATCCAGATAAAATGATTTTATACTGATTGCCAAAAGTTACTTACGTAAAGCATAAATGTAGCCATTCTGTTGTCATGTATGTCGTCCTTGAACTAAAAGATACACAGAAAATACCTTGATATATCGTTGATAGACATAACCTTATATTAAAGTAAACAGATCAATACAGAATAGTTCCTCGTATTTATATCATAGTATACATTATTTTTAGATGTTATACCCAATACAGTCCATAGAACATCTGTAAGAAGCCTGCTCTGCTACTGAGCAATACACATCTTAGCATGGAGCTATTACAATTACAAGGCTATCACTTTGATGGTCAAGCACTGAGAGATAAATTGCCCTGGCCAGTGGTCAGCTGATAAGCCTTCTCAGCTGGATTGTTAGCATGTACAATGTGCTAACTTCAACATTAAAGCTTATATGTTATCAGCATTTTGCATTAGCTTCGGGAGTTTAGGTTCTTATGAAATATCAAAAGATTACCAGAAGAAAATATGATTGTATTTACATCATGAAAACTTTTTTCCCAACACATCATAATACACTGTAATTATAATTAACAACAATTACAAATAATTGTTGAAAAACAATTGTTGACAGAATAATGTACACTTTTATCTGCTTGTCATGCTGAGAACAGATAATTTTACTTTTGCAACCAGTGTGGATCATGATCAATCAACGTATCTTAGAAATCTGATCTATGGTAAAACATATATATACATACATCTCATATGGCATAGCCATATTCATGTAATTTGTTGTAAAATTGACTGCAAAGAACATGAATTTGAAAGTCTAAACTGGGTATATTTTAACAACATACTAAACAAAACAAATTAAAGAAAACATTATAAAATGTTTAGCATACACTGTCATCCTTAGATTACCTGACACATGCTATACATTATACACACATTATACACACATGTGTACATACTGTTTCTTGAATTTTGTTTTAATAAAAAATTAGCATCCTTAAATTAGTGCATGGTACCTAAACCAATGGCTGTTTTTTCAATCCATTTAAAGGTTTTACAAAGCTTTATAATAAAATGGAAAAGACCAACCATTGTTTCACGTTGGAAAGCTTTTGGAAAAGCAATTGATAGGAGTACCAATTTAAGTCTATATTCAACATTGCTAACAACCTTAATACTATAAGTAGGCATTGAATTTTATATTTCATACAAACATATTTTTAAGTCCATTATCTAGAATGACTCACACATTTCATTTTTTAGAACTATCGGTAGTATTCTAACTTTCATGACTGAAGATTCACTCAGTAAAAAAGAAATAAAAGATAGTGACCAGTATATATATATGACTGTACACTTAACAAAACTTATATAATGTCCCCTTCGTAAAATATGCATATTGTATTTATTTTTTGATATTCTGAGCTCAAATTTTCAGAGCACATCTCTGTCAAAACAAGTTACATGACTCTATCAACAAAAATATGTTTTATTGATTTCTACCCCGTTACGTCTCTATAGTTATAAAACAGTTAATTTGCACGTGGTAAGTATGAATCTTCGAAACATTTCTTGAAATTGACAGAGTGTTAAGCCACATCACAGAAAAACAGAAAATGGGACGGATGTCTATTTAGGAAATGACCCTCGCCGTCGGCCTTATTCAGGGAGGGCTCCCGTACTTACAGGTACATCTAGATTTCAATTAATATTTAATTTACTTTAAAACAAAGCACTAAGTTAACATATGGAATCGTTGTGGTTCAGTTTTATACATGATTTTGCAATTTTACTTTCTAGTTGAATTCAACCTCACCATTTTCATTTCAACGTTTTGACTCGAGTCATAATATTATAGTGTCCATATTCAACAGTGTCTTTCCATGTTGGCCAATAAAAAGAAGATGATCACTTTGAAGTACATGTTGCAGGATAGTGGTGTGTGATATTAAATGAAATTTTGGGATGAAATCATTCCCTCCCATACATAACCCCACAGCTACTTTCATTCCCATGGTAGAGTCATTATGGAATGACTCCAACAGCTCAATGATAGATGTAATGTTATATATGTCAAACTTGGACCGAGGCTTTTGCAGAACAACATGCACCAGTATTTTGATAATTATTTACTGACCAAAATTCTTGAATAATTATCAGTTTACCACAAGCATAACCTTACACTTATACAAACACTGTAAGTGAAAATGGTTACATTCATGTTGTAAAGATATATCACATTTCAAGACCATATGGCCTGGTAGAGGACAGTACAGGGCTATAAACCACTGCAAACAATTAGCACATGATGGTTAATTACACCACCCGCTGATAAGGCTCAGAGAGAATTTTGACTGATTCTTACGGATGTTCTATGGACTGAATATAAAGTGTACATTTTCTATTTTATTCGTGCATTAAAGTTATTAGAAGGTTCAAAATCAACATAAAAATTAGCCAAATGCGCTGGCCACCGTATCAAATATCCTTTAAACAATACATTAAGTTTGTTATTTGTTTAGGATAGCGTCCCAAAGTCCAGAAAATTTTGTCTAAACTTTTGAAAATCTTTAAACACACGCGGGTCCTAAATACATCTCCGAAACAAGCCGAAATACTTCGTCGATTTCCGTAAATCAAGCTTCACTCGATCACGTGACAAATTAGCATAACTTTGAAAACAGCAATGGCGGATGTACATGTAGATACTTACAAAGTTGTCAGGAAAGTAATCATGATGGCAGTAGTAGTGTCCTCCAATACCATAGTTAGCAACCTGTTTCAGAAATAAGATAAAAAGACTTATAGTACAACCTCTCCAAAGCGACCCTCTCGTGAGCAACAACCTCCCTTCAACAACAGTACGATTTTTCCCACGGCAAGATTTAACTATTAATCTAACATCTCTACAGCAACAACCTCTCAACAACAACATACTTTTGCTACACCCAAAGGGTGTTGCTTTGTAGAGGTGTATATTAAAATAAAATTGAAAGTGTATTATTTACTTACTATTATAAAAATGATAAAATACGTAATAACGTAACTTACTTGCAAGTGCTCATATGTAGTATGTTTCAATGACGTCATAGCTTCTATTATTTTGTAAAGTTTTCTTATGTCCTTGTTGGGAGGAATAAAATATCTGAAATATTTAACAACAGCATACAGGTAAAAAAGTAACAAGAAAAAAGATGTGGAAAACTTTCTCTGACGTTAAAAGTCAGACTGCAACGTCAATGAAAGCGGATGACCCAAAGCGACCTTCATTCAGCCAGCTAGTCAGCTCCTTTATGCAAATGCTTATCGCAGAATAAAGCAACCAGACAAAGTAATTTAGAAACTGAAACGGGATATTAGATATACCGCAAATTACAGTTCGACCTTACAACGAACACACCTACAAAACAACAAACACAGACATCTTTGCAGTTTAATATAAATGTTCGACCAGGTCACCTATTGTACAAGTGTGTGGACAGGCTTTTCGTTGGAATTTATAGGTTTTTTTCAGTATTTCTGTTACAAACCGGCGCACATTTATTTAGCGAATATTTCAGGAATCGGTACCTGTATTGGCATTGCTCTCCTAAAGTAGCCCTAGTTTCAGACTTCTTCAAAAGAAAGCACCGCGGTGGAGGAAAATGAAATCAAAATATCTTCTAGCACATTGTCACAGATAATATGTGCCATTCATGGTGTCGAATACACGAAACGGTGATCCGTTCTTTTATTTTATTTTAACGCCGTTCAACAATTCATCAGTAATATTCGGTGGCCAACTGTGAGAGTGAGTAAAACCATTACTAATACTTGATTCTTATGGTTTGATATCTGAATTGTTATTTTTTTTATTTTCGCAAACTTACGACTGGCTGGTCCGTTGAGGGTCAGGTATATTTCCATTTTTTGCTTTCACCAAAGATCGATGCAACTGAAAGAAGAAACATGCAAGGTAATTATTAGACATTTCGTGCTGCAGTTTCACTTAAGGAGCAATACACACATACCCAACTTTCCAATACATTTCGACCTCCGTTAAAGACATTGAACAGCTACTATATAAGTGACCCCCCAAAAAAAATCCACATGTGGTCTAATCTCTTAATTGTTTTTTTGCCCCTAATCAGATAAAACCAGTCTGGTCACGGTCTGTAGACTTGACACCTAGTCAAAAAGTGGGGTAATAAATTTTATTGATTTACAGTGATAATAAGTTTATGACTAAATTGCTTTTGTTTTTATAAGCATAGAGTAACAGATTATGTAAACAGGTGCTAG
The DNA here is from genome assembly GCA_964023205.1 of Lutraria lutraria. NCBI lineage: Eukaryota > Metazoa > Mollusca > Bivalvia > Venerida > Mactridae > Lutraria > Lutraria lutraria. Next base: position 23,311,331 of record OZ026836.1, read on the forward strand.
TCTATCAATGAACCTGTCTGTTTTATTACCCCCTACTGTGGAATTAGGGGACATTCTGGTCCATAAGTCACATGCCTCGCATTCCTGGTTCAATGTCTTTAAGCCAAATTGTCTCCCTTATAAGCGACGCAAAAATCGATATCGGTTTTAGCCTGATGATAAATTTCAGCAGTAGATTATAGAGGAAAATATGTTTCAATCTGTTATTATCATTCTTTCTTTTTATTTTTCAACTTTTTTCCACCTATAACAATAAAATTCATTTTTCGTTCTTAATATGACATAAAAATTAGTAAGTTAAGGGATTATCTTCTTGCTTCCAATTTCGTTCAAAACAAACTACTATACGCCCTATAGAATTACTATTCTATAATTACTTTAGAAATTTAAAAAATCGCTATCTTAGTGAAGTTTAGTTGCAAAATAAACTATTTTCTCATTATTGCACAACTTTTTCCCACCTATCACTAAAAAAAGAAGTCTTAAACTATACGATGGTAGTTTTATAAGTATATTTTTTTGAGTGAATTTCAGCAGCATCCTCAAATACAAAGTAAGTGTATTGCCATGTTCGGTCTGTATTTACGATACTGTAAACTAGCGTCTGTGTAATAATGGACCCAGCTTCTAAATCATGTTTTTTTTTGTATATGTTAAAAATAATTATGCGATTTTGAAGAAATAAGTAGCAATAATTTCAACGAGTATCATTTTTTTTTTTTGTTAATCTGTTCAATATTTTTGAAATTGTATTAAAATACACCAGAGGTATTATTATTATGTGCACTCCAGAAAACTATGCTGTCTATCGATATATATATATATTTTTTTTTTTTTTGCTATAAGCATGTTATGTTTTTATACAATAAAATATTGATAGTTGTAGAAAAATTGAATAATTAAAGCACTATTTCGGAATTATAACGGGTACACGTTTGATCGAAGATGTCAAGTTAAATATAGTATATCATATCGACCGTTATTTATCACCTAGCAATCAGCACCCCGGTGAGATAATTGATGTTAATCAGGTCTCCAATCGACTTTTGTACACATTTCAACGAAATAAGAATACTTATGCATTTTATGGTCAAGACAAGCCAAAATGAATTTAAAAATATTGTTATAAATTGTTACAAATATAACGGATGAATCAACCAACATTCTAATAGATTTTGTTTGAAAAACAACCAATTTATAAAACTTTCAACTAAATACTTCATTAACATCATTACTGGTCAGTCTGTTTATGTACCATTACTTTATGTACCACTTTGGATACTTTGCGGCCCACATAAGATGATATGTTTTTTTTAATTCACAGATCGATTTTACAATTAAAAGATAATTTAAATATAGTTTTAATTGAACGACATACTTATCCGCGTAAATTTTGACCTATTTGATAATGAACTGACATATCTAACATTGGGGCATGAAAGTGGATAAAAACTGTACATATTGGCATTCGGATTTTTTTATGACTGTAACTGATATTTTACTACTAAATGGTTTTAAATTATATAAAAAAAAATGATTTTAAATATTGACATTTTTTAACATTTATTTACTCAATAATACTGCAATAATACGCGAAGTATCAGGAATTTATGTTTGTTATAATAATCATTTTCAGAAAGGATAGTTAGTTTCAATCAATTTCTCATATTACCTTAAAACTGGCCTTATGTCCAGTGTTATACCAGGCTTCATTTATTTTACTTATCGATAATATTGACACGTGTTAAAACAACATTGGAAAAAATGATTTGCAAATAAAAATTGTTTTTAAGCCAAAGGCAATTGTATAGCTGATTGCCACTAAATGTTACAATACGCAGTCAACCATTGAATGGCGTCGAATCCCGAAATCACTCAGGCGATACTGACTAAAGTGGTCAATTTTTTACAAGTTTATTTCAATAAAGGGAAACAATCCAATAAACTGGGCATACTTAATTATAAACTGGTTCCCGTTGACTTATGTGTACAAAGCCTTTGGTGCACTGCATCATGGAACGGGAACCAGTTTAACTTAATTATCGTGTTAACTAAGGGAGATTATTCTTGCCAAACTTTTTGGATTCTTGCACATGTATCTATTTCCACATGTCTACATTCACCCCTCTGGTGGAGTATAAGAATCGATAGTCAAGTGCTTACGACTTAAATGATAAATATAAAGTAGGCATGTTTGCGATAAAAAATAACACTGATGGTATACATTTTATTTATGTACGATCATTCAATAAAAATATACATGTACAAATAAAGAACCTATTCCGCGAACTTTTTTAACAGCCCTTGTATATTATGCAATTTCACTCAAATGTTCACCAAACTTAGTTGGGCTCTGATACTAAGATATTGTCTACAGTACGTTTAACGCTACTTAAACTTAAAACAAAAAGGTCTATAAGAATAAATGGTAAATGTTAAGCAGTTTGTTTTGCATCAGTTGGATTCACAAACATGAAAAGTCAAAAACACATTCAATTTATCTGTTAGTATCGATCCCAGGATTCGCTGTCGCAAAATTCAAAAAGATATTGACGGTTTCTGGAGCACTGTTAAAGACAACCTAACGGTTAGAAAAGAATATAATTCCTAGCGTACCTGAGATTTAGACACACCCTTTAACTTAGACATTATTCTTCTGCCAATGACATCATGATATACCACAATATATGGATCTACAGAGATGATTTCTCGCTTTGCTGGTTGAATCAACAACAATGGATGTCCATTATCGTCATAGTCACAATAATGATCCTGTGAGATTGACCCTTGCTAAAATAGAAACACATTCAGTTGTTTTTTTGTTGACAGGCGTACAATGGTATGACCACAAATTTGTCTTACAGCAATGTCCTGCTTACAAACCAGAGTAAATCACTACGCCCAAAAATAAGTACTACACCGACGCCCAATTCCAATCATAAACGCGTATATATGTTTACACATAGAACAAGCTGAAGACAGGTACTCTGTTTACATATTACTTCATTTATACTGGTTTATCGACATTGCCACGTGACACGTGGCTCAGAACATAATTATATATATTTAAGCATAAACTTCAAAGCATAAACAACAAAGATCTAAAAAGTGTTCCAAGCACCTGTGCGTATTATATTGAAAGAAAAACATTATTATTCAATGCAAATGACTACAATATTGTTGCAAGTAATCTTTTGTCTATCTTACCAATCGCGGAATGTTTCCTTGGCACCCAACGTTGTGACTCAGTCTCAGAGAATCAGGCCTCCTTTTCTTGTTATTAATTTGCTTGCCATCGTGTTTCATTTGTTTCAAGTATAATTTTAGACGATATTTATGATATCTACTTTTAGGATCTGTAGTCAAAGAAATGATATAAGATTGTGAATGTTGATAATACAAAATACACAATACAAAATACACAATGTAAATAATACAAAATACACAATGTAAACAATACAAAATACAAATAGTACGAAATACACAATTTAATAATACAAAATACACAATGTAAATAATTACAAAATACACAATGTAATAATACAAAATACACCATGTAAACAATACAAAATACACAATGTAATAATACAAAATACACAATGTAAACAATACAAAATACACCATGTAAACAATACAAAATACACAATGTAAACAATACAAAATACACAATGTAAATAATACAAAATACATAAACAATACAAAATACACAATGTAAATAATTACAAAATACACAATGTAATAATACAAAATACACAATGTAAATAATTACAAAATACACAATGTAAACAATACACAATGTAAATAATACAAAATACACAATGTAAACAATACAAAATACACAATGCAATAATACAAAATACACAATGTAATAATACATAATACACAATATAAATAATACAAAATACACAATGTAAACAATACAAATTACACAATTCAAACAATACACAATATAAATAATAATAAAAAAACACAATGTAATAATACAAAATACACAATGTAAACAATACAAATACAAATAGTACGAAATACACAATGTAAACAATACAAAATACACAATGTAAACAATACAAAATACACAATGTAAACAATACAAAATACACCATGTAAACAATACAAAATGCACAATGTAAACAATACAAAATACACAAATAGTACAAAATACATAGTGTTAACAATACAAAATACACAATGTAAACAGTACAAAGTACACAATGTAAATAATACAAAATACACCATGTAAACAATACAAAATACACAATGTAAACAATACACAATATAAATAATACGAAAAAAAAAACACAATGTAATAAAACAAAATACACAATGTAAACAATACAAAATACACAATGTAAACAATACAAAAATACACAATGTAAACAATACAATATACATGAAGCACCGGAAAATACCACAATGGGACCCGAAACAACAGATGAAATTAAACGAATTAATAGACTTTCAATAGAAACACATCCAGTGAATTCAGTGAAGTCAGTGCAATGCGTTGTTGTAACCAAACTTGTAATAAAAACGATACTTGTAATATTATATGACTATAAGGATAGATGGTATATGGAATATGAAAAAATGAAGGTCATTTCAAGTGTTAATAACCTTAATAAGATCAGCATGTGCTAGTTAATACGGCGGAACACATCAGTAGGTTAATGTGCAAAAGTAAATTCTTACTTCAACTTGAATATTTTATTACAAGAATGTTTATTACGAGTTTGGTTGGACATTGCAACCATTCTTGTAATAAAAACCAAACCTGTAAAAATTATTACAAGTTCGATTTTTATTACAAGTTTGGTTGCAACAGAGCGGAACAATGAAAACACATTCATTAATATTTGCCCTGTAAAGATGTCTTACTTCGTGAGCTTCGACGAGAATCTGTTATATGAAATATGTACGCTGGTATTACATGTTGCACTAATTCCTTATTAACACATTTAATTATGACCGTTTCTATTCTACCTGTATCGACACAAACAAAACGTAATTCTAATGGACAAAGGTACTTACTCAGGTATACGACTTTACTGTACAAGGTTATCGCTTCATTGGGGTCACCAATCTAAATTGGGAAAAAGCATATAATCGTGAATTATTTCAGCCTTAAAACAATGTGTATACAGCCACGCGACCTACTCATGAATTCAAAAATATCTCGACCCAAATTTATTTAGCGAATTTGACAAAACAAAATCGTTTCATTCTTTATTCAAACTTTTTTTCGTTTTCAGTACAATCATATTATGTTAATAGAAATACTTACCTATACCAATGCATTTTAAAAGTTTCGGTCACATAACTGCACACCATCATTGTTTTAAACAAAGTTATATCATCACCTGATCAACAAATATCTTACTTGACCTTGATATTAAACATGCTCTTCGAAAACATACAGGTTTTCACGATACGAGCATGAGACTTACGACATCAGGATATTCAAATCTACTTACACTAGCAGTTGTTGCTGCAGCTTTCATCAGCAGCAATGTGGGTGATGTGGTCTCGTCCCCAGCTACAAGTCTGTCAATAGCAGCGGATAACCATTCATAGCCGAGCTCGTATCGGTTATCTCTGAACGCTGTAAGCATAATGTCTCCGCATTCAGCTGCGGTTAGAGGTTCTGCTTCTACACCATTAAATTTGCCCTCAGCCATGTCAGATGTCGTTAGGTTATATGTGTTTTGAATCAATATTATACCACGAAGTATTCCGTCAAGTTCTTCTTGGCGAAACGTTTTAATGTTCTTGGCTAACTGTTCGATTTTAACACGACCTGTAAAATAATGTTTAAAAATATTTGAATCCAGCTTATTTTGAAAACATTCCATTTTATTTGGCAAAATAGGCTTTCAATTAAAACCATGCGCATCAAGGCCGACTATATGTGTATTTAGACTATTTCATTATTAATTAAGATGGAGTAGGAAGTAATGCTGAAAAATACAGAGGTTTGTTTGTTTGTGCGTGTGTGTGTGTGTGTTAGGACAAGGCCGGAAGGTCTGTTGTTCGAGTTCCCGGTACCACTGTTAATACAAGCATACCATATTACGCCAATATATTTCCTACTTTGTCGACTGTGTGTTCATGAGCATTGGTTTGAATTCCATATATATATGGTTAAAAATAAATGGTAAGCATGCATACCCGTTTCATAAAGACGCATTTCTTGTAACATTTCCGTGGCCGTTGTGTTGAAAATGACTGAATGATTCCTGATAAATCTAAAAGCATTGAGAGGATGATGGACGGTGAAGTTTGGGTCACGTAATTCATCTCCAGATAGCTCTCCCAGCGTTTTAGCTAAACTGTAAAAGACAACAAAAAAGCGACTTAAACGTAGATGCAAAACGAATCGTCTTATAAGCCCCACATGAAAAATATGATTACTATTTTGATCTGAGCTTTAATTGGTTGCAATTTGAAGTGCCATTGTTGAAGCCAATTTATCGACAATGGTATATGTATTATAATAGTAAGAACTCAAAATTTTCTTGTTAACTTTCATTAAAGTCACTGACTACATTTTAAAATTATTATTATGTTTTTATTGATTATCGTGGCACTCGAAGGTTTGATTTAATTCTATATTGACATTCGTCTACAATAAAACATATTTTGTGTTGAGTTCCAACAATGTGAACTTCTCTCAAGCCTGCAACCTCGATCTTACTTAGCACTATAACTGAATCTGCTACCCTTACATTGCATGTATTTATAATCACTTTAATATGTATCGCATGAAATGCTAATGAGGCATTTTGTGTCATATTGATTTGTGTTACACACAAAACAGTTTGGTCATCTCAACAAAGGTATGTTTAAAAAGTCATTTCTAAAGTTGTGAAAAAATCCACATACGTGTTTGTAGAATTTAAGTCACAAATTGGACCACGTGAATTTATGAGAAGTGTTAGGCCATATCAGGCTAGCAATTTAATGATCACTTCTGACATTTTACTAATACGTGTAAAACGTATACATTATTTTACATATTGACACGTGTGCGGCAAACCACATTTGAGCGTCCTGTAATGAACTCCGTTAGAAAGGAAAACAACACGTGTACCTCTTGTTATTCGGCTAAAATGAAAAATAATTTACATGCATACGTTTAATTCGAGCTATATTTTTATCCATTCGATTTATTTAGAGACTACGTGCATTACACAGACACTTGTTTGGGAAAAATTACCCCACCCACCACGGTCGCTCTTGCTATCAATACATATAAATAACCAGAAGATAACAAGCTCTAAACGAAAGTAGAACATATTTTTAGGGGTTTTCAAACAAATATTGCACTTGCGTTATAATTTCTGACTTCTATGTACAATTAGAACTTTTTTATCCTAACGACACCGCTCTCACACCAAAACTTGCACATACAAGTATAAATTCCGATGATTTCCAATTAATTTAGTATCGGGGGCTGCTGCGATCGAGAAAATGCTATTTTTAGACATTTTAAAGCGTTTCCGACTGGCCTTGTGTCACGTAAATGGTCAATATCTACACAGAGTTGTCGTTCCTGTCCAATATACATACACATCAGTTTGGTACCCAAATCGAATTTCAGTTTGGGACAGTCTTTTGTGCAAAATGTGGAATTCAAAGCATTGTGCGTCTTAGTATTTTATAAAATTCTTTATACCTTATCAAATTTAAATACAAATGTACATATAAATATTTATTACGAGTTATATTAGTAATAGAATTAAACAGGTTGGTGTCATACAAACATTGTTTTGTTTATATTTTATTTAAAGAAAAAAAACACACTTTAATTCAGAATTTAGTGTTTTACCGTCAATTAATTTTACTTAGCTAGGGGATATGTTAATAATTAAGGTTCCACTATAAAGTCTTTTATTGTCATTGATTGCAATTAATTTTATTTTTGCAGTTATTTCCTTTCCTGAATATGTTCTTTTTGTTTCTCAATAATTGCTAAAAGATTTGTACTAAGACTATCGGTTTAAATAAATTATCTTAACAGTATATGCATAAAAAAATATATATTTTTACATTTAAATCATTAGTTGTTAATAAAGAGAGTCTATATAACTTTTTTGAAGTGTCTGGATAAATTTACTGTTATATATTATTAGTGTGTGTGACAATGAGTCGTTTGTGGAATTTCTGAATCAGTGTTGTATTATTCAGTGTAAGAACGTCTTATTCTAGTTTAGAGTGGAGAAACTGTGCGTCCCAGGCAGCACAGTGTATCTTGTGGAACCTGTGATATGTGGCAACACAGATCATGCAACACCGGTAATTAAGTTTTTACTTTTTTTTTGTTCGGTTTATATATTATTATATATCATGTCTATATTTACTACTTATAGCCATGTATAACAAAAGTAGAAAAATACTTACAAATGTATATATTAAAGTCCAAAACACCTTGTTAGAATTGCAAATAATAAAATACTTACAAAGTGAAATATTTAAATGTCCAAAACACCCGAAATTCAACGACACTCCGTTTTAACACAAAACCAATATGTCCAGGTAATATCAGCCCCTACACTGCGTTATGGTAGTTACGAAATGCAGGGAACCAGACAAACCGCGATACGCCCTACTAGTCTAATTGTCGCCTGCTTACCATTTCCGTGACAAATGTTCGATCGCAACAGCCCCCACAAGACAAAACGTGAAAAAGTTGGAATTCTAAGAATTTCAGTTTAGTAGACAGTGGAAAGCGTGTCAGTTTATAATGAAAAGTAGTTTTAGATAAGCAAAACAGGATTCCAATGTAAGTTTAGCTTTCGTTTGTTTGAAAAACCCAAAAAATATGTTCTACTTTCGTTTGGAGCTTGTTATCTTCTGGTTATTTATATGTATTGATAGCAAGAGCGACCGTGGTGGGTGGGGTAATTTTTTCTAAACAAGTGTCTGTGCGTGCATTATTTATATATTGAAAGTTTGAATGCTATTTTAAGAGCTCTTAAATTTGAATATAGTTTTCTGTTGTTTTTTATGGCTGTTTTTTTAAGTATATAAAGCATTATTGATAATAACTATGAGCAACCAAAGAAATTGTCAACTTACCTTTTAATTGTATCCAGCCTTTCTTCTTGTTCAACAAAAAGATCTTTCAGTGAATCGCGTGCTTTATCACGTTTGAGCGTTTCAAAACGATCTTTCAAAAGGGCAACAGAAGAATATGTTTCCGTGCGGCAGAGAGCAACACAGAACATGAGCAATAGCAATAGCATAAGTCTTGCCATTGTCTTGTCTTCGGTCCTAAATCATAAACAGAATGTAAGATTACATTCAGTTAAATAAACTGTGTTTCCTGGTTTTGAGAAAATACAAGTTGAAGCACACGTCGCTTTGCGTAAATTTTAAATCGATGAAATGCCTAAGGGGACATTGAATTCACATTAAAGTTTCATTTTGTGAGTGTACTATGTGTATATTTGTAATTTAATTGATCCATGTATTTACTTGCATATTCTAGTCAAACACTGGCTCTAACTGTGTCCTGGAAGAAAGTACATTCAATACTCAGCGTCCTGGAAGAAAGTTCCTTCAGTAATCAGATTATCAGATTAAAAGACAACTATAATGTTTTGATGAAAATATTTTATGAAAGATATATATGTCATACAGATGCCAATTTTAACACAAGTTTCATGTATACTGAAACTCCACCTTCCTACCATCTCTTTCTTGTCTTATAAAATGTTTAGTCCAATTCAGCATATGAGATTAACGGCTTTTTTTCGGAATGACGACATTTTGGAAGAGGTTGGAAACAGCATATAATGAACTTGGATATTTTTTTTATTTTAAGGGCCCATGGCAAGCCGTTCTTTTTCAACATTTTTTCAGGTATATATGGCGGCCGATTCATCTAACCAGTTTACCTGGACTGGACTGTATTTTAACAAATACTAACTTACCCTTCCACAAGGAACCGGCAACCTCTCTACATTTTTGTGATATTTTCGTGGAAGGGTGTAATCTGCAACGAGAACTTTGATATAGTGAACAATAGGACATTGGGAAGTGTTTACTATTTCCTTTGAGTCATTCTTCATTTTGATTGAAAGGATAAAATTAAATATGAACTGCTATGTCTGCTCCTCATGAGTTTACAACTACCATGTTATACCGTAGTATGTTAGATACATGTCCTATGAATGTATGTATTAATTCATGTGTAACGGTAAATTTATTAACGTATTAAACATTAATTAACAAGTGACTGCAAGCAAAGGTCATGCACCACATACAGTGTTTTAATTCCTGAAATGTCAACGTCCGAAGAGTTCGAAAAAATACTACATGTACAATACGGGAAACTCCTCTTGCAATTGAACGTTTAATTGTATTTCAATATTATGAGTTTTGCTATAATATTTTTGTGACGTCATTTACTATAATTAGAGTTATACTAATATTAATGTGACGTCATTTACTATAATTAGTGTTATACTAATATTAATGTGACGTCATTTACTATAATTAGTGTTATACTAATATTTATGTGACGTCATTTACTATAATTAGTGTTATACTAATATTAATGTGGATTCTTATCTATTTCTGAGGTCTTTACACTTATAGCTGAACGTTCAATAGATACATGTATCACATATACGGAATACATGTATTTAGGTTTCTTTTGCTCTTTTTGTGTGTGATATTTCATATTGGTAAGAAATCAAGAACAATATAACAAAATTGACAATTCAGTCAAACTGATGAGCCAAGTAAACAGATGATCAAAGATAAAGGTGTAACCCTCCATATCGATGAATTTTGTATTATAGACAGCACAAACAGCACTTTGGGCTCATTCAAACGCATGGAAATCCCTCTTAGCTGGTCCTTATCTCCTTCACAAAGGTCGAAGTAGTGGCCCTCGGGTCATTTTTGTTTTTGTCTGGTTCTATATGTACGAGTGCAAGTCCTCGTACATGTTCTTAACGCTCTGTGTTAATTAGGTCCATCCTTTGGTAGTCTGAAAATCGGAATTATATCACGTGCTGTATCCTGATTATCTATTGTCGATTTTTACATGTTTACATCATTTTTTAAAAATATTTTTTTACAAAATGATACAGAGTAAATCATTAGAGATACATTTGAATTATGTACATTTATGAATGTACACATGAATGATTTTGTTGCTTTGTTTAGTTCACGTTAACGCCTCAAAGGCCACACGATGAATGGAAGAAGGAAGAAGGAAATCTTATGTATTGAGTAACACTAATACCCTGATTTATAGTTTGTATAGTGAGCTGATGGTTTTTATATGTACTGAGGAAGTTTATAGCAAGAATGTTCCTTCTGTGTAAAAACAATTACATTTGTATGTAATAACAAATATACATTGTAGTGATCTACTTCAAAGTAACGCATAACATTTGCATCCGAGAACAAGCGAGGGTGTAATTTTAACGAAACTTTTATAGAGGACATTAATGATGGATTCCGATGAACGAATGAATGATAACATTGAACATTTATCACACAATGATGACTTAAAAACAGACTTTTCTTCGAATGACATTCCAGTGGATTCCATGGTTGGGATATCAGCACAGCCACAAGCTGTTTGTTCAAATGGTAAAGAAATCAATCCATTAGAGCTCAAAGCTGTTGATATTGGTCCGTGTGACCACGTGCGAGATGTAGATGGTGATAAAGGCTTGCCTAATGCAGTCGATGTTGTGCCTATTCAACCGCAGATTGCTGAACACGATAGAAATGCTTTAGGCGAACAATCTGTGAACATTGCAGAAAATGTAGATGTTGTCAGAAAACAACCTGTTAGTAAACAAAATAATTTTACAACTTCTGATGGATATCACGACTCCAGATCACATGTTTATACTGTTGAGGTGACCAGCCATGATATATGTCACCAGGACTTTGGGAACCATTTATGTTGTGAAAACCTTCGCTGTTGTCAATGCGACGTTAGTTGTGATCATTATTGCGAATGTGAGGATTGTACATGTGATTGTGACGTATGCAGTTGCCTTGGTGACAGTTCTTGTTGCGATTGCTGCGGTTACCTATGTGATTGTCTTGGCGATTGTCTGGGAGGAATGTCTGAATGATTGGGTTCATGCATTGGTGGCTGCCTTTCATGACGATCTTCAAGGAGGAATCTGCGCCGGAAGAACGAACTTTTGGACTTCATACAGGCCTTTTATTATACGTGTCATCCTTCGTGAACAAAACATTTTCTATATCCGTTAAACGTAACTCTACTGGTTCAACTTTAAATGGTATGTTTTGTGAGTAAATTATCGTCAATTACCACTATCGTTTTTCTGTTGTTTCATGCATGGTATGCTACATACTAGAAAATAATATAATCCAAATATCTACATGTTTACTCAGTCCTCTGTCTGTGTACAATAAAATCCCAC